>JAJAGP010000167.1:212585-666302 GCA_025084515.1 Ancistrus triradiatus
GAACTGGTACAATCCAGGCAAATGAGGGCTCGAGGGCCCACCAGTGGCCCCAGACTCCTGCTCAACCTGACCAGTGTGGCACCACAGCCCCGTATCACAAAATTAACACACCATAATGTTATCATGGACAGTCATCCTCCAGTTCAGGACCAGGCTCAAGTCCACATCGGTCCTGTTTAAGTCTGAAAGCACTGAACTCTGAAAGGTTAATTAAGGTGATAGGGATGTGCAATGACACAACATGCCTGCTCAGCACAGATCAGTTCTCCAAAGTCAGAGAAAAACTGATTCAGACTCCAAACTTAAAGCAGGACTGTGACGCAGCGAGTGCTGTTCATTTCTAAAAAGCTTCTTATTAGTTACAAATCAAACCTGCTGCCAAACACCCACAGCGCAACACATCACACAAGCGACTGCGAGCAATTTCATAATGGAGCGCTACAGAACCCCAAAAGTCTCAAAGTAATCTGCGACTTCAGAACTGTAAAGGTTAGGAGGAAGTTTCAGCATCAGTAGCCGAGCTCCGCTGATTCTTCAAACCCATTTCCTAAATAAAAGCAGCAAGCAAAACTATTCAAAAATAATTGTACAGGTTTCCAGTAGTTCCATCCTGCTCACAAATGTACACTAATACCTGCTATAAAGTCCTAAGCAAAGCTTTGGGCAGGCCTGATTAAATAGCACTCATTCAGTCGTTCATTTTCCAGTCGGCTGGAACCAACCTTGGGCAGAGTGACAGTCCGTCACAATGTGCGCACACACGCACCTGCTCATTCGGGGACACTTTAGAGACACCAACTGACCTAACGATGAAAAACAAAAGCGTACGGACTCAGGGAGAACATACAAACTCCACAAACAGCAGCATGATCCTATCCAAGACAAAAGACCATCCAAGACAACCCCCATGAGGCCTGAGTGCCCTCAGACACAGCAAGTCGTGTGCGTTAGGGACTCGGCATGAGCTGGATTGTAGTAAACCTCTGATGTTTTAAAAGTTTGATTCACCTTCAACCAAATATAATAGAGAGTCTTTAACATCATAAACTAATAAACGTTCGGGGTTTTTGTAGTTAAGTTAAACTTAGAACACAAAGTTTATCAGTTACTGACTACAAAAACATGTCCAGACATGTAACAGCACCTTTATCAAACTTAAAATGAAACCTGTATCCAGTTCCTTTCGCTTTAATTCATGCTTAAGTGCGATGAATTAATGTCTGTACTTATCATAACAATAATGTTAGATAATCAAATGTTATTTATTATGCAACTTGTAACCTAAATATGGCCAAAGGGCTTATTTTACCTGGCATTTCACTTTATAATTTCTTAAACTACTAACAAACAAAACGACACTTATAACCGGAAAAAACATATTTAAAAAGAAAAACAAATCATTCACCAGCTATGCATTAAAAACAGAAAATGTGAAGGCTACTAGGATAAGCGATCGAATACAACCTAAAACACGGCTAATAATCCAAAAAAACTATTTATTCCTACGAGAAAAAATGTTACGCTCTCCAACTACGCTTAAATAAAGCCAAGACGTGACTAAAAACCGAAGTAAATCGATGTTTTATCAGCTAAGCCACTTAGCATTCAGTCATGGCCTACCCTATCATTTTTCCACACCCGTTTTCGAGAAATCCCGCCCCTACACCACTATTGGCTAATATCCCGGATTAAACCGCACTAACCAATGGAAGCGCAGAATGCGCCTAAAAGTAGCCAATCAGAGCACAAAAGTCTCCGAAACCAGTTAGGGGAAAAAAAATAGCGCTCAAGTTAGCCTAGCCTCAACACCAGATCAAAAACACGCAAAAGAAACTCCAACTACGCGAATTTAAATACGTTATCAAAACTGTAAAGCTAAAGTAGGTGAAATGTCATTCCATTATATCTGCAGCAAACACCCGCAACCTTTCAGCCTTAGGCCTGAAGCTACGTTACTAAGTGATAGCCTTCAAACCGGGCAACTCCTCAATCCGATCGATTAAAAATGGTCATCCTGGTCATAAACCTGCACTGAATTAGCTAAAACCGAGACGTTAAACGAGAAGGAAGGAACTTCTACCTGAAATATGTGTTAGAAGTTTGTGCTGAATCCCGTTTTTGTCGCTTTAAACGCCGGATTTCTTGAAGCCATTTTCATTTTCTTCCCACTGACGGTCTCTTTAAGCCTTCGGCGGCCAGCGCTGGTTTTCTTACGCAGCCGCCGCGTCGTTTCACAGGCTTAAGTTGAGAAGCTTGCGCAGTCTGAATTAGTGAATAACAAGTCGCAGACGGATTCGACGTAAAGCTACGTGAGAGATTCTACAGAAGTTGGAAACGACGTAAACATTTTACAAGAAATGATTACAGAAAATCCGATTTCACACAAGTGTTAGAAAAAGTTGCTCATCCCCTTCGAATGAACTGCTCCTCTACAGTAAACACTTAAACTACCTTTATTAGAATCAAAGTTGTTTGACCAAGTCTTTTACACAAGAATTAAGTCTGTGAACCTTTTGACAAATTATCAGGTATCAAAGACTGAGATGTGGGTTGTAGAGGAGCATTGTCCTGTTAAAAAGCACACATTAGCCCTAGTCAGACAGGATAACTTTTACATGTTAGCCCCATGCTAATGCCTTTTTCACAGGAGTTACTCGATGACTGTATTTCAGTCCGGATCGGCCACATCTGTACTTTTTTCTCCACGCCAAAGATAATTACATTCAGATTTACCTAGCCTATTGGTTTTTGGGTTGCCTTTTTTGTGCTCTGATCATTTTAGTCTCATCCAGATTTACATCTCCTTGATTTTATAGACGACTGATGTCTCACGGTGGAAAAAAAAGACTGCTGATATTCAGAACAGATCTAGCATGTGATTGAAAGTGAAAGAGGGTCCTAAATCTACAAATTGAGTCTTTAAAAAAAACGTTACTGCACTATTTAATTGGACTGGATGTCAGGAAGGCTCTATTCTCATGTCATTCAAAGAAAGAAAGAAACAAAACAAACAGGCAGATTTATTATTGTTTTATTTAACGTTACTTCCTGCATCAATGGCTATTTGTGATAGAAACAAAGTTACATTGATTCTGGTCAGTCACATTCACACTGTGACAGTTTAGAGTGACCTATTAACCTAATGGGATGTGGGAGGAAAATGGAGCATCCCGAAGAAAATCCACACAGACACGGGGAGAACATGCAAACTCCACACAGCCAGAGTCCGAGGGCGTGAACGAACTGGGGATCTCTGGAGCTGTGAAGTGCCCCCACTACAGCCAGATACCCAGAGCTGATTAACGGGGTGATTTTGGCATCTGAGGGTAAAAAGCATGACTTTTATATTTAAATATGCCCAATATATACTCTTGACAAGTTGTATCAATCACTTATGGGTGATGCAAACACCGGGGCTTGTAGAGAATGCACCTCGCTAGATCTGAGGGAGTTTGTACTGTCCAAATGCAAGAGTTAGCGCTGTAGTCAAGATTAAGATTAGGATTTGTTTTCTTGTTTTATTAAATTACATTTTATTAAATTCTAGTTTGTAATTCACTTTATACTCGCCATCATTCATTATATATATTAATAAATAATAGTATATTTCATAACATAGTTTGTAAAACATAACATTAAATAATATATAGCCTAAAATTATTATTAATTATTATTATTATTATTATTATTATTATTATTATTATTATTATACTACAGTCTTAGTTAAAATACAGCAACGTGACTTTTGGTGATGATTCTGTTTCCCTTCTTCTCTCAAACTTAATTAGAATCATCACATAAGGTCACCTGAATATAAACATCATTATCCATTCTATCCATTTAATTATTAAATGTGAAAACAATCATTCCAGATTTTGTGAACAAGATAAAGTAAAGTGTTCACTGATTGGATGCTGAATGAGAAGAGCAGGAACTTGTTTTACCCTGTTAGCCAATCAGAGTGAAAATCTCCCTAATCGTTATCAATCAATCACAGACACCCCCTGACAAGCTAATCCAGTCTGAATAGGGTTAACATGCAAGTCTGTCCTTCTATGGGAAGATCTAATAATAAGATCTTTAAACAACTGTATGCTATTAAGTACATGTAAACACACTCATGGTTTGGGCCTGTTTTGCTGCATCTGGGCAGGACGGCTTGTCATCATTGATGGAACAATGAATTCTGAATGATATCAGAGAATTCTAAAGGTAAATATCAGGACATCTGTCCATGAACTGACTGTCAAGAGAAGGTGGGTCATGCAGCAAGACAATGACTCTAACCAGAATGGTTACAGAAGAATAAAGTTCATGTTTTGAAATGGCCAAGTCAAAGTCCTGACCTCAATCCAATCGAAATGTTGTGGAAGGACCTGAATCAGAGCTCGGTTGCCGGGCAGAACAGCTCATAAGAGCTTATAGGACGAGCAACAGGCTGCCTCTAAAAACATGGATATTAAACAAAAGATCTGGTGGAAAAGAACTGAAAAGCTGGAGAATGATGTGATAAAGCTCACAGGGACTGGATGGAAGCATCTGATTGTAAGTGCATTCTAATCTGTTCATGATCACAAACACAGAAACTAGAGCTTCCTGGACTTATCTTCACTCGTGTCTTTGTTTTTTTAAGTTGACGATGCAAAAAAGACACAGCGAAATCTCCGACACATGAAGAGAAGATATTAAAGAAAGCAAAAGCAGGGAGTGTTTGAGTGTTTAGACAAAAAAAATTTTGCGCTTTTGGTGTGAAGGTAACAATAAAATAAATAAATAAATACATAAATTGTACTCTGTGAAAACGCCTTTACACCTGGACCCTGGATTTACTGCACTGGCTAAGCTCATATGTAAATAATAGGTTAAAAAAAATTTCCATCTGTATACACACGTGGACAAAATTGTTGGTACCCTTCAGTTAATGAAAGAAAAACCCACAATGGTAACAGAAATAACTTCAATTTGACAAAAGTAATAATAAATACAAAGTCTAAAAAGTCAGACATTGCTCTTCAACGGAATTATTAAAAAAAAGATAAACTCATGAAACAGGACTGGACAGAAGTTAAGGCACCCTTAACTTAATATTTTGTTGCACAACCCTTTGAGGCAATCACTGCAATTAAATGGTTCCTGTATCTGTCAGTGAGGCTTCTGCACCTCTCAGCAGGTATTCTGGCCCACTCCTCATGAGCAACCTGCTCCAGCTGTCTCAGGTTTGAAGGGTGCCTTTTCCAGACGGCATGTTTCAGCTCCTTCCAAAGATGCTCAATAGGATTTAGGTCAGGGTTCATAGAAGGCCACTTCAGAATAGTTCAGCGTTTTCCTCTTAGCCATTCTTGGGTGTTGTTAGATGTGTGTTTTGGGTCATTATCCTGTTACCAGACCCATGACCTGCGACTGAGACACTGGGCAGCACATTTCCCTCTAGAGTTCCTTCATAGTCTTGAGACTTCATTGTACCCTGTACAGATTCAGGACACCCTGTGCCAGATGCAGCAAAGCAGCCCCAGAACATAACAGAGCCTCCTCCATGTTCCACAGTAGGGACAGTGTTCTTTTCTTCATATGCTTCATTTTTCCATCTGTGAACATAGAGCTGATATGCCTTGCCAAAAACTTCCATTTATGTCTCATCTGTCCATAGGACCTTCTCCCAGAAGCTTTGTGGTTTGTCAACATGAAGTTTGGCAAATTCCAGTCTGGCTTTTTTATGTTTTATTTTCAACAATGGTGTTCTCCTTGGTCGTCTCCCATTAAGTCCACTTTGGCGCAAATATCGACGGATGGTGCGATCTGACACTGATGTTCCTTCAGCTTGAAGTCCACCTTTAATCTCTTGGCTCTGTTGTTACCATTCGTATTATCCGTCTCTTTGATTTGTCATCAATTTTCCTCCTGCGTCCACGTCCAGGGAGGTTGGCTACAGTCCCATGGATCTTACATTTCTGAACAATGTATGCAGCTGTAGTCACAGGAACATCAAGCTGCTTGGAGATGGTCTTCTAACCTTTACCTTTAACATGCTTGTCTATAATTGTCTTTCTAATGTCCTGAGACAGCTCTTTCCTTTGCTTCCTCTGGTCCATGGTGAGTGTGGTCCACACCTCGTCACCAAACAGCACAGTGACTACCTGAAGCCCTATATATAGGCCCACGGACTGATTACAGGATTGTAGCCACCTGTGATGCTAATTAGTGAACACACCTTGATTTATCATGTAACTTTGATCACATTTTTCAGGGGTACCATCATTATTTTTTTTAATAATTTTGTTGAAGCATGGTTGAAAAGCAATGTCTGACTTTCATTTGTTCATTTTCTTTTGTCAGATTAAAGTTATTTCTGTTACCATTGTGGGGTTTTCTGTCATTAACTGAGGGGTACCAACACTTTTGTCCACGTGTGTAATGAAACTGCTGTGCTGTGATATTTTGAAAGAATGCAGAACATCAAAAGTCCAGCACAGGAAGTGGAAATAAACCATATCAGATGGTTTTTGTTGGTATAACTTGAATTATCGGACTGAAAATCAGCTGATAAATGAGCTTCGACTTCAACCTCTTGCATTTTTGTTCTTTAGGTGTTTAGGTTGAACCTGGGTCTCCGCTTTGAGTTTTACGTTACAACTCAAGAACAAAGCATGTGGCTTTTAACGTTCCTCCTGCTGATCCAGCTTCCCAACCATGCAACAGGTGAGTCTCAAAACATCTGGCTACAAAAAAAGTGTGTAAAAGTTACACATTGAATTTTGTTCTTAATTCATGTGTTTAGTTTAAATGGCAGGTTTATTGTTAGATTAAGTCATACTTCACACCTTTTTTTAGGTTTTAACTTGTCCTTGTTCACAGATCTTTTAAAAGTCACTGAACTGATTTAAATTTACTTCAAAACTACAGGTTGACCTTAAAATTAGACATGAATATCCTACAGGATTATTTTAAAAGCAGATCCTAAATTAGAAGTTTGGTTTAGACTCTTGTTCAAAAAATCCTAATTCACAAGTTTGCATTTTTTATCTTAATTACAGTTCGGTTTTAAAAGTAAATTCTGATTCACAGATTTAGCTTTGACTTAAATTAGTCAATTCAGTTACTGTGTACAGAAGGCAGGGCTTCAGTATAAACAAACATCCTAAACTACAGATATGGTTGAAATAAGTTCCTAATTCTCAGGTTCAATTTAAACTCTGATCCTATTTTTCAGGATAAGTTTAACCTCTGATCCCAATTCTCAGTATGCGTTTACACTTGGATCCTAATATTCAGGTTCAGTTTAAACTCTGATCCTGACTCAGACTTCATTTTAGCAGAATCGCAGAACTTCAGGCAGCAGAATGCAGACAGAATGTTGTGGTCTTATCTTTATATATGTCTTGTGACTGTTCTGCAAACATTATGTAACATTAATGAATATTCTCCAAATGCTGCTGCAGCATGTTAAGCTACAGTAACAAACAATATACAGTCGTGTAAGGAATACAGCAGTGAAGCAATTATTCACATTATTTGTAACCTTTGCTCTGACATGGTCTCTCAGCTGGAAAGCCCCAGTCAGGTGATGCAGAGCTGTGCAGGCACTAACATCATTCTTTCTAGTTTACTCTGTCTGGGTTTAATGTGGAACTCTTTAGGTGAGTGCAGCCCGTCCATCTTGGTGCCTCCCAGAGGCCCGAATGTGTCGGCTGGACAGAGCTTCAACTTGACCTGTTTCTTCACCTGCATGACTGCGGCTCACAGAGTCCTGCTGATGAAGGACAATCAGGAATGGACCAAGCTAAGTTTATCCAGCACATGTTCTGCTTCCAGACAAAACGTCACCCTGCTTGCCCAGGTTACTGCAGCCGAACCCGGCCACTCGGGATCGTACCAGTGCAAGAGCGAAGGCGTCCACTCCCCGTACATAAGTGTCAAGGTGGCAGGTATGTCAGTTTAACCTCAGATACTAATTCCCAGGTTCAGTTTAATCTCAGATCCTAACTCTACGGTTCTGTTTAAACTTAGATCCTAATAATCATGCTCAGTTTAATCTCAGATTTGAAAACCAAGTTCAGTTTAATCTCGGGTCCTAATTCTCAGGTTCAGATCAACCTCAGATCCTAATTCTCAGGTTCAGATTAAGCTCAGATACTAATTCTATGATTCTGTGTAATCTCTGATCCTGATACTCCGACTCGGTTTGATCTCTGATCCAAACTCTCTGGTTCTGTTTAACCTTAGATCCTAATTATCATGCTCAGTCTAATCTCAGTTTTTAAAACCTCAGGTTCAGTTTAATCTCAGATCCTAATTCGCAGGTCCAGTTTAAGCCCAGATCCTGATTCGCAGGTTCAGTTTAACCTCACATCCCATTTGCAGGTTCAGTTGAACCTCAGACCCTAAGCAGGCTATTATCTGAATAGGGCATGAACACGTTCACACCGCCCAACCCTAGCACACACACACCTGAAAGTAGATGGGTGATGCACATAGTGGAACCAGGTATGGATTTTTCCATAAGACATCATTTTTATAAGGTCTTAGAACTTGCCAAAATGATCAGAAGCCCAGCTGTAACCTGACCCACCTCACCACAGCTCACAGAAACCAGCTGGATGAAAGCAGACGGGTGTCGAGCAACATAAATTTATCCAGCACGTGTCCAGAGTCCAACCACAACCTCACTCTGCACCTGAACCTTCCTGAGACCAAACAGAACGACTCCGGTTGGGAGCAAGGTGACCTGCTGAACACGGACTCCAGACCTCTTAACAAGAGCAATGAGACAGGTAGGTGAAAACCTGCTCCGATTTACAACAGCACTGCTGTTCAGCGCTGTGGGAGAGCTGGTATAATATTTTTTTTAAATGATGCTTTTCCCATGACTAATGTTCACAAAACAAACCCAAAACCATCGTACAGAATGTGAAACCTAATCTTCCCTCAGATTGGGAGCAATTTCTGTACTTATGTTAGTATACTGTAAGATTATACAACACTGCTTAGTGATCTTCTCTCATGTTCTTACAGACGATTGTTGTCCCTCAGAAGTCGTCACGTCAGAAGTAAAAGCAACCTGCTGTGACCCACAATCATGTGAGCACTTCTGATCCCTTCAATCAGTCCTACTGAAGGGACGCTAACATTCAGCATACTCTATAGATCTGCACTTACTCCCTGAAGAACAGAAAACTGAAGAATACAACCCCAAATCAGAAAAGTTGGCAAGATGTGGTCAATGCAAATAAAGCAAAAGCGTTTCTTACATTTCCTTTGATTTTTACTTCATTGTAGACGGTATGAACCAGAGATATTTCATTTCTTAATAATCAGCCATTCCTGCATTTCAGGCCTGCAAATCATTCCAAAAAAAGGTTGGGGCGGGGCAATTTAGGGCTAGTAATGAGGTAAAAAACTAGATAATGATGTGATTTCAAGCATGTGATTAAAATCATGATTTAGTAAAAGCAGCATCCATGAAAGGCTGAGCCTTTGAGGAGTAAAGATGATCAGAGGATCTCCAGTTTATCAGCAAGTGTGTAAGAACATGATTGAAATGTTTAAAAACAATGTTCCTCAAAGAAAGATTGGAAGATATTTCCATATTTCTCCCTCTACAGAGCATAATATCATTAAAACATTCAGAATCTGGAGGAATTTTAGTATAAAGGGTAAGAGAACAAGCCTAAACTGAAGAGGGGTGATCTCCGCTCCCTCAGATGGCACTGCATCCAGAACCGTCATTCATCAATAGATAGAACCACATGGACAAGGGATTCCTTTATCAAACCTTTATCAAGCTCTACAATACAGAGCTACATTCACAAATGCCACTTAAAACGTTACTGTGCTAAAAAGAAGCCTTATGTTATAAACATGTCCAGAAGGGGCGTCGGCTTCTCTGGGCTTCATCTGGGTTGGACCATCATACAGTGGGAACGGGGATTGGGCTCAGACCCATCAGTATCACAGATCTTTTTTGGACCAAAGACGAAAAAAAAGGACCATCTAGACTGAAAAGCCAGGCTCCGTCATGGTATGGGGTCGGGTAAAGGTCATTTCCACTTCTGTGATGCAGCATTAATGCAGAAAAGTACACAGATTTCAAAGCAACATAAGCTGCTCAAGACTACATCTTTTCCTGGGACATCCTAAAGCTCCCATGCCAACTTTTTTTGGAATCGGTTGCAGGACTGAAATGCAGGAACAGATGTTTATTAACAAAAGAAATGAAGTTGACCTGAAAAAACATGACCTCTTGGGTTCACACTGTCTGCAATGAAATAGGTCGATCTGCATTTTCCATACCGGCCACAACATTGATTTGGGGTTATAAAGCTTAATGTTAGGAACCCTCCTTCATATAGGCAGCACAGTTGGTATTTACTGCATTACATTAATAGAAGTTGGTTAGGAATGGAGGAGCTAATGAGTGACCTCTGATTTCTCATCTAGGGTCACTGCTGAACGCACCCATATGGTATTTGCTGTGCAAGGCAGCAGTGTTCCTCATCTGCTCACTGAGGGAGGTCCTGAAAGCCACCCGTCAGGGGTCGTGAGTTAACTTTCCTCCTCTGCAGCCGCCCAGCAGCCTGAGAGCTTCTCGACTCAACAGCGAGTTCCCAAGATCAAGCAAACTCCTAATCATCCCACCTGCGAGCATTTCCTTTCCTGGGGTGATTTTCATAAGAGCCAGTTCCGTTGTGGTGTTTAATGTTTTGGCCACTGCACTTGGTGAAACCCGGAACGTTTGCCATTTTCCTAACTGACTGTCCCGTCTTAAAGTAACCATGGTCTGACCCTTCTTTGCTTAGTTCAGCTTTTTGCTACATTACTGATCATCAAAATCACAAGATTTCTTGCAAATAAATCCTTGTTAAGACCAAGGTTGAAGGTTAAACGTAGTACTTGACACCTCCAATCATACTGCATTTATTCTGTTTGTTACTATAAAACTGGGTTGTTGGGTTTAATAAAATTTAACCTAGTAAACTTTGAGCTTGAGTACTCATTTATGAAACAAGTTAGAAGTATCCGCTACGTCAAAACCCATACAAATATGGATGCACATTAGGGCTGCAACAACGAATCGATTAAATCGATAATAATCGATTATTAAAAGCGTTGACAACGAATTTCATTATCGATTTGTCGTGTCACATGATTAGTGTGTCCCCCGCCTTATCATATCCGCTTACGTTACTAGCGGCACTACCCGCTGGAAAAAACAACACGAGCGATTGAACGGAGCGAGGCGGCGCAGGCGCGGACGCCGAATCTTCAAAATAAGTTAGCGTTAAGAATTAAATAAATTATGACCGACGCAGAGAAGAAAGTTCGGCTTAAGTCCTCAAAAGTGTAGGAACATGTGTAACATACAAGCTTTGCCAAAGTGATCTGACCGGTGCTGATACAGCCCTCCAAACGAAACGAAAACATTAGTGATGGGAATTTTGGCTCTCTTCAGAGAGCCGGTTCTTTTGGCTCGGCTCACTAAAAAGAGCCGGCTCTTTCGGCTCCCAAGTGGCTCTTTAGATTTTTTGTAGCTTAATTTATTACCAAATTATGTGTAAAATGAATTACCAATGTAAAAACACATAATATCTAATGTTTGTTATTATTAATATGGTTTTTATTTACATACTCAATAGAACACAGTAAAATAAATTACAAAAACGAAGACCCATCTCAATTACAGGTCCAATCTGGTCTCAGGTCTCTGACTGTGTGTATTATTTGTAAATTTGCAACTATATACAGGGAAACAAAACATCATCAACCAAACATCACTCAACAAAATCTAAATAAAAATGTCCAAAAAAAAGAAAAAGCAACATCCAGGTTACAGTTTTTGATAAAGATCGGCATAAAAAAACCCCTAAGGAGCTCAACTTTGAGGGGTTGATCCTGCTTCTCCTTTCTGTTATGATCTGACCTGTTTTAGAGATGATTCTCTGAGAGGGGATATATATATATATATATATATATATATATATATATTATATATATATATATATATATATATATAAATAAAATAGATTAGATTCAACTTTGTCATCTTTCTTGTCATTACACGTGTACAACGCAACGACATGTAGTTTAGCATCTAACGAAGTGCAATAAGCAGCAATGTGTCGGAATGTACAATAAATTAAAAAAATATATAAACCGGCTCACAATCAGGAACCGGCTCCTGTCGTTCATCTCAAAGAGCCGGCTCTTAGAGCCGGATCGGTCGCGACCGACACATCACTAGAAAACATGTTGCAGTCACCGATTAAAATGATCGGAGCTCAGCAACAGCGTAAGTCACCACAATATCCCGAGTTTGTTCCGTTGTGAAGTGAGGAAACCTAACGGCGCCCTCGTACTATGTGAACGGGAATAGCAGGGTTGATGCTGGTTAGCTGGATAATGACAGTTATGAGTTAAGAGACAGATATCTTATATTGGCCAGGCTAGCCAAGTTCAATTTATGCATTCCTGCTACTTCAACTCTGAGCGTTTATCTTTTGCGGCAGGAAATATAGTCTCTAAGAAGAGAGCCAGCTTTAGCCAGGAGCATGCTGACATAACATTTTTGGCTTGCAATGCAAAGCTCCTAAAGAAAGGGAGTGAGTGAGTTTGTATGTAGTGTTTGCATCAGAGATGCACTTTTTCTTTATTTAATTTGTTATTTTAATTTATTAATAAATTGAATTTATTATTATTCATTTATTGTAAGCACTTATTTGCTCTGTTATTTAATGTTAGCTTCATCGATTAATCCAAAAACCACCGCTGCAAAGTGAGGAGCACAGAAGTGCGATTATTTAACCATTTTTTAAAAACAAGTCAGCAACTTTTCAAAGTTATTTCATTGTCTACCTACAGTTTCCAGTAAAAGGGTCGCTGACGAGGGGAGAGAAGAAAAGAAAAGAAAAAAAAAACAGGCCTTGAAAAATGCATTCAGTATAAGCACACCGGAGTAAATCATTCATGCTCTTTATTGGTGACCCAAGCAACAATTTTGCACATCAACGCTTTACAAATGCTTGTTTTTAAAATACAGAAGGGGGAAAAAAAAAGGTCATTCCAAATGAGTGCAGCTGCCAAAGGGACATTGAGAAGCATGAAGATAACAAAAAAAAAAAAAAAAAAAAAAAAAAAAAAGAAAACTTACTAAAAAGGCTGAACGGAACAAGAACAAGGTAACAATCCTTATCACATTCACCACGTCCAGCAGCACGGGTGCCTTTACGTCATTCAACGAGACTTTCCAGAGATAAAGATATGAAAGCAAAAGTGATGAACATCTAGATAGATATGCTAACCAGCTGGACATTTAAAAACATTCAGACTTTCACACGTCTACCGATACATTCAGTAAAGGGAGTCATTAAAACATGGGTGAATCACAGAGGCTGATAAGAATTTGGCCTTTAACAAAAACAAAAGCAAACGTACAAGCCCTGCTCTGACTTTACAAAAAGCTCAGTCTCTAAATCAGAGAATAAAAACAAAACATGACGACACTTATCCATGTAACTGAATCGTCACTCATGTCACAAACTGTACAGAAAAACCATTTTGCCCTGTAACGTGGAGCCATGAGACCGAGTCTGAATTGAGCTGTTTGAGAGGGACCACAGTCAGGATCGGCCACATTATTGTCAACAGAATCAAATCCAATGGTGACTTCTTGCCAAAACTAAGCATTTGCACATCATGTCAGAGTTTAAGGTTTTCTGAACAGCTATTACATTACTTGTTCCCTCAAAGAATCTTTGCTGGTCCATAGATTCTACTTGAAGCATTTTAGTCAAGGATCTGGTTCAGAAGCTTAAAGGTTTCCCATAATACCTTGAAAGTACTTTTAGTGCCAATAGTTTTACTCAACAGCTACCAGGTGCTGGTTACAAAGCGCTGCTCATCTGCGTCCCCACGGTGCTTTAGGTATCGAAAAATGTTGAGATATTAAAAATCCCAATCCCATAATCTCATGGGGTGCTAATGTGGCACAGCGGCCAAAAGCCAGCACGGTGCCACAGAGAACCAAGTGGTCGGTGGTCCTCAGAAAATTAAATGTTAGAGAAAGGTCTTCCAACAAGGAAAGTGCCGAGAGGGGGGGAAAAAAATAAAAAAAAAACAAACAAAAAAAACCCCTTAACCTTGTGTCTGTTTTCATACAGAAAAAAAAAGGGAAAAAGTGCACTGTCCACTCTTGGATTTGCAAAATAAAAAGGGTTTGTTACATAGATTTTACCTTATTTAAAACAGCTGATAAAAGTTTAAAAGATTACTTAAAGGTTCGAATAAGGTTAGCGTGCAGCCTGTTGCGAGACGGGATGTGTGTTTTAGGCTGAAGCGGTACTAACCCCTGAGTGACCCGCTGAGGGAATTTCCCTGATGCACTGGATTTAATCTTCACAGCGCTTCATCGTCCCACTTACCAAAGAACCAAACACTTTCTAGAGCACTGTGGTTTCTGCATCATTCTCTAAACACGCAGAGCTCGAACTCTAGGGCTCAGTGAGTGCTGGTACAGGACTCACACCATGAGCACCGGACTGGGGAGGAGACGCCTGCGACCCTGCCTGCGCCGCTGAGCCAGCCGTGACCTGGACAGATGAGCCAGAGGGGCGAGCAGGAGTAACGGAGAGCGGAGACGGTCCTCCTGCTCCAGCCTCTCCTCCTCTACTTCCTGTTGGGCCTGCTGAGCGTGCAAAGCCACCGTCTGCTCAGCGAAGAACGTCAGGTCCTGTGGGAGGGAAACGCTGAAAAGAAAGGTTAGGGAGAACAAACATGTACATCTTAAGCACAACAAGCACTGACGACCAGTGAGGCCAAAAATAAGGTTCTGTATAGTCCCACTGAGCTGAACTCACCTCTGGGGCAGCCTGGGCATCGTCGCCGTGTTGGCAGCACACTAACATGAAAGAAATCAGTCACAAAAACAAGTAGTTCATGTTTTCAGTTCATGGCCACAGCTATTCAATCCTCATTAAAAAGTTACTACCATCTAAAAAAAATAGTGAGGGGATTTAAAAATGCTCTCAAATTCAGGACAGCCTTCAAATAAGGACGCTCTTATTGACAACAGTTGCTAGATGGCGCCAGTTAGTATGGTCACAGGATCATCTTGTGTTTGTCCCATTATCATCCCATACAACGCTTTGTATTTCTAGTCTCGCACCTTGACATTAAAAGTACATTTCCTGTTCGTTGAAAAGCACGATCAGAAAAACACCCCCACACTTAAGCACGGACTCACAGGCAGAGACTGTGGGCTGATCGAACCTGAGCAATCTGCCACCAAAACTGACAGGTTACATGGAAAGAACTTTTGCTGTTCCCTGTAAAAGCTGAAGCAGACATACCCTCTGTACCCAGGAGTGCTGAAGCACCTGCGCCGCACTCAGCCGGTCTTTGGCGGTGCGGACCAGCAGTTTGGAGATGAGATCCTTGGCTTCGGTGGAGATGTGAGCCCAGTCCTGCTCAGGGAACTTGTACTTCCCTTCCTGAATGCTCTCAAACAGCATGCTCTGGTGGGGTTAGAGACAGAAGCACCGAGGGTTCCTTCAATATTTGTGTGTTTGTTACAAAGGCCTTATATGGACCCTACAAGTCTCAAACAGACGTTACAGGCCCATATACGGACCCTAGGGACCTTCCACAGACCCCATGAGCCTTAGGCAGACATTAGGGACCACAGACAGATACTACAAGCTGTATAAAGACCCTGTGGGACCATACAGACCCTAGGGACCACATACAAACATTAGGGACCTCATGTACACCCTAGAGACCATATACAAACATTAGGGACCTTATACAGACCCTATGAGCCTTAGACAGACATTAGGGAGAATGGACAGATCCTAGGGCCCATATACAGATCCCACAAGCTGTTTACAGACCCTGCAAGTCCATACACCGACCTTAGAGACCATATACAATCATTAGGGACAGAATACAGACCCTAGAGGCCATTCATAGGCCATATACAAAACCTAGGAACCATACATAGACCTTAGGGACAATATACAAACATTATGGACCATACACAGACCCTAGGGATCATATACAAACAGGGACCTCATGTACACCCTAGAGACCATATACAAACATTAGGAACAGTATACAGACCCTAGGGACCCTATGAGCCTTAGACAGACAGATATATACAGACCCTGCAAGTCCATACACATACCTTAGGGACCATATGCAATCATTAGGGACAGAATACAGACCCTAGAGGCCATTCATAGGCCATATACAAAACCTAGGGACCATATGCAGACCTTAGAAACCATACACAAACGTTAAGGACCATATACAGACCCTATGGACCCACCTGACAGGCGTAGCATGGTTTTCCCCAATCCCATCCACAGCTGGCACCGCAGTGTCCTGTGAAGGGCGGCGCCCCACTCAGCAGGATGTAGAGGATCACTCCGAGACTCCACAGATCACAGCGCTTGTCATAAACACTGGCCTCCTCAATAAAAGCCTCCACCACCTCAGGAGCCATGTATTCTGCTGAACCACACTGAACCCAACACACAAAGCTAAATCCAGTCACATGAGCCCATTTGCACTTGATTGACAGTCTTGTATCCTAATGAGAATTTAACCACATGGATTTAGACATCTCAAAAGATGGTGCTGCATCAAGGGTTGTGATGTGTTCCTGGCTCTACCCAGTATTTTGGGAGCATTTACTCTTTTGGGGATTAACCAAACCCAGATACAATCCTAATACTCAACGACAGTGTAAACTGGATCTCTCTAACCACTTAAATAAGGTAATAATCAATACCCTGCCATTAATAGTACATTTAACAATTTCTACATGCAAGAAAGCAGACTTGGTGACATTATTGTTCCATGTAAAATACTGATCTATAATGTTTTCAAACTGCTGATTCAGAAGAAGTGTGAGAAGCACAAGTGGCACCTAATCCTGTGTAAGCACACCCTTCGTACATTAAAGGGACACAGACTGGAAAATAAGCCTGTTGTGTGAATGGAAAGCCAGGACAGGGTCCTGAGCAGGTCACTCACTGGAGTCAGGAGCTGTGGAGTGGAGATGGGATTGCTGTCGGGGTTCAGCTTGATCCCACTGCCAAGGTCAAAATCACAGAGCTTTACTGGATACATCTGCACAGAGAACAGATCCTGGGGAGTATTAGCTTCATCATGGGTTCAAAGAAATGGGACACAGATTGCCCGTCAGGTCCCAGTTCAGTTTGATATACAGAGGACAAAATCTGCTGAAATTAGCATCCATCAAATAAACATCAGACTCGATTTGTTAATTTAACTGACATGGACCAAAATAACAGGACCCTTCGTGTGAAACTTTGCTGCACAACCTTTAGAGGTGATCAGAGCAAAGGCTGATTGTTTACACACACTTACTACGATAACTGCAGAACATCAGACGTCAGGAATCCGATCAACGAGTTTACCTCCATTTGAGTAATCAGATTATTTAGAATGAGTTGGGTTTACATGACTCGGATTTCTACTTTGAAACCAGACAATCTCAAAGATGTGACAAACTCCAAACTTTAGTATTAAATAACCAAATTACTCATTTTATACACTGCGTTTGTTTTAAGTGTGTGATAGCCATTTTAATTATATGGCAGGTTTAATTCCAGGACTGCCAGATCCAGTGAGGAAAATAAATAAATCAGTCAATGGAAAAAGGCCAAACAAGAAGTTTAGAAATATGCAGACCTGGCAACCATGGGGGAATGTTTAAAAAAAAAACAAAAAAAAAAACGATTATAATCAGGTACCTGGTACACATGCTATGAGTAATCTGAGCTCAAATCCAGCTCTGTATCAGATCGGAGTATGCTGTATACATGACCACTCGAATAATCCGATAACTGCAGAAAGTGCATGTAAAGATTTTTTGAAAGAATTTCTACATCTGTTTTCTTCCCCCTAGAAACAAGATCCTGTTAACTGGTAAATGTTAAGTGCAATAAAACATTTATAAAAACAATTGAATGCAAACAGTGCATTTACAGCTTAAATTTCTCATTTCTCATTAGTTTTCTCAGGTGCAAAAAAGTACAAGATATATATAATCATTATATAATCAGACACTGGTCATTTTGCTCTCTATGATAAGCAGTAATTTCTCGTTTCACACATTCTTTGCTTTACTCTGACCTGTATAAACAAGATTCCTTTTAAATTCCTCACTACACAGGAAAATAAAGCATAATTTCAGGGTGCTAATACGTTCATCCACATCTGCAGCACTTCCTACAATAGGCATCTCTACATAATCCCACCAGGAGTGAAAATGAAAAGGAAAAAAGGAAGAAAAACCTTACTGAGCACACAAACTCACTCTGTCGGTGTTCTCACAGAGGATGTTCTCAGGTTTCAGGTCACGATGCGCCATTCCTATAACAAACATAACAGCATTAATGTCAATACTACCAGCAGTTAGAGATGGAAGACCTTTTGCTGCTCACAGAAACTAACGCTGATATCGGGCACGGAATTTGGGAAAAAGATGGACCAGAGTTGAAACCAAGCATGAACACTATTTGATTTAGGATATCTATCTAATTACACAAAGTTAAGCTTCCACTAATTTATCATTAAGTATTAATAATACTACCGTTATTTTAATAACATCGTTCCAAACCAGAACACAAGCAAGTAAAATGGCTCAGACTCACAGGGCAAAGAACCGAAGGGGAAAAACATTTACTCAGTTTAGTTCGAAGTATGACACACGAGCTCGAATTAATTTAATGTTTTCAAAAAAAGTTCAAGGGAGGAAAAAAGTTCAGAAAAAGAATAGACGCATGTTTAATCTGAGCCTGTTCTAATTTCTGCCTTAAAAGCAGGCCGACCAATCAGAGCTCGGTTGCCGGGCAGAACAGCTCAAAGAGCTTATAGGATGAGCAACAGGCTGCCTCTAAAAACATGGATACTAGACAAAAAAGCAGCACACTTGGTGCGAAGGTCCAACCATGTCAAATCTGTGTGTGAAAAAAAAAAAAATCATACTCCGTCTGAACAGGCCTTAAACTGCACAAAAAGTTAAGGCATCTGGAGTATGACAAAGTACAAACCGAACAAACAATAAGGAATCCAAAAGAACATGAATTAAAATAGAGTCTGGAAGACACGGAACAGAATCGGCTCACCTTTACTGTGCAGGAAGTCCAGAGCGCTGGCGATGTCCCGCACCACAGCGCCGGCTTCCTGTTCCCCAACGTGCCGTCTTCGGTGGATCTGTGTCAACAGGGAACCTAAGGTGCATCGCAAGAATAAAGCAGAGCTGAACAAGACATTCTGATTAAAAGCAATAATAATAATAATAATAATAATAATAATAATAATAATAATAATGCAGACGAACGAACCTCCTCTCAGCTTCTCAAACACCAAGTAAAATCTCTCATCCTCTTCAAAGAAGTCCATCAGTTCCAGAATGTTTCTGTGGAAATGAGTGTAACCCAGCAGTATTAAACCTTCTGCATAATCGCTATCACACAGCTCACACCCCAAACCCCAACAAACAGCAGCTCTCCCGATATGTATATCACGATATGTTGCGGTATCGATTTATTAGCACAGCCCCACTATACAGTACTTAGAGAAAGTCAGACCCTTTGAAACAGCCACCATCTTACAGACCCAAATCAAAACTAGATGCACTGATTAATTTTCTTGGCCGATTCCGATTTTTTTAAACAAATGACCGGCCGATTCCGATTTCTTCCCGTCCAATAATTATGAATGACAGCATACATTTCCGTTCCATTTTCTTTTAATGGAAACTTCACTGCTAAGAGGGCTGCAGCAGCTCCTGGCCTGTCTGGCTCTGCACTCTCGGCAGAGTTCGCTTTAGTTTTAAAGCTCTTAAATTCATCGTTCTGAGTGTTTTGAGTTGTTCCTCCAGGCTTACTTTAATCATAAATACTACAAACAGCACTCCGTGCAGAACTAGAACACTGAGGACAAGGCTGTAACCAAAATACCATCACTGCACCCTTGCCAATACTGCCCCCTATAGGAAGAGATTTTAGTGCACACATCACTGGAGAACCACACCCCATTACAATCAGAATTTGAGACAGTCCTGAAGGTTAACTAAAAATATACAAGACTAGGATAACAGGAGTAAGTCACCAGTTTCTTCTGTAGATCATGTTTTCCTTTAGTCAAGTCAGATTTACTATATAGCGCTTTTTAATAATGGAGCATTATCTCAAAGCAACTTAATTTTAGATTATCTCCCAATATCTCTGCCCAATCCCAAATTGAGCAAGCCTAGGGCAACAGTGGCAAGGAAATACTCCAAGTGGTCCTTTAGTGGGTTTGATCCTAATGTGCATCATACCTGTGGCCCTGGCACTGATAGAGCATCTCCACTTCTCTAAAGACACGGCTCCGGCTGCATCCCGGTCTCTTCTCAATGATCTAAAACACCCCCACACACACACAAACACAGACTTTGTTCTTCAAGATCACATTCAATCCATTTGTTCCAATAAATCTGACCAACAGCTTACTGGACATGACATTTCCTCCAACAAATGTGGATCAGACCCAGCATCTAATCAGAACACACCTGTAACCATTTAGATACCTGCCTGAGACGGAGCTGCATGCCAAGCTTTACAGCCACCCTACAGTTCTATCTGGGTGCCTTATTTTTTGTCAATGACTGTATGGAGACCATAAATAAGATGTAATATGAACAGTATGAAATATATAAACAATACTGGGCACATTCACAGACAAAATGCATAGCATCATGAAACTAAGCCATTATTTCACCATTTTCTAGCAAATTTTTGTTAATGCGAATCAAATCTCATCTCTGTATTTGGACATCCCTGTATCATCTGCAGAACTGCGTCTTGGAGTCTGATTTTTCTTGAAGTTTTGCATTTAAATAAACACACAGTCAATGTCCTACAAAGCACTACCACACCAAACTCACCTTAACTGCATATTCTTTGCCGGTACTCAGCCTGACACATGACTGGACGACAGCATGGGCTCCTGCTCCGAGAACCTCATCCTGTAACCTGTACACACCTGCACAACATCCACAAAGCCTACAAATTAAACTACAGCTAGTGCAGGATAAAAGTAACAAAATATAACAGATCTAAACAAGTTAAACAAATGATTTACATCTCATCCAATTACCAGCTACCATTTTAAAACTAGTCATGCTCTGGGTTTCATCTTTTACCTAAAAACCCTTAACAAAAACACTTACCTTCAAAGTGTGTGCTGAGGCAGTCGGTGGCTCCACATCTCCTTTTTTTGTTTCTTCTCTTACATGCGGGGATATCCATAGGCTTGCTCTTCATGTCTGAAGGATGAGCAAAAAAACTTGAGCAAAAAGCAGATAATGAACCTGATCAAACTGGCTGGTCTTCATAGTTCAGAAACTGCTGATCTACTGGGATTTCACACAGTGCCATCTCCACCCACTGATACAACCGAGATATGCAGAAGAGCCTCTCTGAACACAACAACAAACCTTGAAGCAGATGGGCTACAGTAGCAGAAGACCACCTGCCAAGAAGTAGTCACTGAGGCTACAATTCACACAGACTCACCAAAATCACACAACAGAAGATTGGAAAGCATGGCCTGGTCTGATGGATCTCGATTTCTGTTGCAACATTCAGGTAGGTCGGGTCCGAATTTGGCATAAACAAATGAAAACATGGATCCATCCTGCCTTGTTCAGGCTTCCGGTGATGTAATGTACTGTACATAAACTATTTTAGAAATGTTTGACATTAGTTTTAATCCACTGTTAAAGTTGTGATAATTGTTTTGTGTTATTATTTCTAGCCCATTTCTTCCTTTCAAGTGTGTAGAGATCAAATGTGATCCCATGTTTTCTTTAAAAACATTACTTTTTGGGCACCTACCCTTTAAAACAGTGATACTACCAGGCAGAATAAAGGGTTTAAGTATTCGTTCAGCCCCTACTTTTTTTAATGGACAAAAACACAACACAGCTCTTCTGTAAGGACTCAAACCTCAGTTGGCATGTTAATGTGTCCTGACGTTTGCAGAAATGTGTCATATTTAAAGTTTGCGTTACAGACTAAGCAAGTTGTGTTCACTTCTTGCCGTTCATATAAGCAGCTCATCGTGCACGTTTGCTTAACGGTCAAGGCGCGCGCCAATCACGTAACGCTAAATTAGAATATCATGTTCGCTACTACAAGTAACTGTCCAGCTCCTTCAAGTCTGCAATTCGTCTTACAAGCGTTGTAAAAACTCACCCTTTTTAACGTCTCTACACGTTAAAGTTATCCTTACCTCCTTATTACTGTGGTACCGGCCGACCGTTAGACTCAGACTACGACGCTACCGCCTTATTTAACTACCCCTAGCAGGTAGTCGCTCGGCATATATAAGCTCTCTTCAATATGCCCCGCCCATTATCTGCCGTATATCCAATGGCCTACCTGAATGCAGTTTCTGAAAATTGAGCTCAGTCTCTGATTGGGCAGCGTGTCCGTTAAACCAGAGCCGTGAAACAAGCCGTTAACAAACAGATGGATTCAAATGGTGAATCGATTCGGTTATGGTAATTGTGGAGTCGATTCAAGTTCTGATTCTAGAATTTAGGAATCGTTTTAGACGTTTCGAGTAAAGACAAGTAAACTAAATAATTTATCATTTTAAAACTAAAACACACGAATGGAAGATATGTGTACACAATACATCGTTATGATCCAGAGTATGAAAATCAAGGGAGAGCGACTTTGAAGCCAGTGAATCGACCCTTTTTTAAATCGACTCCCAGCCCAAGTAGCAGTAGGCATGACTGCCTTATGTTTCAGTTAATGTTTAATGTTAATGTTTTAACATGCACAGAATTTATGACATTTGGTGTTAAATTATCTGGCATTTTAGTGCAGAGCCCAGTAATCTTGTACCCCTCCATACACCCACGACTTGTAGTCAAGCACAGGTCCAACACAATCCTCAAATTTGCTGATGACACCACCATTAAGGGGCTAATTCTGATTTTACAGAAGACAGCGAAGAGGTTAGTATGCTGGCAGAAGTGGTGACAGAGGAACAACCTCACCCTAAACGTCAGCAAAACTAGGACACTGATTGTGGACTACTTGAAACCATTAACAACCCACAACCCCATAATCACTGGAGTGTAGAATGTAGAGACAGAAACCCTAGTCAGTAGCTTAAAATGGTCACAACACACACTAACCACTATACTGAATTCCCACCAATGCATATCTTTACCTAGATATCTCAGTAAAGCCAAAATACATATCACAGTCCTGAAGGGCTTTTCTAGGTGTGCCATGGAACCAGCAATCACAGGGTGTATAACATCCTGGTAAGGCAACTGCATATGACAGGATGGTAAAAACAACTGAAAGAATCACAGGCACTCCGCTCCAAGCAGCTCCTGCTAAAAACAGCTAAGACCAGCATGTGTTGTGTTTTGGGCAATGATATTCTGGGAATTTTTTCACCTTATATCCTTGAATCATTGAGAGGCTGAGATTTATAAACCTTTATTGAAATCAAGTCAAAGCAAGTTGTACATACTTCAGATCCAAATGAAACACACAATATGATTACCTAGTGAAAATAAAAACAAACTAAGTGTCAGCTATCATGAGATGTGTACTGCTTTTGGGACATTTTCTGCACAAAATAATAGTTTGGAGTGTGAAAAATGACGAAAGCCTGAAGGTACAGTACCTTAGCTACACACACAGGATCGGCAGATGAATCTTTAAGGCATCCACAGTCCTTACATTGTGTAATGATTATTAATTATTGCTGTATTCCCCTGACTTAAAAAAGGCCGTACATGAACATTGATATAAATTTTCCCAGCATCCCAGTCCATTTAAGCCTCTTTCAGACCAGAGAGCGATAAAGTGACGAGCGACAATTTAGTACCTACACAAAAACAAAACAGACTCTGCAGAGTGTTGAGCTGAAGGCGGCTGGACTTCTTCTAGGTTCTTTAGTTCCTTCAGCAGTTTTAAGGCACATAGACAAAAATCCTAAGTGCTGTCCATACATTTCGTACGTTTAATTCGGTTGTCAGTGTGAGCGTTAAACAAGAATAAAATAACTTTGCAGTAGTGCGTAACATTCCAGCCATTTCCTAATAGAACGCATAACAAATCCTACGGACACGTGCAAACAGCAAAAGCTCGACAGATTGCGTCGCAGATCAGTTAACACAGATCATCCTCTCCAGGACAGGAAGTAGATCTGGCCCAGGGCGTCTCCGCACACCAGCTGACTCGGGTCATGGGGGTTCACCTGCAGCACCTCTACCGGAGCAGCACACCCAAACAAACCCACCTACAGAGAGAGACAGAGTTAGTGGCAAACACGTTGAAGAAACCCAAAACACACCCATGATGCAGAACGGGACCTGACCTGCTTCCTGGTGCCCCTGTCCCACAGCTTGACAGTCCGGTCATAGGAAGCTGAGATGATGAGGTCATCAGTGAGACGAAGCACACTGATCCTGTCACCGTGGGCCTACAGAGGTCAGATAAACATCACATGACTTCAAGCTGCTCCATCAGGGAACGGTCACACACAGGCACAGAGGGTTATAAAAGAGGGTGAAAACCTCTGCCACAGAAACAAGTGGAAAAGCTTTGGCACTCCTGGTGAGATTCCATGACATGTTAAGGTCGTTTTCTAAATGAGAAGCCACACATACTGGGTGAGGCAAAACATCGCTTTCCTTCGTGATACACTGGCACAAATATCGATCTTTTTATTTAAACACGCAGACGCGCTAAACGGACGCTTTCGCTAGGGGGTTCTCTTGCAATATATCAAGTATTGCAGAATCATGATATCATCATCATCGTAAGAAACGTATCGCAACAATAATAACGTATCATGAGGGTCCCAGTGATTCCCAACTCTAAAAAAGTCTGAAATGCAATTTGCTGAAGTTCAGACCGTTGCTTCTTTAAGGTTTAAATAGGAGCGAGGAAAACAATGCGATTAATCACGATTAACACTGAACTGTGATTAAGTACGTTAAAGGCAGCACAGGTCAAGAAAATGTCTTTTATTCAGAGAATGAAGAAAACATGTCATTTCTCCAGGGGTGCCCAGACGTAGGCACAAGACTGCCAACAGTTTCAGAGCAGAACACGTGTGTATGGAACTGAAATCCACAAATCAAACTGGAAGTAGCTAATAATCCACGTTGTGTGTGTGTTCCTCCTGTGCTGTATGGAGGGAAACCAAGCTGTTTTCATACCTAACAGTGAACCATACAGTGCTAACCAGTGGCTGTGAGTTTCCTTGGTAGCTTCATCAGCCTCTTTGC
Organism: Ancistrus triradiatus; assembly: GCA_025084515.1. Lineage (NCBI taxonomy): Eukaryota > Metazoa > Chordata > Actinopteri > Siluriformes > Loricariidae > Ancistrus > Ancistrus triradiatus. The sequence goes on from JAJAGP010000167.1 coordinate 237,919, forward strand.
TCCCAGGTGAAACAATTGAAAAGAGAAAGCAATACGGAATGAGACTGACCGGTTGTCTTGGAGTCCATTTGGACCGTTTGGGTGGTTGGTTGAACCATATGTTCCCGTTCGAATCTCCACACACGGTCAGATCTGTGGATTAAACACACAGTGTCAGGACCTGGACAGGAAGGTGTCTCGTTTGAGACATGTCATTACCTGTCACACTGTATAACAGATAAAGGCAGGATTGAAGCGTCACCACAAGGCCTCCATACTGGAACCTGACCATCATCGGATCCCAAACAGAACCTGAATTCATTGCTTCCTTATAACATTTAAGGAAAAACTCCCTAAATGTTATAAGGAAGAAACCTTGGGAAGATCTAGATTCAAAAAGGGACCTGACTTCCATGGGTAGCCTGGATGTACAAATGTGTGACTCCCAACCCAACCGGACGGCACCAGTGAGACTCAAGTTCCAACTTCCTGTGGTTCCGAGCTAGTGTATTTAACCGCCGTGCTATCTCCTGTTCACAGTGAGAGCGAAAAAACTCACCTTTGTGTGTAGCAGCGGCGGTGACGTTCATCTTCTTCCTTTCCTCCACATCATCACCATCAGGCTCAATGTCCTCATCCTCACCATCATCAATATAACGGAATCCCGAGTCCAGCTGGGCATCGGGGTCTTCACACTTCTGTAGGAGCACAGGAACACGGAGTCACACACGGACACTTACAGATCCTAAGGCGACTCTGGGTATCGGACTAAATAATGCTGATATGCAGATTTTTATGCCATTCTATTATTGGCTTATACATTATACAGTGGGGCAAAAAGGTATTTGGTCAGCCACTGATTGTGCAAGTTCTCCTACTTAGAAAGATGAGAGAGGTCTGTAATTTTCATCATAGCTACACTTCAACTATGGGAGACAAAATCACATTGTAGGATTTTTAAAGAATTTAATTGTAGAAGATTTGAGGAGGGAGTTGAAAGTCCGTGTTGCCCAGCGACAGCCCCAAAACATCACTGCTCTAGAGAAGATCTGCATGGAGGAATGGGCCAAAATACCAGCTACAGTGTGTGCCAACCTGGTGAAGACTTACAGGAAACGTTTGACCTCTGTCATTGCCAACAAAGGTTATGTTACAAAGTATTGAGTTGAACTTTTGTTATTGACCAAATACTTATTTTCCACCATGATTTACAATTAAATTCTTTATAAATCCTACAGTGTGATTTCCTGGATTTTTTTCTCATTTTGTCTCTCATAGTTGAAGTGTAGCTATGATGAAAATCACAGACCTCTCTCATCTTTCTAAGTAGGAGAACTTGTGGCTGACTAAATACTTTTTTGCCCCACTGTAGCTTTTATATCGCCTATTTTATTATAATCTTCATAATATTTCAATTTCTCTAAAATGTTGGTCTAGTTTAATTATTATATTTTTAACTATGTTCTCTCTGTGAACCTTTATATAGTTTCTGTTTATTTAATATATTACTATGAACTTATAAATTAAATAACTTCGTTTCATTCTTACATATAACATCTAAGAGAACCAATAAAGTTTGGTCCTTTTTTCGAGTCTTGGTCCTCCCAAGGTTTCTTTCTTATAAGCTTTAGGGATTTTTTCCTTGCCACTGTCGCCCTAGGCTTGCTCTGTTTGGGATTGAGCTTAGATATTAGAAGATGATCTAAGATGGTAAAACTGCTTTGATACTCCTGAAAATTCAGCTACTTCCTTCACACTACGGCCTTTGGCACGCCCAAACGCAATCACTCCTGTCTGCCAATCATTAACATCTGCTTTATGACTCATTTTCCACACATGGAACGAGACATTCACTGCACTGTACCACCTCTTCTCAGTCTATGAATCCTGTCACACACCCAGCAGGTATTTATAGCCTCGTCCAACGCCACCTGCAGGATCCTGAAGTCAATACCACCTTAAACAAGGTGACTCATTTAATTCAATGATGTGCACACTGTACATTATGAAAGAGAGAGAGAGAGAGAGAGAGAGAGACAGAGAGAGAGACACAGAGAGAGAGACAGAGAGAGGAGATCAGGACTGACCAGCAGTGCTAATGTGATCTCATCGTCCTTGTCTATCACCATACACAGGCTGTTTTCTCCCGTCTCATCTACTGCCAAAAACCGTGTATAGTCCTTCAACCTGCACCAGAAAACATTAGAGTTACATTTGCAGCATTTAGCAGACGCCCTTATCCAGAGCCCCTTACAGCAGTGCTTTCTGTTCTTCTTTTGGAGATATTACCTCATACTAGTACTGATAAACAACAACAAAAGCACCAATCCAACTAAAATCCTGTTAGAACTGGACTAGGTAAAGCCACAAACCAACAACCTTTATACTACATAGACTTATATACAGTACAGTGCAAAAGTCCTAGGAATTCTATATTTTTCAATTTATATTCTGCTAATTCTTTATTTAAGTGTTAGTGGTTATTGCACTTTGTAGTTCTACAATTACACATCGCAGTCCATCTGTTTCTCTACATACTTTTTTCACACGAAAAATAATGATTTTTAACGCAGTGGGACCTTCACACCGACTCTTAGATAAATAATCAGACGCTTCCATCCAGTCCCTGTGAGCTTTATCTCCATCATTCCACCAGATCTTCTTCAATATCCATGTTTTTAGAGGCAGCCTGTTGCTCGTCCTATAAGCTCTAGATGAGCTGTTCTGCCCGGCGACCGAGCTCTGATTGGTCAGCCTGATTTTAACTCAGAAATTAGAACAGGCTCCGATTAAACATTTTAATCATCAGTTTCGGACTCGGTGTGAAGGACGGCCTTAATGTACGCCTTCTTTTTCCACACTTGCCGTGCATTTTTTCATCCAGAAATATCGGACTCGGTGCAGAAAGGCCTTTAGGTGTAGATGCAGCATGAATTGGCTCCAGTAGTCGTGTGTGTGAGTGTGTTTACATGTTAATTTCTCTTTTTTCGTCTTTCTCAGTGGACGGGATGTCGATGATGGTCGAGTCCACACACACTCCCAGCAGAGTGGTAGAGTAGTGCAGGAACTTCACGCTGCACTTTAAGCTGTACGAGTCCACTGTATAAAGACTACAAAAACACACAAAAAACACAGCACATCAAGTCTGACGCACATTTCTTGGTATCAGTATTTAAATGCGAATGAAATCAGCTGTGAGAAAAAATACACATCACATATTAGGTAGTTACACAATTACACAATCCAATATGTTCCTCTAAAATAGATCAGCTCTGATTTGCTCAAACACTGAGTTTACATGCACTTAATAATCCAATCACAGTCAGATTTCTGCAGTTATTCTGATTATTCAAGTGCTCATGTATACAGCGTACGCCGATCTAGAAATCAGATTAAGGAATTTGATAGACAGAGCTGGATTTTACTCCAGTAATCAGATTACTCATAGTATGTTACCTGATTTCCTAAGCCGACACGGTTGCCAGGTCCCCCTTTTCTAATGATTTTTCCTCATGGGACCTGGCAACCCTGGTATTAAATGTGCCACAGTTTTAAAGGCAGTGAAACGGCTATTTACCTGTAACTGTACTAATAAACCAACTGGAATTTGTGCTTGTGTGTCACACACACACGCACAAGCAGGCAGATAAGCAAACACACTCAGTGGTGTCTGGTCGGAGGGTGAAGTAAAGTGTGTGACCGTGTGTGTAAGAGCAGAATGATATCTTACTATATAACACCCCGCCGCTGTCCTCTCTCCAGCTTACACACACTCACTGTACAATCACTGCAACCCACAGCCACCTGCTGATCCGGCATCTCCGCCAACGCACAGACACAGTCCCGCTTCAACTACACACACATACACACACACACACACACACACACACACACACACACACACACACACACACACAGTACTGAATATCAAGGGTTGGATGGTTGACTAAATGGATAGACAGATGGGAAGAGGCATGGCTTAATAGAGGACTTGGCAGGTACAGGGAGAGAGCTGAAGAGCTGAATGGATGGACAGAGAGACAGACGGTTGGAGAGAAGGATGGACAGACACACAGACTGGTTGGGCAGATGGAACTTGAGAGACCGACATATAATAGGTTGGAAAGCAGAAAGACGGACACAAAGATCGTTATATGAATAGCTAGAGAGTTTAATGAGTGAGATTATTGGGTAACATAAAAGATAAGGAATGACCGGATGGGTGAACAGAGGAACAAACGAACAAACTGATATGGATAAATAAACAGAGAAGCAGACAGATGGACTTCTGGTCGGTTGGACGTATTTATGGATGTATTGATAAACTCATGGATGGTTGGATAGTTGGATTAATATACCGTAGCTCACCTCATTAGAATCAAGGAGTGAAGACTTCACCCAAACTTCCAGTCTGCCTGTGCTGTACCCACACACCAACAGAGTGCCCCTCTGCACATAACACAGTGCACTCACACACTCCATCTGCCTGGCAGGCCTCTCTACACAAACACACGCACACACACACGCACACACCATTTTAATTAGTGCTGGTTTCGGTATCTGTACGGAACGAATACATGTTCATAATTACTAATATCTGCACTCACATATTAATTACTTCTACACAGTGAGGGTACAGCGGGACTCAGTAGCTATGTTACAGTCAGTACAGTGGGATTCAGTGCCTGTATGTAGGGTCAGTACTGTGGGATTCAGTACCTGTACGTAGGGTCAGTACAGAGGGATTCAGTACCTGTACGTAGGGTCAGTACAGTGGGATTCAGTACCTGTAGTAGGGTCAGCACTGTGGGATTCAGTACCTGTACGTAGGGTCAGCACTGTGGGATTCAGTACCTGTACGTAGGGTCAGCACTGTGGGATTCAGTACTGTACGTAGGGTCAGTACAGAGGGATTCAGTACCTGTACGTAGGGTCAGTACTGTGGGATTCAGTACCTGTACGTAGGGTCAGTACAGAGGGATTCAGTACCTGTACGTAGGGTCAGTACTGTGGGATTCAGTTACCTGTACGTAGGGTCAGTACAGAGGGATTCAGTACCTGTACGTAGGGTCAGTACAGAGGGATTCAGTACCTGTATGTAGGGTAGTACAGTGGGATTCAGTACCTGTATGTAGGGTCAGTACTGTGGGATTCAGTACCTGTATGTAGGGTCAGTACTGTGGGATTCAGTACCTGTATGTAGGGTCAGTACAGTGGGATTCAGTACCTGTATGTAGGGTCAGTACAGTGGGATTCAGTACCTGTATGTAGGGTCAGTACTGTGGGATTCAGTACCTGTATGTAGGGTCAGTACAGTGGGATTCAGTTACCTGTATGTAGGGTCAGTACTGTGGGATCAGTACCTGATGTAGGGTCAGTTACAGTGGGATTCAGTACCTGTATGTAGAGTCAGTACAGTGGGATTCAGTACCTATAGTAGGGTCAGTACAGTGGGATTCAGTACCTGTATGTAGGGTCAGTACAGTGGGATTCAGTACCTGTATGTACGGTCAGTACAGTGGGATTCAGTACCTGTATGTAGAGGGGGGGGTTTCAGTACAGTGGGATTCAGTACTGTATGTAGAGTCAGTACAGTGGGATTCAGTACCTGTATGTAGGGTCAGTACTGTGGGATTCAGTACCTGTATGTTTAGGGTCAGTTACCGTGGGATTCAGTACCAGTGTTACAGTCAGTACAGTGGGATTCAGTACCTGTATGTAGGGTCAGCACTGTGGGATTCAGTAACTGTATGTAGGGTCAGTACTGTGGGATTCAGTACCTGTATGTAGGGTCAGTACCGTGGGATTCAGTACCAGTGTTTACCCAGTCAGTACAGTGGGATTCAGTACATGTATGTAGAGTCAGTACAGTGGGATTCAGTACCTGTATGTAGAGTCAGTTAACAGTGGGGATTCAGTACCTGTACCTGTAGGGTCAGTACAGTGGGAGATCAGTACTGGAGGGTAGGGTCAGTACTGTGGATTCAGTACCTGTACGTAGGGTCAGCACGTGGGATTCAGTACCTGTATGTAGGGGTCAGCACTGTGGGAATCAGTACCTGTAGGTAGGGTCAGTACTGTGGGATTCAGTACCTGTACGTAGGGTCAGCCTGTGGGATTCAGTACCTGTATGTAGGGTCAGCACTGTGGGATTCAGTACTGTATGTAGGGGTCAGTACAGTGGGATTCAGTACCTGTAGGTAGGGTCAGTACTGTGGGATTCAGTACCTGTTATGTAGGGTCAGTACAGTGGGATCAGTACCTGTATGTAGGGTCAGTACAGAGGGATTCAGTACCTGTAGTAGGGTCAGTACAGTGGGATTCAGTACCTGTAGGTAGGGTCAGTAGGGTCAGTACTGTGGGATTCAGTACCTGTATGTAGGGTCAGTACTGTGGGATTCAGTACCTGTACGTAGGGTCAGCACTGTGGGATTCAGTACCTGTAGGTAGGGTCAGTACAGTGGGATTCAGTACCTGTATGTAGGGTCAGTACAGTGGAATTCAGTACCTGTATGTAGGCTCCAGGCTCTGAGTGAGCGATCCTCTGACACTGTGAGGAACTGAGGGCTCCCACCACTCGCTAAAGCTTGAACACCGGCGCTGTGGCCAATCAGAGTGCTGCGGTGATGAACCTGATGAATCATTACAGAATGTTATCAGATCTAAACCCACTCCACAATGGGTGATCAAACACAGAATCTATTCTTAAACAGAAAGCCTCTAATTCATCAGTACAGATTTTTCACAAAGCGACCACAGCAGGTCCTTATAATACCTCATGGTACCTCAGACTTCTTACAGACTTTAATGTCTAGCCCCCTTTAGTCATCTGCCTCAATCCTGATGCGTCTTATTTGTGACCATCATTAGTCATTGTATTTAGTTGTAGTCATAATTAAGGAAGTTAGAACCTGCAGCGGGTGCCAGATCTTCACAGTTCCATCCTCAGACGCTGTAGCGATCACTAACTCGCCCTCGGCCACATCCTCATCCCCATAGACTTCTACAACAGAAGCAAGCAGCTTATCATAACTGAACATTTAAAGAGTTAAGTTAATCATTTAAAAAATTATATTTGATATTTAGTTTTTAATAATAATGTAAATAATAATAACAACAATACCACTAATATTGCTAATACTACTCCTACTAATAACATCATCAAAAACAATGCTAACACTACCATGACTACTGCTAACAGGGCGGCACATGGTTAGTGCCCTCACCACACAGGTCCAGAGATCCATGGATCCCCCGACTCGTATCATTATAACTCTGCTTCTCACGTATAGCCATGGATTCTGATATTAATTAATTGTAATTAAATAAATAACTACTGCTAATTCCCTTCACAGATGAATAACATGTTACCTTATCTCTTCTAACAATACTACTACTAATACATTTTTTATAATAATAATAATAATAATAACAAACCATAACAATGCTGCTACTAAAAATGATACATAAAATTAACAACACAAATCTCTATAATCATAACAATAATACAATCTCTAATTTCCCTTAAAACATTAATGAAGTGTTATCTCGTATAACAACACTACTACTAACAATACAGTATTACTACTACTACTACTACTACTACTACTAATAAATAACAGCAATACTACTATTACGAAAAAGAAACATAATAATAATAATAATAATAATAATAATAATAATAATAATAATGATAATAATAAAAAACAATAACAATACTACTCTTACTATTAACAAAAAAAAAAATAAAAAAAATACTACTAATACTAAACAATCAGAACAATACTACTATTATCAAAAATACACAATACAAAAATACTATTAATCTTAATAATAAACAAAAACAACATTACTACTATTACTTAAAAAAACAATACTACTAATAATAATAAAAAACAATAACAACAACACTACTACTATTATCAAATACTACTAATAACAATAATAGTAAACAAAACAACAATCCTACAAATACTACTAATAATATTAAACAAAACAGTCCTACTACTACTAATAACAATAGTAGACAAAACAACAACAATACTACTACTACTACTACTAATATTAATAAGATCAGGCCCTGTCCACACGAACACGGGTATTTTTAAAAACGTAGCTTTTTCTATGCGTTTTGACCGTTCGTCCACACGAAAACGGAGTTTTAGGTCACTGAAAACGGACTTTTTGGAAAACTCCTTCCAGGGTGAAGATTTTCAGAAACTCCGTTTTCAGCGTTGCCGTGTGGACTGGGTAAACGGGGTTTTTTACTTGAAACGTCACTTTGTGCGCCGTTATCTCCTTGGTTTACATGAGGCGATTTTGTGCAATAGCGGACGTAGCCAAAATAGTGCCAGCTGTAACACTGCTGACCGAACTTGTTACAAATCTACAAATAAATTTACAATTATTACTTTTTCATTACACTGAAGAACAGAGGCGTCAGAATGCGTTACGGAGGTCACTACTATATCCGTTAGTGATGTGTCGGTCGCGACCGATCGGCTCTAAGAGTCGGCTCTTTGAAATGAACGACGGGAGCCGGTTCCTGATTGTGAGCCGATTTATATATTTTTTTATTTATTGTGCATGTGGACAATATTGTACATTCCGACACGTTGCTGCTTAATGCACTTCTTGTTAGATGTTATACTACATTTCGTTGCGTTGTACTTGTACATGTGTAATGACAATACAGTTGAATCTAATCTAAAAAATATATATACATTATATATCGGACCTCTCGTTGGTGGGACAGCTTTGAAAACGAAGTGGTTGTTGAAGAAGAATGTCGAGAAAATGTTCGTATGCATAGGACGTGGCTGTTGTCGCTGAGTGAGCTGCTTCGCCGGTATATAGGACTGCTGGTTTGGCTCTGCTCTTGGCAGCGACTGTGTGCGTTTTTGCGTTTTCATGTGGACGAAGTTTTTTGTTTAAACAGTGCTTGTGTGGACGGAATGTTTTTTTATAAACGAATTTGAAAACCCCCGTTTTAGAAAATACCCGTGTACGTGTGGACAGGGCCTTAATAACAACAGTAAACAAAACAGTCCTACTACTACTGAAAATAATAAAGAATAACAATTCCACTACTATTAATGAAAATAAACAATGAACACAATACTACTACTATTATTGAACAGTACCACTATTAGTGAACAGTGTGTGTGTGTGTGTGTGTGTGTGTGTGTGTGTGTTTAATTGCATAGGTGTGTGATGTACCTGGTTTGGAGACGATGGTGATGTGATGGAGGCGTGAATGATGAGCTTTTATCTCAGCGATCACTCCTAAGTCAGATTTCCACACCATGAGCAGACCATCAGCAGAACCGAACATCACATAGTCCCCCTGAACACGGCCACACAGCACAGTGCAGCAGAATTTTATGTACAGGGTTTGAATATTAATTAGCCTAGAACGAAATAGGAGAATAATAATAATAATAATAACAACAACAACAACAACATCTGCATTTCCTGAAGGAACTACAACAGTGCTTGAAATGTGGCAAGTAGAAGAAATGTGTTATAGAAAAATGCCACGTGTGGGTGTGTCCTAACACTTTTGACTTTTTTAGGTCGGGTGAGTGTCCCAATTATGTGTGTGTGTGTGTGTCATGTAATTGAGAGTGCAGATGTATGTGTGATGTGTTTATGTGGTGTGTGTATGTGCATGTTTGTGTAGCAGAAAATGTAACAACATTTCTCACAGTCGCTTTGTGGTGACATCATCGATTTCAGTTCAAATTTCTATGGGAGATGTTTCGTTTTCAAATCGGATCGACTCCCAAACACACGGCACACCACACAGAGTGATCAGCTACGTAACAGTGCTCGAACCGAGTCTGTACCCTACCTAAGTGGTTCGAGGTATTCACAGACAGTGCCTGAGAAGCATTAGAAGAGCATAAGACTATTTATATAGCACCATTCATTTTGCATTCTACTGTCTTCTGTTGTTTAGGTGAAGAAACCTGCGAATTGATGAACACTAAACTGTTATAGGATATCCATCATTATTTGTTATTCGATCTGTTCAGTGGCGGATCATAGAACAAGCACTCAAGAGTAAGATCCGTAATCAGAACTCGACTCCAAGACGTTCCAGATGTTGGCCTCACCCAGCAGCAGAGAGCACCCAGGGAGGACGAAGCTGGGATTTCTCGAATGCAGTCACCGCTCTGGATATCCCACAGTCGCAGTCTGCAGTCATTGGAGCAGCTCAGCTACACAGAATACACACATTTGTTTACATATTGTTTAAATATTGTTCATTCCTGCTCTCGGAATAAGGACAGGCTCTGTTTCCATACACTCACCAGAGCTGATGGTGTCCAGGCACATCCGGTGATCCAGTCTCCATGGCAGTGAGGTAATGAGTGAGAGAGAACTGGAGGAGTAGAGTTCACCGTCCACACCATCAGGGCCTGGGATAAACATCAACATCATCATCTAAACAGGTTGAGAACAAACCTTCCACAAAAACTAGTGCAGGATGACTTGGGGCTGTGGTTTGGGTTTTGTATGTAATGTACTGCAGGTATACTGACTGTCTACCGTTCCCCCGCGGCTAAGCCCTTCAGTCATTAAGGCCGAGGAACAGAATGACCAATAACTGTTTATTATACAGACAATAAACACAAATATATCGATTGGTAAGTTTTAATTGATTAAAAATAAAGTTTATTTCCATTCAGCAAATGAAATGGGTGGGGTTTATAAGGCAGGCTGTTACTAAGATCCACTGTTCTACCGACTGAAGCAGATCGGAGTGAGATCCCGGTGTTCTAACCAAAGTCTAGGATCCCGTTTGATTAGTGATTATAAATCTGTATGATGAAGCTCTTAATGTGAATCTGATCAGTCAGAAATGTAAGGGCAGAGCTACAGAGCATCAGCAGCTCCTCTGGGTTAGAGCTGGACTTACAGATAACAAACCTGTCAGAGGAACGAAGCTCCGATCAGCCGCGGGTGGGGTTTAATGAAAGAGCCGAGTTTAGCTCCAGCAAATGACGTCTGTGTGAGGGATGAAGCTGATTCAGCATTTTTGTTGGTGGGACCAAAACTGATCTTCAGTCGAGCTGTGGATCCATTAAGAGCTGGACGTTTGATTTAAAGGTCTGACTTCATTTGACTTCCAAATCCTGATGGTGATAAACCTTTGGCTCAGGTTGGTCATTAATAGCTTCATCTTCTAAAACGTCTCAGCCAATCAGATTGCAGGGTCGGAACTATCGGTGGTATAATCATGTTTAAGGCCAACTATATACAACGGTACTCTCCTATGCCAAATATCTGTGCCAAATATCTCAGTGAACTCAAACCCAGTGTGTAAAGTTTGGCACAGAGTTAACAGACCATCATTGAAGCCTGTGTGTCTCTGGGAGTCTATGGGGCAAACATGCATGTATTAGAAAGATAGGATGAATATTGGACTCGTATTCCTTGGACTCTTAAGCCACAGATAATCAGGCTTTTATGGAGTGTGGCAAAGTGTGATTTGGACAGCAAAAAACGTGTTGATAGGACTTTTTGTTTGTTCCACACTACTATTAATGATGGCTGGTCGATCTATCATGAAGCTTTAATAATTTACAAAAACAAAATAGATGCATTTCTATGAACAACGGCTTTGTATTGGTGACGCCACTATTTCTTTGGTACCTGATCTTTTCCTCCTGATAGTAAACGATCTCCGTCAGGACTAAAGGCCAGACACGTGACCCCTCCTTGGTGGCCCCTCAGTACACGCACTACCGTCGGTTCCTCCCAGCGGTCGGAGGTCAGATCGCTCTTCAGCCACAGCACGACTGTGAAGTCATCTGAGTCAGAAAAGATTATTACTCAGGATCTAAACGAGCAGTTTATAACACGTGTACCTGGCAACACAAGCTCCTCTCCCTTATGTGTATGTACAGAACTGCGCAGACCCCCTTATCCAGAGAACACTTTAGAGGGCCTTGCTTAAGGGCCCAATACAACAATTTCACCACTATAACACACGCAATGGAATCATTTTGCACCCAAGACTCACAGACTGACCTGACGCAGACGCCACGAGACCGGAATTTTGCTCCAGAGCTAATATGGCTCCCTTCTGGACTCCAAACGCTCGTCTCTGTCTCACATTCCCTTCGTTTCTCACCCAGACGCGCAGGCGCTGATCCAAACCTCCAGAAAGAAGGAAGTCGGACTCAGCATCTAGCCACATCAGGCATGTCGTGGACACCCGCAGGTCCTCGGCGGTCCACCGGCATTCGCCTACGACCCAGAGAGATTCCGGTGACTGACTCTCACCGGCCTTAACAACTTGACCGAATATTAAAAACACTAAAGGATTAGAGCTCGCTTGGCATGGGTAATAACTTTCGGGTTTTGTTACGCACCTGATTCGACGTTGTACAGTTTAATTCCGTTTCCATGGTAACCCACGGCCAAGTAGTCGTCACTCACAGCGATGCAGAGAGCAGCTTCCTCGGACACCGACTCATTTTTGGACGCTGTCGGCTTCAGGAGTTTCTGCACCAGGTAAACGATCACCATAAAGAAAGCAAGGCAAAAGCAAAGCAGCCCCTTTCACCCCCACAAACCCCGGGCAGGGTCACTGGGCACAGGCAGGGGTACACCCTGGACAGGGCGCCAGTCTGCCACCCTGTGTTTTCTGTAAAGGCAACACTCGATCTATAGGATCATTCATTTTCTACCACGTCTTCTGACCTTCAATACATCAATATGAATGTGTGGGCAAGAAAAATACATGTTAACCCCTGATATCATAACAGGTTTCACCCTAATTATAATCAAACAAAGTAGTTGAAATTAAATATTAAATACTTAAATAGTCTTTAGAATTAAATAGTTGCTGTACGGTACCTTTTCTTCGCCCAACTTGGAAACAGTGCGTCCAAGACCTCCAGACCACAACTGCACCTATCACACACACACACACACACACACACACACACACACACACACACACACACACACACACACACACACACACACTTGGTGTCAGGCTGCAGGTTCAGCATCTAATAGTTTAACGTGTGGCTGTGTGTGTACTGACTGTGCCGTCGTGTCCAGCACTGAGCAGCGCCTCTCCGTCACACAGGAAGTGCAGCGCCTCGGCGGAGCCGCGGTGAGCCTGAGAGCGCCACACACAGGACGAGCCGGATACAGACCAGAACCTCATCTCTCCATCCAGAGCACCAGAACAGAGGAGCGAGAGAGAGGGCGAGGGAGAGAAGGACACACTGCGCACCGAGCACTGGTGCCCCGACAGAGACTGAGAGAGCCAGAGAGAGAGAGACAGACAGAGACCTTCATGTCAAAGCTGGATCCTGATCAAGACTCCGATCCCCATAATCCTCTGTTTACGTCCTGTTTCTTCCTCACCACGAGGTTCTCCTGCTTGATCCAGTCCCAGATCCTCACCATGCCGTCCCAACATCCCACGGCCAGCAGGGCCCCCCCGGGGTTAAACCTCACGCAGTTCAGAGGGCACGGGTTCTCCAGAGAGGCCACCTGAGACCCCTTCCTGGAGTCCCACACCTGTACACGGTCCAGGAAGCAAAATTAACATTGGTTAAACCTGGGCTTTACAGATTGCACACTTGTACCCAAGCTTAACCTCACACACCTGTACCTGGGCTTATCCTCACACACCTGTAACTGGGCTTCACCTCACACACCTGTACCTGGGTTATTATCACACACTTATACCTGAGCTTAACCTCACACACCTGTACCTGAGCTTACCCTCACGCACCTGTACCTGGGTTTAACACATAATAGTATTGGTTTAACACCTCACACATATACAAACAAACACACGAGCTTTGATTCTCAGTGAAGGAGCATTTCTTCTGACCTTCAGAGTGAAGTCTAGGGAGACAGTAGCAAAGTGCTTCCTGTCTGAGCTGACATCACATCCTGTGATCCTGTTAGAGTGGGCGTTTAGCTGAGCCGTTCTAGGGAAAGCAGAGACACTCTCACTGTGATCACTCCCTCTCATCGGGGACAGACTCTGCTCTCCATATTGTTACATCATAGAAAGTTTCTCTGTATTCACCTGCAGCCTCCGGTTATGTTCCACACTTCCACCTGTCCATCGTAGGACGTGGTCCAGAGCACAGACTCGTTCAGAAACACACAGCCCGAGATGCCATCACAGTTACTAACCAGTGACTTCACTTCCTGTGCACATTAAGAGAAGGGACATTAAAGAAAGCAAAAGCAGACAGGGAGTTTGAACGTTCAGACAAAAACTTGGCGCACTTGGTGGTCCCACTACGCCTAGGGCAGGTGAGGTTACCTGGTTTGTGTTGGTGTGGAGAAGATGCAGAGAGCCCTGCTCCATCCCAACTGCCATGTAAAGCCCATCAGGACTCACAGCCACGCAGGACGGAGTCCACTGGAACGTCGATAACAGCTCACTACACAAACAATACACAAAATGATATACACACGACACACACCCCCGGATAGATAGAGTGAAACTAAGCAAAACATGAATACGTCTTCTGAATACGTATTATTATATATTTTTTGAGGTCTTTACAAGCATTAGTTTTATATACTAACGTGTGCGTAATGTGTGGGTGTCCCAATACTTTTGTCCATATAGTCAATGTGAAATAACCCAATACCTGGGTCAGTGTTTCCTTACCCGTCTTCCTCCTGCAGGTCTCCGGAGTTGTTCGTCCATCTGACGGCATGGACGTTCCCCTGCTCCACCGCGGTTCTACCCCACGCATGAGCGGCCGAGTCGCCCGGCTCATTCAGAGCCTGCTGTACAAACAGAGCTGGCCAATGCGAGAGCAGGGGGGCGTGGCGTTTCAGGAACGCCTGACAATCCCGCAGCTCGTCTGCATCAGGTCCAGAGGGAGCCATTATTTCATCAAATAGCCTCACATGAATAATTAATAAACGCCTGGATAACACAAGGTTACCTGATGGCTCGGTCCAATCTGGTGCGTCACCTTCAGTTCTCTTTTCTAACAGAATAAAAGCAGATCATTAAATACAAACGGATTGTACCCCTACCCCTCAAATCCTGGCAATACCCCTTCAGATTTAAGATGCTTAGCACCACTAAGGTCAAATATTGCACACTGGAAAGAGACGGCATCACACGATCCTACCAAACTGCGTGTAACTGTCCAGCAGCAGGTGCAGAAGTCCATGGCGTACGTTAGCATACAGGAAGTAGTAACTGGAGAGCAGGACCTGCACGGCCTCCCACTGACCGCATTTCATCTGTAAATAAAATAAGACAGCTCTCTCAGCTTTCTCAGCAAACTGAAAGGTGAAGCTTCTGGATAAAGGAGGACGAAGCAGACCAGGCAGCGAGGAAGCTGTGTGAGAGTTTCTGTGTCACAGTGGAGAAACGTGTCCTGTTCGTGAGGATCCGAACGAACCCACAGATGAGCTGTGAAAAAGAGCAGGCATGAAAACTCAGCAAACTGGCACAGAACTTTGCAAAAGTCTCAGGCCATCATTAGAGAGCGCTGTTTTAGCAACGGTATAATGACCACGTACATCATATCGTTGACAGCTGGACCCCAAATATTTCAAACTTGGATTTTTCAGAGGTTTCTCGGCTGTTACCCTTATAAAAGGCATTCCTGATCAAGATTCTTCAGACTGTACAAGGGTCTTGGCATGTCGATGACGTTGCCACGCGCTGCTGTTGCTCAAGTGTAAGGGGAAGAAACACTAAACACGTCTAGCCTATAGAAGCTGTTTTTACAAATAAAGACTCTGAGAAGTAATTATATATGGTTGTTAAACCGTTGATGAAACAGTGATATCAAAAGGTGGCCTAAGACTTTTGCACCACCACTGTGTTACCTCATATTTAACCCCTAGTGAATAGAAAGCGTCGAACAAAACGTCGTACCTGCCAGTATCATCTGAGCTCTAGTTCTGTCCTCCGGAGCCGAGAGGTAGAGGTTCTCAAAAGCCGATCTCACGTCCGGATTCATCAGAAGCAGAGGCTCGTCCGGCTCCAGAGACAGAGTCGAGCCGATCAAGCTGCAGAGGAACGGAGCAGAAAATCACAGCCAAGTTCTCCGAATATTCATGACTGACTCAGACATGCTTCCCTTGAGTCCGATATCAGACCGTCCTGAGCCTCACCTCCGGAGATCTCGCACTAGCTGAGAGAAGGTGGCCATGGGAACTCGGCGTTCTGGGTTCCGGGCCAGTGTGAGCACCTTCTGCCATGTGATCGGGAAACATGTGGAGTTGAGGTCGGTGCAAAGGTTCAGCAGAGCGTACAGATCACGTTCTTTAAGACCTGCAGAGCAACGTGATGTCGTTTAGTATATAACAAACGATACTGGAAAAACAAAGACGTCTCGATATTTTCCGGAATTTTGTCGATAACAATAATTAGATGATATACCCCCCATTATCTCGCCAACCTCATCTCTCTTCACCAGTCATGGCAGGATGGATTTCCCTCCATGCACTTCACCCCAAAACGCCGCCAACCTCACCTCTCGCCCACTCCGAGCTTAAAACCTGACAAATGTCCTGCCAGTACTGAAATTCTACCCCGCTAAGCCGCCATGTCTCAGACCATCACTAGGTGTCGCTGTAACCCTGCTTAATCTTGTAAGGCCTGATGCTGTACAACCCCTGTCTGTTATCAGAGACGTTCTATAAGGAGGTTGAAGGACGGTCGTACCAGTGGAGCTGATGGGCAGTGCTCCCAGTGCCCAGTCCAGTCCTGCTCCTCTGTACTGGGACTGCAGCCTGATCAAGCCGCGCTGTATCAACTCACACAGAGCCGCGGGAAGATCCTCCAGATTCTCCTTCATCTGCAAATCATCATCGTTGTGGTCTATCATTATTGCTCGTACTAATAACTTACAATCTGATGAAAAGGCATTAACAACTGTAATAATAGACAGACTTTATTAGGTACACCTCTAGGTTATTAGGTTTCTACACTCACTGTCCATTTGATCAGTTCCACTTCCCATAAAGGAGCATTTTGTAGTTCTATAGTTACAGTCTGTAGTCCATCTGTTTCTCTACATCCTTTTTACTCTGCTCTCTAATGATCAGGACCCCTACAGGACTGATTAACCTAATGCACGTCTTTGAAATGTGGGCGGAAACAGGAGTACACGAGCAGAACGTCCTCACAGACCAGGTCAGGATCGACGCGAGGATCTCTGGAGGCGTGTGGCGACTCCGCTAACCACTTGCGCCTCTGTGTTGCCCCTGTCGTGGGGTTCACGGTGCGATCTGACTCACTGGAGTACTAGCAGCTGCTTCAGATTTCAGCTCCTTTGTGAGCGCCTCTCTGTGTGATATTGTGTCTTTTTTAGAGTGCACCTTGTTTACTCCTATACTCGTGATATACTACCCAGACTTTCATCTCAAAACACCAATTTTCTTTGAAGGAAGAAAAAACACATTATAAATGGGGTGTAAACCACATTCTCCGCTCCTGTAGATGGCGCAGTACAGTGCTTTGACTCAGTTCGTCGTCCGCTGAATGATCACTGTGACCTGATGGATTAAGATGGCTCGGATCGTACACCATATCTTGCATTTCAGTTGCGTTTCTGTTTTTATAGTTTCAGTGAACTATGTGGAATATCGCAATGTATCGTGACAGAATCGTATCGTGACGTCCTTTCCAATACCCACCCCTAATCTCTTGGCCTCATGTTTGAAGCGTGATGTTGATCTAGATCTAGAGTCTGATCTTTAGGGGTGCGTCTGCACGCGATCGCCTGTTTTTTCCTCCAAGTGTACGTCGTTCTAATGTTCCGCCCCGACTTTGTGTTTGGTTCTGTGTCCGCCCTTGTTTCTGATGCCACCTTGTCACCTTTAATTGTGTTACAGAATACAGACACAAATTTAAACCTCACCTTCTCGAAGGTGGCGTAGCTCCTGAGCTCTTCGCAGGCCAGTCGGAGGTAGAGTGGACTGGTTGCACCCTTCTTCATCAGCAGCGTCTGAAGCTGCAGGTACACACACACACACACACACACACACACACACACACACATTACAGTCCTGACAGCACACACACTCCTTCCTTCACACCCCTGTATTTATACAGTCAGACAGACCTGGTTATTGAAGGCAGAGTCGCTCAGCTTCTTCCCGTACACACTCAGCCCCCTCTGCACGATCTCCCTCCGGTCGGGTAACATCAGCGCCCCCAGTGGGAAGGCCGTGGAGTTTTTCTTATTGCTAATGGTGGTCTTGAGGGCTGAACTGGCAGCGACGCTCAGCACCAGACACACACCCTGAGAATGTTAAGAACGTCCGTCAGAAGTGTTTAGACACCACGGAGTAGTTAAAATTCCCTTAGGCCAGAAAACATATGATAAATCAGTCAATGGCTGAACTGCCCAAAATATTAAGAACCACAATGGACTTCACAGGGACCATCAGTCTCAACTCTCATGTGAGCAAAGCATGCCAGGGGAAAGCATGCCTACTGAACTGGGTTTTGCATTTTTGAAACGAACCTGAACAGAACCTAAAAAGAACCCAATTCCTGCTGCAACGTATGATGGTGATTCTAGAAGCTGCTGCCAAAAATCTGCAGCTAGGTCGTGGTTGGATCAACCAGCAGGATGATGGTCAAAACCACGTGGGAAAGCGATATTATCCCGCCTCCCCATGCAAAACTAAGCCTGTTCAATTAGAGCTTGGACCCCATACCTTTGGAAGACGTTCCGGGATCCATTCTGAAGCTCCCCGGCCTTTAGCGTCATGGACCAGATCGGCTCCATCAACCAGTATGGCTAACGAACTGCTGTTCTTCAGCTCACGCAAAAGGCGGAACCACTCCGACAGCAGGTCCCTGTGAGCACAGATGAACACCGGAGCAGCACGTTTAACAGACCATCACACAAGCTTTCACACAAGCCCACGGCCATTGATCACATTTTCGTTACTTTAAACGTGAGGCAGATCTATTTATTGGCTGTATCAGAAGTTTTGCCTTTATCACCATGCCCCATGTTCTGCAGAACAAACTTGGTGTCTGTCTCAAACACACAGTTCAGTGTAGCTGCCTGATTTGACAACATGCTGATGAGTTTACACAAGAAACAGCATGACACCTGTACAGTGTGTCGGACGGAAGCTCCCCCTCCTGGTCCTTCCTCCTCTGCAGCCATTGGACCAGGCAGCGCAGGAGGGGCTCCACTCTGGACGCTGACTGGGAAGCGGCTGTGGAGTAGGATATGACATCACACACTGCTGTTCTCCTCTTGTCGGGAGTTTGGAGTGCGTGAGCAAGTGCGGCCTGAGGATAAGTGAGAAAGAGAGAATAACGTGAGAAGAAGACAGGAGTGTGCAATGGAAATGGTAAGCGTGTCAATGGAGATGTGTGGAAATGAGAATGTACAATACATAGGTCCAAAAGGAAATGTGTATTTGAGAATGTAAAAAATGGAATGTAAACAGGCACATGAGAATGTAATTTGCAAATGAGAATATGTATGTATGGATTAGATTAGAGTGCAAATGAGAATGTAAATATGTAAACAAATATATATATAATTTGTAAGTGAGACTGTATATGTATATATTAGATTAAATGGGTGTAGGTGCATAAATGAGAATGTAAATGTGAATGTATAAATCAGACTAAAAGTGTGTAAATGAGAACATAAATATGTAAAACAGGTTCATATATGTAAATATCTAAAACAGGGTGAAAATAAAAATGTAATTTGTAACTGGGTTAAAACTGTAAATCAGAATGTAAATATTTAAAAAAGAATGTAATTTGTAAATGAGAATGTAAACATGTAAAAGAGGTTCCAAGGGTGTAAGTAAAAATGTAATTTGTAAGAAAAAATGTAAATGAGAATGTAAATGTGTAGATTAGATTCAAAAGGTGCAAGTGAGAATGTAAATCGTAAAGGACAATGTAAACGTGTAAATTAGATTGAAAGGGTGTAAATGAGAATACAAACGGGTAAACAAAAATGTAAATTGAAAATGAGAATGTATTTTGTAAATGAAAAGGTAAATATGTAAAATAAAAGTTCCAAGGGTGTAAATAAAAATGTAGTTTGTGAGCGAGAATGTAAATATGTAAATGACCATGTATATTAAGAGTGTAAATGAAAATGTTAATTGGAAATGAGAATGTAAATATGTAAGTGAGAATGTAAATGAATAATCCGGATTAAAACTGTGTAAAAGAGAATGTAAATGCTTAGATGAGAATGTAAAAGTTTAAATAACAATGTAAATTGTTTAGATGAGAATGTAAATGTTTAGATGAGAATGTAAATATTGAAATGAGAATGTAAATTCAAAGGGTGTAAATAAAAATAAGGGTGTAAATAAAAATGTAAATTGTAAGTGAGAATGTAAATATGTAAATGAGAATATGTATATATATATTAGATTAAAAGAGTGTAAATGAGAATGTAAATGTGTAAATTCGATTCAAAAGTTGTGAGTGAGAATGTAAATTGTAAAGGACAATGTAAACGTGTAAATTAGACTGAAAGGGTGTAAACGAGAATATAAAGGTGTAAATGAGAATGTAATTCTTTTTTGTTTGTTTGTTTTTTTAACCATGAACGTGGTTTTGCCGGCTCCTGCAGCTCCCTCCACCAGCAGAACTCCTCCGTTTCTCTGGCACTCGTCAACTTTCTCTTTGGCCTTTGAAAGCAGTTTTACTCTTCCATAAAACTGTCGCTGCTGGGCATCCTGGTGAACTTCCTGTTCTTTGATCTCTGATCTCAGATCAGCCTCGTCTGATCCCTGACCACCAACCAGAAGATTGAAAAAAGGGGAAACAAAAGAAGAAAAAAATGAATGTTGTATTAACATATTAAACAAGTAAGACTAAAGACAAACAGATATGGAAAGACAATCAGATTTTAACTGAGGAGGTGTGGCCTCTTTCTCTGTCCATCAAGGAGGCGTGGCCATTGTAGCCATCAGTTACACTGAAAGAGGTTTGTTCTCTTTATTAATTAGGAAAGTCTTAACGAAGGAGGCGTGGCCTGTGTACCTGTCAGTCCAAATGAAGGAGGCGTGGTCTCAGTACCTGACTGCTTCCTGTCTGCTTTAAAGGTAATACAGTGAATACAATCACACACATGGTTTTAATGACCAAAGCCTGACCTCTGCAAAGAGTTTCTGTAAGGAATCCCACAGATCTTCCATCACATCCTTCGCAAACTGCTCCAGGCCTTTAACGTAGGGCTTTCCATCCAGAACTCCACCCCACTCACATGGGTAACTGCAGAAAGTAACAGCAGGTTCAGTCTTTCGATACAGCATGTATTCATAAATCTAGGACGCATGCAGTGTTATATACATTTATACACTCACTGGCAAACAATAAATATATAAATAAAGCACCCAGATAGAAATGTTGGATTGTTGCAAAACTCGGCATGCAGTGATTACAGGTGTGGTCTGATTAGACACTGGGTCTTGCCACAAGAGGGCGTAAAAGTGCTGCCATATAAAAAGGCTCTCAGAGGCTACTTTTGGGTAGTGTACCTCTTGATGAGAGATTGTTGTAGACAAAACCCAATATATTCATCCGTTCGCTCTAACTCTGTAATCACTTAGATATATCAGATCTATATATAGATAGATATATCTAGATATATATATATATATATATATATATATATATATATATATATATATATATATATATATATATATATATATCTCTAACACATACAAACACATACACACCGGCACACCCATGTATATAGATGGAAACACATTAATATGTATTTTACAGTGGTGGTTGAAAGTTGAGAGCTGCAATGTTCTTTTGAAGAGCAGTGGCTTTCCTCCTTGCAGCCCTGCCATGCACACCGTTGTTGTTCAGTGTGTTCTTCTGATGGTGGACTCATGAACATTAACATTAGCCAATGTGAGAAAGGCCTTCAGTTTGCTTAGAAGTTACCCTGGGGTCCTTGGTGACCTCACCAACTATTTACACGCCTTGCTCTTTGGAGTGATCTTTGTTGGTCGACCACTCCTGGGGAGGGTAACAATGGTGTTGAATTTCCTCCATTTGTACACAATCTGTCTGACTGTGGATTGGTGGAGTCCAAACTCTTTAGAGATGGTTTTGTAACCTTTTCCAGCCTGATGAGCATCAACAACTCATTTTCTGAGCTCCTCAGAAATCTCCTTTGTTCGTGCCATGATACACTTCCACAAACGTGTTATGAAGAGCAGACTTTGGTAGATCCCTGTTCTTTAGATAACACAGGGTGCCCCCTCACACCTGATTGGCATCCCATTGACTGAAACACCTGACTCTAATTTCACCTTCAAATTAACTGCTAATCCTAGAGGTTCACATACTTTTTCCACTCACTAATATGTAATACTGGATCATTTTCCTCAATAAATAAATGACCAAGTATAATATTTTTGTCTCATTTGTTTAACTGGGTTCTCTTTATCTACTTTTAGGACTTGTGTGAAAATCAGATGATGTTTTAGCTCATATTTATGGATAAATATAATTTATTCTAAATAACTTCCAAGCACCACTGTAATGGTAAGATTTAATGTTTCTTTTATTTCAGGCCATCACATGATACATATACAAATGTAATGTGTGGTTACTGGTTTTGAATAAAAGCTCAGTGGATCTGGTCATGATTGGTGTCCATGTTTACCAGGGACGCTGTGTTCGTTCAGGGGACAGGTACATGCTGACCTCCTAAAGCAGTAACCCTTAGACAGATCGTATGAATGCACCACATGACTTACTTCTCTGTTACTTTGAACCTGCTGCTCCGGATCTGCTCCTTCAGTTCGTTCATCTTAGCTGCACTTTCTGAGGATTCAGCAGCAAAGTCGCTTCTCCAAGATTCAGGCACAGAGCTAAACATAATAAAGGTTATTAATTATCAAGGAGGAAACTGGCTGATGGACATGTTAAACATCACGGCTAAGGCACTCTATAATATATAATAATAATAATAAGAATAATAATAATCACCACCTATCACACAGTTACAGCAGGAGAACAATAATAAGTGTACAATAAAAGAACTACTTCAAAAAGAAACAACAACAACAGCCATTTAGATAAGAAAAGACTGAGATTTGCAATCGTATTTAATGAAATAAAGATCATTTATTCTTAGCTTTAAGTCTAGTCTAGGAACTTAAATATGATTTCTGCTGCAAACTTGAATAAACTATTTTTTTAAAAATCAGCTTACAGCAGACGTCCGATACCGAAGGCGAGACTTTACCTGAGCAGGTGAGGAGATCTGAAATAGAAGAACATGCGACTCTGAGGGGAATCTGGATACACAGCCTGAAACTGACGGAGCTCCATCTCTGTGACCGACAGACCATCGGGAGCCGACTTGAGCTGCGACATAGGAACAGCTCATGAAATTTAATAACAGCACCTTTGAAATCTCTAAGAATGCCATATGTGATGCTAAAGTTTGTGCACCCCTGGTCAAAACAACACATGCAAACTTACATCACTTGCATAAATATTAACAGATTACAACCGTGCACAAGCCTGAGCTCTTGTTTCTGACTTATGTCAATAAAATACCATAAAATTGCATTAACCTCTATTTCTATTTCTATAGTGACGGATAGATATCTCTCTCTGCGTTCGTACCCAGCTGTACTGAGGTAGGTCCGGCAGCGAGGGCCGGTCCGGGACCAGGCCGTATCTCTCTCCCAGAATTCCCAGCAGCAGGTGGGAACGGCAGACCTCGCCGAGGCACGTCTCAATGATGCGGGGCGATTCGTCCTCTGTGACGCCCCAGCGCAGGTCCACCTCCTGCAGGTAGAGGCAGAGCGGAGCGGCACGCCGACGCAATTCGGGGAGGATGCTGCGCACCAGCACGTCTCGCTCACCGTGCATGTCCCTGAACGTGGAGGAGATGAAGATCCTCACGCCGCGCCACCTGAGCAGGGCAAGATGGAGGACCCAGTGTCAACAAGTTTGCTTTTTTGCTTTTCTTGAGACCTCAGAGATCTAGAACTAATTGTATACGCTTTTGGCTTTGGCAGCATATAAAGCCGTTGTGTAACATGGCCTACTGTGTTGCCTCTTTGCCAGCAGAGGGCAGCAGTAACATGCAGCTCGACTCGGCTGTTGCGTCATGTGCGTGCTACAGGAAAGCAAAGAGAATGTCAAAAGCGAAAGCTGAAGTAGAGAAACCAAGAGAAAATTTTTAAAAAGTTGAAAAGAAAGTAAAGTCAAGATGAAAAAAGGAGTTAAAGCCAAGCTGAGAAAGTTACTTTTAAAGCAAAGATTGGAAAGAGAAAGACGTTTGGGTTAAATTGAAAAAAAGATCTCAGTTGTGTTTGTAGGTCTAAGCTACAACCTCAGGCTTAGTTTGTTTTCTACCCCACAACATCCAAGACTGAAGAAACTGAAACCTGGCTGGAAAATAACTTGAACCCTGTTGATCTTTTGTAAATATTGTACCTGAGTTTTGGAACAGCAGGCAGTGGCATGATGTCTGTACTCCTCTCTGGTTTTGCAGTAGGACCAGTCGGAGGTGGAATGTTGTGCAGCTTGTCAATTCTCTCCACATGATCCAGCAACCTGGAGGAACCTCGCTCTGCAACGAACCTGCAGGGGTGCATATAAAACATTATAATATACCGTGTGTTCAAATAACGCGTCTCCTGGACGGACTGCGGTGAAATCACAGTTATCAATCACAGTAGTGGAAAAAATAAAGAAAAACACGTTAAAAATAAAGGAGATCTTCTCTGAGGGCTATTGTGAACCTGAATCACTGCGGCTCGACTCCAAGTACTGAGCATTACTGTAGCTTCATCAGATGTTAGATAAATGAGGGAAAACATTCCTTTTTATTTCTGAAGAATAACAAGTCAAAACAATGTGTACTTTTCTTAAAAAATGTAAACAAAATGAAACTCTAGTCCCCTGCAATTCCAAGAAATTAGGATTCCCACTGAGAACGGGTCATGCATCTGTGAGCATGCCTGCGCCATCTGGTGTTCAAAAATGCAATCGCATTAGACGCAAAAATCAAGGTTTTATTATCCAATTAGACAGACATCATCACCGCAGACGACGATGGACAATTTTTGCATTTGCGACGCATCGTTACACCCCTAGTGGACGTTATATACAGAGATGTACATACGAATACACAGGAACATGGACAAAAAGAAAGACACACACACACACACAGACACACACACACACGGATAAGAGAAGGTGACCTTACCTGAGGATCTGCTCACTAAAGCCACTCAGAGTGACTGATTTGGGGTCAGATGCATCAGGGTAAACACAACTGAAAGATGAAAAAAGAACCCGTGTTCAAATGAACATCTACTTTAATTGCAGTTTTAATTCAGCTTAATTAGCACACAAAGTTAAACCTTTAACTGAAACCAATTTTCAGGCGACACGGTGCCCAACCCTACTACCACCACCATGTCTCACACACAGGATAATGTGCGTATGCTGAATTGCATTTTCTATTTATGCTGTTAATAGACTCTGTGCTCAAAGTCAATAACTAACTACATTTTCTGTTTCCTCTCCGAGCTTATGTTCCGGTACCAGTTCCAGCTTGCCAGTGCGGAGGGCAGCAAGTCTCTGCCTGCTCCGGTTGGCTGGGGGCGACGTACCGCCAAGAACTTTCCCACCAAGAACTCAAGATCCTAAAGTGACTCTGCGTATCGGACTACATAACGCCAATATGCAGATTTCTAGGTTATTTTCTGAACTACAGACTTAATTGACTAGATAAAACAGTTTAATTCTTATATTATCATCTAGGCCACCCAAGGATTTATAATGCCGGGTCCATTTTGAGTCGTGGTCCTCCCAAAGTTTCTTCCTTATAACATTTAGGGAGTTTTTTCCTTGCCACTGTCGCCCTGGGCTTGCTCAGTTTGTGATTGGCCACAGATATTAGGAGATGATCTAAAATTGTAAAGATGCTTTAAGACAACGTTCCACTGTAAAAAGAGCTAGAGAAACAAAAAAAACAAACAAAAAAGAACAGTGGAAAAGAGGATTATGAAGTGACAAATGTAAGTTTGAAATTTTGAGGTCCAATTGTTGACAGTATATGTTATACATAGTCATTACAGCATTGCTAAAACAACAAACCCAGCAGTGGCCTAAGACTTTTGCACCGTACTATAGCAGTAGGTTTTGTAACTGCTATACTTACGTATGTGGTCATTAGCTTGTACATCATAAATACATCCTACAAATGGGAGCAGGTCTTACGTGCCACTGATGAAGAGGGTCACCAGTAACGGCTCACTGATGGAGTCCTTCTTGAACTTCTTTGTCTCCTCCATCGTTGTCCATTCAGTCGCATCATTCGCTACGACAATGATGTTATTCACCTGAATAACAAACAAACACTTACTCATATAACCCACCACTTTTAACTGGCGGATTCCCTACAGAACCCTGCGTTTGTACCGCGCTGTGCTGCATCACACTTACGATGGCTTAGGAAGCATTGAACGAGTTCAAATGACAGAAAGGATTACTTATTCTGTAGGTCAGTAAGGTATTTATGATGTGGAGCTATAATTTGAAGAAGTAGCCATGTCTGAATATAAGAAAACCAAAAACAAAAAAAGAATGAAGGATTAAAACGAGGGAGGCAAAGAAATGGTGCACAGTACTATGGGATTGTGGTAGCCTAGTGGTTAAGATGCTGGACTCTGGAGCAGAAGGTCCAGGGTTCAAATCCCACCTCTGCCAAGCTGCCACTGTTGGGTCCTTGAGCAAGGCCCTTAACCCACAATGGCTTGGATTGTAAGTCACTATGTGCTTTTTAAGACATTTCACATAATACTTTGACTCTTCCTAGTTTTAATCCATTCTTTATTTATTCGGCCCGAATAAGGGTTGCCCAATATAGGGTGCTTCCTTCAATTAAACCAAGCAGGACAGGAAGACAGAAACATAAGGATGTCATTAGCAATACAAAAAAGATAACATCAAGAAAAGACAGAGGGAAAGACCAAAAAGAAGGAGCGCAGACCTTTGTTTTGTCCTCCAGCAGTTTGGAGAAAAAGTTACAGTGAGGAACCTTGTTGGTGGATTCATGAAATTCCTATGAGACAGAAGAAACAAAACCAGCCATCACATTCAGAAGGGATTATTCCTATCAACACTTAGGGTGTCTTTCCTTGTCTCTGTCGCCATAGGCTTGCTTAGTTAGAGCTAAACAGACAAAAGTTTGTAGACACCCAAAAAGCATGAAGTTTGGCCCAGCACATTTGACGAGATTTTGGAACATGACTGTGAGGTCGGCTTCTAATGTTAGACAATGAACCCTTCCACTTTTGGCATTCCAGTGTGTCAAGAGTATCAACGTTCTGTACAAGCCAGCCAATTGGCAAACCATTGGCAAACCAATTCTCTATGGACTTTATTTAAGGGCAGCAGGGCAGAAGGTTGAACTGACTTGTTGGAGGCAGAAACTATAAATGTGTGACACAGAGTCACTGAGGTATCAGTACAACCCATAATACTGAAACTGTTCACCTATGGAGAATCCAGAAATGTACGCTTTATATCATGAACGTGTTGCTAAACTGACAGAGCTCAGTCATTAGAAGGGGTGTCCACAAACTTTTGTCTATACAGTGTAGTTATATTGCGACGTTGTAAAAAGTGCTAAATCATTACATTTGACTTGGCTTAAAGAAGATTTTTCTTTAAAAACTGACCGAGAACTTCTTCATCACACTCTTGACATTCTCCAGGAGGCCGTCAGACTCCAGCTTGATCTCCTCAAAACCATCTGAATTAGACAGCAGGAACTGTGGACGCTCACAGGAGTAACCGACCATTAGCGCCAGCAGCAGCCCGGCCTCCTGCGGCTACGACCCAAATAAAGACAAGAACACAGTTTTTAAAAATGGGACAGACAGAAAGAGAGAAAGAAGGAAAGAGTGAAGAAAGACAGGAAAGAATGAGTGACTGAAGACAAAGAAAGACAGACAGACAGAAGGAGAGAAAGAATGACAGAGTGTAATAGAAAATTAAAGAATAAAGAACGAAAAAAAGAAAGAGACAAAGAATGAAAGAGAGTAAAAAAAAGAAAGAAAGGCAAGAATGAGTGATGTTAGACAAAGAAAAAGAGAGGAAGAAAGGCCAAAACAAGAGAGACAAGGAGAAAGAAAAAGAAAGATCAAGAGAAGGAATGAAAGAGGGTAGAAAAAAAGAAAGAAAAAGAAGGAAAGAAAGAAGGAATGTAGACAAAGAAAAATGTAGAAAAAGTAAGAAAGGCCAAAAAAAAAAAAAAAAAGGGACCAGGAGACAGAAAAAGAGAAAGAAAGAAAGATCAAGCAAAAGAACAAAAGAGAGTACAAGAAAGACAGAAATAGAACGAGTGAATTCAGACAAAGGAAAAACAGAGAAAGAATTGCTAAAAAAAAAAAAAAAAAAGTAGAAGGAAAAAGAAAGATCGAGAGAAAGAATGAAAGAGAATAGAAGAAAGAAAGAAAGATAGAAAGAAAGAGTGAATGTAGACAAAGAAGTAGAGAGTAAGAAAGGCTAAAAAAAAAAAAAAAAAGGAGACAAGGAGAAAGAAATTAAAGCAAAAAAATGACTGAAATGTAGACAAAGAGAGACAGACAAGGAAAGGCTAAAAAAAGACAGAAAGGACAAATAAAAAGAGAAAGGAAGATCAAAAGAAAGAATTAAAGAGAGCAGGAAAAAGAAAGAAAATAAAAGAAAGAAATTAAAGGAAAGAACGAGTCCATGCAGACAAAGGAAAAAGAGAAAGAAAGGCTAAAAGAGAGAAATGAGAAGGAAAAAGAGAAAGAAAGATCAAGAGAAAGAATGAAAGAGATTAGAAAAAAGAAAGAAAAAGAAATTGAAGAATGGAAAGAGTAAAAAAGAAAAAAGGAGAACAAAGTGAACTAAAGAAATCAAGCAAGAGAGAAAGAAAGGAAAAAGGAATGTGAAAGAAAAAGAGAAAACACTAAAACAAAAAGACAATATTAATAAGCGTCAGAACTTTAAGGTTTTTTTTTTGTTGTTGTTTATGGAGCACACACACTGATGTGATTGATTTACCCACAATTCCATGGCTTTACCAGCAGATTACATTCACATGGTGCGTTACTGATTACTGATTACATGACTCCATCTGCTGGTGGAGTCATGTATTGCATGTAATCTTTTCTGTACTGTAGTACTGTGTGCCTGTGTGTGTGTGTGTGTGTGTGTGTGTGTGTGTGTGTGTGTGTGTGTACAGTGTAATAAACACTGACTGAAGCAGACAGGCTGTCCTTGTCCCGGGCGTCTGAGATTTCGGGGGGCAGGCAGAAGTCCGCCTCCTTCCATTTCGGGCTGACCGTCCAGTAGTCGCTGCAGATGATGATGAGGGAGTGGCCTGAGAGAGGAGGGATGTTGTACCTGCAGGAGATCTGAACGGCTTCCTCCAGAGCCTGCCGGTAACGCTGCAGGAGCTCCTCACTGTACCTGCTCTGGCTGGACCACACACACACACACACACACACACACACACACACACACACACACACGTCAACACAACGACACACTCACCTAAACACCAACGTCATAAAACTGCAGCCCAACAACCTCAAGGTCCATAAAAACACACACACAAACACACAACAGCAGCAGGATAGACACTCATATAGCAATAATCAGTACAATAAAAAACAATAAAGCAAAGAAAGCAGAAAATAACTTAAAGAAATAAAAACAAGAAAACAGAAAATAATACAAAGAAAAAACAGAGCAAGAAAGAACAGAATAAAGAACGAAGCATAGAAAAAGAAAATGAGACAAAGTGATAATGATAAAAAATAAGAAAAATAAAGCAAGAATGAAAGAACATGAATTGAAAAGAATAACTAAATAGGAAAGAAAAACAATGAATGAAACAAAAAAAAAAAAAACCTTAATGCAATAAACAATAACTTAAAAATACAAAATGAAAGTCCTAATGCTATAAACAATATAAGAAATATAAAAAAGCAAGCAAGCAAAGAAAAAACAGCAAAAAAAGAGAATGAATGACAAAAACAAAGAAAGTAAAAGGAACAAATAAGGTGCAAGGAATGAAACAAGACTGAATGGAAGAAAGAACAGCAATGATGCAATAAGCAGAATAAAAAAGATTAAAAAGCAGAGTCCGATGGTTTAATAAACAACAGCATGAATATAAAAAGAAAGCAGGCAAGAATGATCAAAAATCAAATAAAGAAAGCAAGAAAGACTGCAAAGAAAGAAACGATAAAGGAAGAAAGAAAAACACGGTGGCAAAAGAACCAGGAAAGATTAAAAACAAAGAAAAAGGAAATAAACAAAAGAGAGAAAAGGTAAGAAAGCAAACAGGAGAAACAAAACAGAAAGGAGTGCAAGAAGTGAAAGAAGTAAGAAGTCAGTAAATAAATAATACAAGAAAGTGAATGAATAAAGAGAGAAAGATTGAAATAGAGGAAAAGAAACAATAAGTGAATGCAGATAAAGAAAAAGAGTCTAAAGTCTAAAAAAGAAAGGGAGAAATAAGATCAAGAGAAAGAAAAAAGTAGAAGAAAAAAAGTAAGAAAGAAAAAAAAAAAAAAAAAAAAAAAAAGAGAAGAATGACTGAATGACTAAGTGAAGACTAAAAGAGTGAAAGAGACAAAAAGATTAAAGAATAAACGGAGGAAAAAGAATAAAAATATAGATGCAAATACAACAATCTAGAAGATTTGTAAATATAAAGCAAGAAATAACCATTTTTGCTACATAAACATCGATTTATTTTGGAAAACAGTGGGCAGGATGTGTGTGTGTAATGTTGAAATATTAGAACAGGTAAATAAACAGATGTGTGTCATGGACCGACTTAGTTTGATCCTCACCAGGCTTTCTGCTGCAGTTTGCTCTTCATGTTAAACACCCGACGGATGTAAGGAACCCGTAGCGTGGCGCGCAGCCCCTGCCGACCGATCCTCTGCCAGTCAAAGGCGCGAAATGCTCTAGCCTTCGGTATTTTGTTCAAAATCCCCCGCAGGATCTTAGTTTTAGCCACGGGCCTCGCAGCGCCACCAGCTGGAGCAGAAGAGAACAGATTCAGGAACGTATTTAGTCAGCCACTGATTATACAAGTTCTCCTACTTAGAAAGAAGACAGAGGTCTGTAATTTTCATCATAGCTACACTTCAACTATAAGAGACAAAATGAGAAAACAAATCCAGGAAATGACATTGTAGGATTTTTAAAGAATTTAATTGTAAATCATGGTGGAAAATAATTATTTGGTCACCCACAAACAAGCAAGATTTCTGGCTCTCAGACTTGTAACTTCTTCTCTTCTGTCCTCCACTCGTTACCTGTATTAATGGCACCTGTTTGACCTCGTTATCTGTATAAAAGACACCTGTCCACAGCCTCAAACAGTCAGACTCCAAACTCAACCATGGCCAAGACCAAAGAGCTGCCGAAGGACACCAGGAAGAAAATTGTAGACCTGCATCAGGCTGGGAAGAGTGAATCTACAATAGGCAAGCAGGTTGAAGTGTTTCATAGTTGAAGTGTAGCTAAGATGGAAGTTACAGACCTCTCTCATCTTTCTAAGTAGGAGAACTTGCACAATCAGTGGCTGACTAAATACTTTTTTGCCCCACTGTATATATATGGGAGGGCAGATCAGTGAGATCTGTTACTATTAGAGTTATTCTAACCAAACTTGTTGAGCTCCATGATGACTTTATAAGCTGACAAGAAGCGAAACGGGAACTGCCTGCTCTGGATCACCGACGCCTATAACAACAACAACACACAGCTCATTAACAAAAGAGAGAATGTTTGTGTGTGTGTGTGAGTGTGGGTGTGTGTGTTGGTGAGTTACCTTGGAGCTGAGTCGGCTGATTATCTTGTTGTGATGTTTGTTACTGATTCCCTGTGTGATCATGTTCCTCAGGTTCCTCAGCATGGCCATGAAAGGCAGAGCTTTATTATCTACAAGCACAGAGTGCAGCACGATTACTAAAAATAAATGTGACAAAAAATAAATAAAGCACCCAGATAGAAATGTGGGATAGCTGCAAAACCCGGCATGCAGCTCTGTCTCAGGCAGATATGTAACTGATTACAGGTGTGGTCTGATTAGACACTGGGTCTTGCCACAAGAGGGCGTAAAAATGCTTCCCCTGCTATCTATAAGAAGGTTCTTAGAGGCATGTCTAGCAGACAGCATGTCTCACCAAGAGGTACACTAGCCAAAAGTAGCCTCTATGACACAACTGCCCACAGCTGGGCCTGTAGATCCTCCACACTCGTAGTTTGCTAAAGTTGGTCTCCCAGCTGCTCGACTGACAATAGATCTGGGGTGACAACAAATTTCTTCTGCCCCTGGAAATAATCTGGGCCGAGACAGAGGAGTGTAGTGAAGGTGCCACATTTGTCTGGATGGTCTTCGAGGCATGTCTAGCAGCATCGATCCCTCACCAAGAGGTACACTAGCCAAAAGTAACCTCCGAGAGCCTTTTTATAGGGCAGCACTATAGGGGAAGCACTTTTACACACTTTTACACTTTTACTTTTTAAGCACTCTTGTGGCAAGACCCAGCATCTAATCAGAGCACACCTGTAATCATTTCTGCTTCAAAGACGATGGACAGAATTAAGACGATAATGAGAAGAATGATGGATACAGAGGGACACAGTGGAACCCAGAGGGGGACAAAGGGTGATGGGGACACAGAAGGACATTGTTTGGACCTATAAGTTTCTGCCAGGTAGCTGCGTTGTTTCCTTCCTGACTCAGTCGGGTCTCCCACGTCTCAGGCTGCTTCAGCTTCATCCTCTGATTGGCTCTCTCACTCTGCCACACCCCACTGAGCCCGCTGCGCCAGAAAGCTTTCACATCCGCCGGGTACCTACACACACACACACACACACACACGGAAAGAGAAAACCCCAACGTGTGGATAATTACCTATTAGCCTTCAAAGTATTCAGAATGACACAATGAACCTGTAACGTGCGCATGCATGGAGTTGTGTGTTGTGTTACAGTGAGGTGTGTTGTGTGTTACACACTTCTTTCCCAGGATGCTCATGACGAACTCCGCTGGCTGTTTGATGTGGAGACGTTTGATCAGCTTCTTCATGTTGAACTCACTCTGCTTTTTATCCACTGCTGATCGCTTTTCAGCACCCACCTGCACCATCACACACACACACACACACACACACACACACACACACACACACACACACAGTACAGTGTTCATCGTGGGGAAAATGGAGCTATTACCAAACTCCTTACAGAAAGCAGAAGAAAAGAAACACTCACAAATTTCTTAAGTCCTGCAACGTCTGCTTTAACCAGCTTAGCCCAAGTCTCCCACTCCTCAGGTGAGACATCCTAAGACACACAGACAGACAGACAGACGTACATAATGATTACTGTAGATAATTAATAGTACACTTACACCTCAGACACCTAAAGCAAATCACTGATCGCTGTATTAGGTACACCTCCTTGTTTCTACACTCACTGTCCATTTTATCAGCTCCACTTTGTAGTTCTACAACTACAGACTGTAGTCCATCTGTTTCTCTACCATACCGTGGTATCTTGATTTCTCAACAACCTGGGAACTCGTTGAATTTCAGGTCTCTATGCATTTTGCCTAGAACAATGAGCCAACCGAAAGCAAAACAGGAACTGAATGCTCCAGAACACAGCCTACAATTAGTTTAGCAGCTATGCTAGCGCCCCAAGTTCATCTTAAGTGTAGAGTAAGCGTTAATAAAATAGAGTAAGTGTTTTGCTTTTACTTTTCAATCCATTACTCACTAAAAGACACGAGATTTTCCTTTTAGTTAATGATTTTGGCCAACTGTAGGTTAATGTAAGTGTTTTAAACATGAACTTACTTATCATTACTTATCACAGGCTCTGTTAGGACAGTACAGACGCTCTACCAAACACTCTTTAAACTCATCGGTTCATCATCCTTTTATCTTATGACGGATTTGTTGAACATATCCCCATCATAAATCAGGGAGCTCCACTGTGTGTGTGTGTTGTGTTACCACTTTGCGCTTCTTCTTGCTGTGTTTGCACCGGTGTTTGCGTGTGTTGTACTTGGCCAGCTGATACTCGCTGAACTGAGTGAATTTATCTGTCAGAGATTTCTTCAGGCACGATGGGAGGGATGTACTAAAACACTGCAACACACACACACACACACACACACACACACACACACAAGAAAGAAAGATTCATTATACACACTGCTATAAATAGTGGGAGAGTATAAAGAAAATGGAGCTTCATCCATCCAGCCTGGCGCTTCACCCTCAGGGGGATTCATCTTTCTAGAAAGGGGCTTTATACATTCAACCAAAGGCTCTCTCCGTCCAACATAAGGTTCTATCCGACCATTGAGAGGTTCTATCCGTCCAACAGTGTGAATCATATCATGCATCACTATGAAATTATATATTCATTCATTAATGTCATTGGAAAGTAAACTTCCTGGAGCTCCAGTGAAACTGCAAGTGAGTGAGTGAGTTAGATCAGGTTCCTAAGTGTACTCACCGTGCTGTATATCCTCGTCACCTCCAGCCAATCAGACGGCAGCTGCACAGAGGCGCAGAAGTACCTCCTGACATGAGGTTTGGAGCTGGGCAGGTGAGCGGCCAGTGCGAGCAGGAAGTTAGCCGTGATGCGGATGTTCAGTTCCTGCCTGGTGTAGACAGCCAGCTGAGGGAGGAACAATAGATGTGAAGAAGCTCCATGTGCTGACACACACGCACACACACTCCACCTGCTGCGTACCTTGAGCAGGAACTCGGGGTCGCTGAGCGTGACCTCAGTACCCAGTTGGATGATGTGGTACCACACAGAGTCTGTGCTGTTCCGAACCGACTGGTCAGGAGGACAGCTCTTATTCACCAGAGAGCAGCACACCAGGTTCAGCAGCTTATACTGATAACACACACACACACACACACACACACACACACACACACACACACACACACCATAAGACATAACACACACAAACCTTATCAATATACACAACATACAACCTGCTAGTGGCGCTCGTCAGTCTCTCTCCTTTTTTTTTGAGCCATGTACTGTTCATTTTTGATAGCATTAATGTGACTCCAAGTGACTTATTTTTGTTCAATGTCATCCTCTCTAAAGCCAAGATGTGTCCATATGACGCCATTTTTCTTTGGTACAAGCTGCTCTGTGTTTGAGCTCTCCTCCAACGTTTGCAAATGCTTTAGTCTTTTTTTCTATTTCTGCACAAATATGAGCTAAAACGTCATCAGATATGGCGGACAGCTACAGGTGTTACATCTGAAACCAGAACATTAGACTTAAAATGTTACTGCACTAAAGAACCACAGCCTCTGAGAAACACGAGCTCTTCCATGTCAGTAACTGAAATAGATCAAATATCTAAAACACACCTTCTTTTCCTTCAGCATTTCTGCTTCTTTATCAGTTCTTCCCTCGACAGGCTGAAACTCTTCACCGAGATCCAGCTTCTCCTCTTCCTCAGGTCTCAGGTCCAGCACGGGCATCTCAGAGCCGTCATCCATCTCCATCCCCTCAGGACCAGAAACCTCCTGATACACACCGATAGATAGAGTCACACAACCACTATACTTGATATCTAACTGATATGTATGGCTTACTTTGTACAAGGGTCATTGGGCAGTGAGTAAAAAAACATTATTATTATTATTATTATTATGCAGACATTATTACTGGGTACTGGCTCATTACTGGACTCACTGTTTGTACAGTGAGGTGTAAACGTTGATATGAGGTCTGCAAAGCCTCAGCTCTCAATAAAAAGGAAAACTTATGAGTCAATGATTGATTGATCATTTGTGCTTCCGTTTTCTTTTATTCATCTTTTACTTTTATTGACTCACGTTTCCTTAAGTCGTGGCCATGCTTTTTTTTATTTTTTTGTGGCCACTATCTCTTAGGGGCCACATTTTCTTTTATTCAGGTTTACTTTTATTAAAGTCACGTTTTCTCTTATTCGTGGCCATGTTTCCACTTTTTCTATTGGTGGCCCCCAATAAAATAAAACATGGGCCCCATTTCTTCATTCATGATCACACTACCCTAATTCATGCTCAGGTTTTCTTTTATTCAGGCCATGTTTCCTTAATTCGCTCCCTCAGATGCTGATGATGGTGAATACCTCATTAAGCTCTGCGCTGCATGACTCAAGATCCTCACTACAGCACAACTCCTGCTGTTCAGTCTGTTCTTCACTCGGCTGTTCCGGGGCAGCAGCATCACAGGCATTCGGCATCGGAGCAGCAGGAGGCGCCGCGCTCTGAATCAGAGGTTTGAGCGGGTAAGGAGAACAGAGCTTGGAGGCGATGAGGGGGATGGACTTGAGCTGGGTGTTGTCGGTGCTGATCAGAGGAGAAGACAGCAGGGTGGATGAGGTGGAGAGCAGAGGAGAGGAGGACACGGTGGAGGACAGGCTGGACGGACACAAAGTGAGAGAGGTGGAGGACAGAAGGGACGAGGCCTGGCTCAGGACCCGGTTCTCCAGGCTCGGCCCGATGAAGCTGGAGTAATGCATGTCGGGTAGTGGGGCAGTCAGCGTCAGGTCCTTCATTTCCAAAGAGGATGGAGTGAAGCTGGCAGAGAGCGGCCTGGGGGATAGAACAAACGAGCAGCTTGTTTCTGGCTTGAGATGAGCAACAGCAGAATGCCTGTGCAAAATCTGTAACGCCGGTATTTTGAGGGTTGGCATGACCAGCAAAAACTTCTATACATCAAAGAAGCAAACTAACACAGGTCAGCAGCAATCGTTGGATGTTTAAAATACCCTCATGACAGTGGAAAAGAGAAAGCAGTGGCTGAGAAAATGGTTCAATTTGTCGTGTTGTATGACCAACTCTTATCAGTTGTCAATAATATGGGTTTAAAAGTGGATTTAGAGGCACCTATTGAGTAGTTACGTTAGACAGAGCTGGTATCGGTACTTGGTACCGGAAGATACTTTCTAGTATTGGTTTATCCACAGCCTAAATGTAGTCCTATAACCAAGACATGTTAGGTGTCTAACTGGCACTTCAAGGAGCTTTACAACAATAAAACTAAATGCATTAGAACATGGCATTATAACAATTAAACTGTCAAACCACTATGCTAACAGGCCTGTATGCTTCATAATAGTGTAATCATGTATACACACTTATGATAAAACATCATTACTGAACAATACAGTTATAAAGTTATATAAATAGAGCGGCTGATTTTCGATTCTGAAATAGGGGGCGCTGTGTGTACAGTATTGTAGTGTCCTTACACAGCCAACACAGCTCAGCCACATTACCAGCCCTAATAATAATACTTTTACCTGTCAATATTAGGATACGAGCGCCGAGTAGCGGCAAAGCCCAGCCCACCTCACTGAGCTTTTTTGTGTGGGTTAGATGTTATGGAGGTAGAGATGTTGTGCAGTATTTGAACAATAACCTGGAAGGACTGGATCTGTACAATGAACACCCACCTTCCAGTGTTTGCTGAACAGCCGTTCATGTCAAGCTTAATAATAAGCAGAGCTTAGCTCAGCAAATCAGGCTCCACACAAAGGAAAAGAAGGTTATGGGTTCAAATCACAGGGCTCTTAAAGAGCTCTTTCCATGTCTCTGTGGGTTTATTTTAGGTACTCTGATGTCCACCCACAGTGTGTGTGTGTGTGTGTGTGTGTGTGTGTGTGTGTGTGTGTGTGTGTGTGTTTTTCCATGCAGAGCATTTGCATTTCCAAATCTAATTTGAAAAGGCCAGCCTACATGGTTTTACACTGCAGGACCGAGTCAGGTCTATAAGACCAAACCGGATCCTCACAATCTGCAACCATTCTTAGGTCTAATTGAAAAATGATTTGTTTACACATCCTGGAATTTAGCCGGTACTACAACCAGTCCATCAGGGATCATCTGGGACTGTGCTGGCTTAGTGTTTAAGATACTTTTAGCAAAAGAATAATCTACTAATAATCTCTCTTTTAGAAACTTTGCCTACAATTGTAATAAATACGCAAATTTGCAAATTATACAGATGCCTTAAAATTAAATAAGAAACCTTTTTGAAAGAACAGAAAACTTTGTGTCTTCTCCAGTATGAAAGCAAAAATTCAGGCCAGACAGCTTTACTTAATTTAAGTAGACAGTGCTTTTTGATTATAACGAGATTATAAAGATACAAACAATCCTGACTAATGTAAATGTAAATCATTTAATCAAATAAAGCTTTCATTGTTTTAATAGTTGCATATTCACCTTTATCTCCAGCAACCTTTCATCACTTTGACTTACAGCTGATTGCATCATAGGTTTGAGCACACTACAGGAGGAAGGTGGAGACCTCAAGACTGAATGGCAATGGATCCATTTTAAAGCTTAAAAAAGTTTTAAAATTGCCCTCATATTAAGAATAAAACAGGATCCATGGAATCAATAAAATAATATAATTTATTATATTATATTATATTAGATTATATTTGCATTTCATTTAGTTTATTTATACATTTTGTTTATATTTAATTTCATTATTTTATTTATTACTTATTACTCCCATTGCTATTTCCTTTGATTTTATTTACTTATTTATTTTGCTTGTTTATATTTTTATTGCATTTATTCGTTAATTAATTTAGATTTAAATTAATGTTTTTAATATTTATTCACCATAATTTTGTGCAACTGTAAATATAAAAACATTCTATTAATTGCATTTAAATTGTTTACACAGCTTATATCTAACGAGTTGATTATCTGATTAGATAAAGTTTCCATGAACCAGTTTTTCCTTCTGTGCTATTTTAAGGATAACTTAAGATCTGCAGTGAAGAGATCGTGTTCCCTGTTGTTTGGTACTGCATTAGAACATAATGCAATATTTTATAAAATATCTTTATATTATCTTAATCCAACACATGTCACATCACATATCACTGTTTTAAAGTGACTTTTTGTCCTTTCTCTTCGTTTAGAAAACCAACACAGGAGTGCACAAACTTTTAGATAAGACAGCCTGTAAAGCTTATGGTTCCTCATCACTTTACTACAGTACAGGTGTGTTTTAAATCGGCCAAAGGACAAGAACACACACAAAGCCAAACTAACCTGAGTGATATGGCCAAA
Organism: Ancistrus triradiatus; assembly: GCA_025084515.1. Classification (NCBI taxonomy): domain Eukaryota; kingdom Metazoa; phylum Chordata; class Actinopteri; order Siluriformes; family Loricariidae; genus Ancistrus; species Ancistrus triradiatus. The sequence goes on from JAJAGP010000167.1 coordinate 277,048, forward strand.
CACTACAGATTTGTAAGCAGCCCGAGTCACATTTCTGTTGGTCAGTGACAGACATACTCAGTCACATCACAGATATCGGACCTCGGATAAAACAAGCAAAGACAAACCATTTATAAATGCATAAACTGCACAATTCTTACCTTTAGAGAGGACGAAAGCAGTACAGTGACAGCAGCTGCTACATCACAGCTCCCACTTCCTGAAACAAGACACCTGAGCATTTACTTACGCCTATTACCGTAATGCATATAATATAAAAGCATAACTATGTAGCCGTAGTACTAGAAGTATAAGAACTGTTTGTTATACTACTACTCTTACTACTACTACTACTAATAAGAATAACTCTCTTTGCATTATTATTATTATTATTATTATTATTATTATTATTATTATAGATCTAACGATAGTGCCTAATAATAGTAGTAGTACACACACACACACACACACACAAACACTCACTCACACTTGGACACTTTAGAGACACCAGTTGACCTATTGCCTACTTTTGGAGTACGTAGAGTACCTGATAAAAACTCACAAACATGCAAGGAGAACGTTCATACTTAATGCAAATAAAATTGTTTTTGGTTAATTATTTATTTAATTTTCCATGGTTGTATCTGTATTTCGTTTTATTCAGGTAATTAACATATTTTTAATATTTAATTTGTCTATGTTTTAATAATTTTGTCTATTTACTAATTTGTTTATTGGATATCAGTTATTATTTTACTTATTTTATGTATTTTCAGGATTTCTACCTATTGTTATTTTCGTTTATTATTTATTTTAATGCATTTTTATTTGAATAAATATAGTTATTCGTTTATTTTGCTTGTTTATATGTTCATGTAGTAATTAAATAATTTTGTATTTAATTTTATGATTTTTTAAATGTTACTTAAATAAATGTATTTATTTATGTTTGAATTTATTTATTTTTAACCATGAATAATTGCATTTCAATTTATTTATGTATTTTATTTTATTTCGTTATTTTGTTTATATATATTTATTATTCGCATTTTATTTGTTTTATGTATTCATTAAGTATTTATTTTATTGATATATTTTCCTTACTAACCTGGTAATCCCAGATATTATAGTTTGCAATTCAACGCATTTTAGACGCTCTCGTGTTTAAACTGTTTGCTGTTTCAATATATTAGATTTATTTAAGAATATAATAAATATACTCCATTAGGTCCCGCCTTTTGTCATGACGTGCCCACATCTCGCCTTCCTATTGGTGGAATGTTCTGTCGGTCTCCGACATGTCAGCTCGTTCTATATATGTGAGGAAGTGCACGTACCCGTGTGTTGATGTGCAGCTCGAGCTCTCAAACAGAAACGAACGAATGTGAATGCAGCTTCAGTACGGGTAATTAAATCTATTTCAATTAATTACTTAAGCAGTGAGCTCAGTAACAGCGGCTGCATGCTGAGTGCCTTTGTTAGTCTGCAGCGTAGCTTGTATTCGTTAGCATTAGCAGCGGTTAACGTGAAGCGAGTGAACGGTGTTGTTCACATAAACTCTTATAAGAACAAACACAGTAAATAAATCGATGTTTTAATGAATTAAGTACCGTATTATATAAGATGTGTAATGATTAATATGTTGGCTGGAAAAGTAGCCAGGTTAGGTCGCCAGTTGTTGTTATTATTTAAACATGAATACCGTGGCATGTTCGTATCTCATTTAGCTTATTGGTATTTTATATATAATTCCGGGTGATTAATTAGAGAGCTGTTTAGTTGATAATCTTTATACATTTGTTTATCTCCATATATGTGGAAGTGCTTTATAAGTATACTGAATACTCGCAGCAGGAGGTGACTGGTTGCACATTTAAGTTTTGTACACGAGTAGAAATGAATTCTTTGTAGTATGATTTTATTGATTCTTTTCTAGTTTGCACTGAGCTGATAAACGTCTGTCTGCATCCAAAAGCACTGCGCCCTGAGCTGCCATGGAGGAGGGTTCGTATAACACATCTTATGCTGAAGTCTAGCGTTATGTTTGTGCCCAGGTCTAAATCTGTTACACAAAGCATTATCTATAAACGCCGCTTAACGACCACATTCCGTTCTGTGTTGACCGGTCATTACCATAGTCACGTAATGTTTTCATGCAGCTGTGATGTGAATATAAAGGGTATTTTCACAAGAAAACTGTGTGAGAGAGGCCGGGAAAACACGAGTTGTACACATGCACGTCAAGTTTTGAGATAGAACACGCTTATATTAACTCCAAAGCTGACTAAAGTGTTTTAAATCCGGGCCTGTTCTAATTTCTGGGTTAAAATCAGGCTGACCAATCAGAGCTCGGTTGCCGGGCAGAACAGCTCATCAAGAGCTTATAGGACGAGCAACAGGCTGCCTCTAAAACATGGATATTAAAGAAAAGATCTGGTGGAATAGAACTGAAAGGCTGGAGAATGATGGAGATAAAGCTCACAGGGACTGGATGGAAGCGTCTGATTATTTATCTAAGAGCATTCTGATCTGTTCATGCTCACAAACACACAAACTAGAGCTTCCTGCACTCATCTGCACTCGTGTTTGTGGTTTTTTTAAGTCGGCGATGTGTTTAGTCAAAAAATGGAGCGCATTTGGTGTGAAGGTTGATCTGTGTTATATAACCTGTCCTTTGTCTCGTTCAGATTGTAGCCTGTCCTGTTCCTATTATAACTGTAAGCGGACCTACACGGACGCAGAGGCGCTGGACATCCACCTGCAGGACCATCAGAAAAACCCAGCACACTCCCTGCCTGGTGTGTTCGATTTATCACGTACGAATCATCTGATTGATAGTTAAACGCCCTCCGTGGATACAGAGCTCACAGTGATTGTCTTCTCTGCAGGAAAATTGTTCCTGTGCTCCACTATAGGCTGTGACGGCTCGTTTTCCGACATGCAGCAGCTGATGGATCACATGAGGCATCACCATAAGCCCAATTATTTCTTCCTGTGGGTATCCGTAGCAGTACTGCTTTCACTAGTGGATGCTTTTTATTTTAAATGCAGATTATATCCTTACTGTGTGATCAGATTAATATGTGCTACAGCTGTGGTCAACTTTGTTTGTGAATGTAACTGTATTGTAGAGCTTGATAAAGGTTTGGTAAAGGAATCCCTTGTCCATGTGGTTCTAGCTATTGATGAATGACGGTTCTTGATGCAGTGCCGTCTGAGGGAGCGGCGATCACCTCTATTCAGTTTAGGCTTGTGCTCTTACCCTTTACACTGAAATTCCTCCAGATTCTGAATGTTTTAATGATATTATGCTCTGTAGAGGGAGAAATATATAAATCCCTTCCAATTTTTCTTTGAGGAACATTGTTTTTAGACATTTAAATCATTTTCTCACACCTTAGTCGACAAACTGGAGATCCTCTGCCCATCTTTGTCCCTCAAACCCTGTAGTGGATGCTGCTTTTGTACCAAATCATGATTACAATCATCTGTTTTTTTTGTTTGTGCTGTTTGTAAATGTGCTGTAACGCTGCTCCCATCTTTGTGAACTCGCAGGTGCGAGAGCTGCCGGGCTAAGCTCCGCTCGTACCGCACGCTCCTCAAACACCTCCAGACGTGCGCCAAGATCGCCAAGAGCAAGGCGGTCAAAACGGAGGGCGGAGCCTCTCTCGACAGCGCTGAAATGGATACCTCCGTGCCCTTTAAGTCCGGGCACCTTCCTCGTCATACGGAACCGGATCGCTCGCCGCCCTTCGGTCCGGCCTCGGAGCACGCTCAGGCGGGGCCCGCAGAATCCGCGCCCGTCTTAGAGGCCGGAGAGTCCCATTATCAGCAGGATGCCCCCTACAGCCCGATCCCTCCCAGCCTGTCTCCCGCACCTGAGCCAGAACCGCACCGCTCGCCTCGAACCGGGCCACCCAGCCTGGGCTCTTCCCCGCCCCACACGCCTCCTGGATCGAATGCAGTCTGGAGGAAGAACCCAGGTAATCAGGATAACGAGTCGTGTGGTATGGAGTCACGGCCGCTGGATTATCCCCGAGGAGCTTCTTAGATGCAGCTTGAGTCAATGTGGTCGACGTGAAATAATCCTAAATGATCAGCCTGAGCAGTAACTCAAGGAAGTTTGGTGTTCATTAAGCCACGTTAAGCTTTGTTCACGTTAGGTGTTTTAGACTCCCATTAGGGATAATGTAAATTGAACTAATGGGTTCCAGACCCTCGGAAAATCCCCCCTGTATAAGGCATTATCAGCATTAATGGAGCTGTATTGTACAGGAGCTCCCTGATTTATGGGGATATGTTCAATAAATCAATCATAAGATAATATATCATGAGCTGATGAGTTTAATAGAGTCTGTACTGTATCATAGAGGAGCTGATTAACACTTACACTAACATTGTGACACTGAATCACTGGGCAGAATCGTGAATCGAGTTTCGGCTGATGATGACAAGATCCAGCAAGTGCGCCGAGTAGTTTTAGAGCCCTGTGGGTTTAATCCAGCAGCTTTGACTCACTATAGGTATTAAACATCACCTCAAAAGTCCCATAACCCTTTGTTTTGGCATTCGACTGTGCACCTTTTTGTTAAGTGAACTGTGTATTTCATGTCAGACTGTCCTCTAGCAGACCCGCCAGCGCCCGTTTTGCACAGATGGAACTCTCCGCAGGCTTTAAGTAGAGAGGACGTGCAGGTGAGACACGGAGGAGTCCACGCCCCCCATCGCTAACAGGGAGCGATGACTCTAGTTCCCTCTAACGCGCCGCTGCTGCCGCTTCCCTGTGCTCTTGGTGTGCTTTAACCACGTGGCTGTGCAGCTCAATCCAATCCCATTGAATCAGCACTAACTGATTGTAACGCCTGGCTGATGTTTCCTCAGCACTGGTCGGGAGGAGACGGCGGCTGCAGGCTAGCCGGCTTTAACGCGGGAGCTTTGTGCGCTAGACTGGGTGGAGGCGTGTTGATGTGCTAACAGCGCTTGCTTCTCCTCGCAGCTGTTCTCTCATTTCACTTTCTTACAGCGACCAAAGAATAAAATGTGCACAGTGTTACCAAACGAGTGCTCGATCGGCCGGGAAGTGGTTAGAGGGGAAGCACGAGTTTTGCACTGGAGCCACGATGCTAATGTAGCTCGTAAAGAAAGGAGGTTTCTTCTTCTTATTATAGTTATAAACATTGCAAAATTCATATGTCTTGGGGACATGAAAGAAAAATGGTTTGGAGGGAGTGAGGTTTGGAGGGAGTGAGGTTTGGAGGGAGTGAGGTTTGGAGGGAGTGAGGTTTGGAGGGAGTGAGGTTTGGAGGGAGTGAGGTTTGGAGGGAGGGAGTGAGGGAGGGAGGAGTTTGGAAGGAGGGGAGGTTTGGAGGAGTGAGGTTTGGGAGGAGGAAGTGAGGAGGAGGGCTGTTTGTAGGAGGTTTGGAGGGAAGGAGGGTGTTTGGAGTGAGGAGTGAAGGGCGGAGGAGGTTTGAGGGAGGTTTGGAGGAGGAAGGGAGGGAGGTAGGTTTGGAGGGATGGAGTGAGGAGGGGGGAGGTTTTGGAGTGAGGGCGGGAGTGCTTGTTTTGACGGTAGGGCGGTTTGAGCTGGAGGGATCTTATTGAGGAGGTGGGTGGAGTTAGTGCGTATTTTCAAACTTGGGACGAAAGACAAATGAGAGAAGGACAATAAAATAAATAAGGGAGGCTAAGAAGGTTGTAAGGTTCTTTCTTCAGTTTCTTTTTTTCTTTCTTTCGTTCTTTCGTTATTTCTTTCCTTATTTCTTTATTTTCTTTCGTTCTTTGCTTTGCTTTTTCTTTCTTTCCGTTCTTTCTTTCTTTTTTCTTTCTTTTCTGTCTTTCTTTCTTTTTTTCTTTCTTTCTTTCGTTCTTTTTTCCCGTCTTCTTTATTTCCTTTCTTGCGTTCTTTTTTCTTTCTTTCTTTTGTTCCTGTGTGCGGCCTTGCCTGTCGGTGCTTTTCTTCCTTCTTTCTGTTTTTCTTTGTCTTTTTTTTCCTTTCGTTCTTTTTTTCTTTCTTTTTTTCTTTCTTTCTTCCTCTTTCTTTTTTCCTTGCGTTCTTTAGTGGCTTTTTTCCTTGCTTTCTTTTTTTTCCTTTCTGGCTTGTTTCCTTTCTTTCTTTTTTTTCTTTCTTTTTTTTTCTTTCTTCCCTTGTCTTTACTTTTTTTTCTTTCTTCCTTTCTTTCTAATTCTTTTGTTTTTGTCATTTCTTTCCTTTCTTTCTTTCTTTTTTTTTCTTTCTTTCTTTTTTTCTTTCTTCTTTCTTTCTTTCTTTCTGTCTTTCTGTCTTTCTTTCTTTCTTTCTTCTTTCTTTCTGTCTTTCTGTCTTTCTTTCTGTCTGTCTGTCTGTCTCTCTGTCTGTCTTTCTTTCTGTCTTTCTTTCTTTCTTTTTTTCTTTCTTCTTTCTTTCTTTCTTTCTGTCTGTCTGTCTGTCTTTCTTTCTTTCTTTCTTCTTTCTTTCTGTCTTTCTGTCTTTCTTTCTTTCTTTCTGTCTGTCTGTCTGTCTGTCTTTCTGTCTGTCTTTCTGTCTGTCTTTCTTTCTTTCTTTCTTTCTTTCTTCTTTCTTTCTGTCTTCGTTCTGGCTGTGCTTTTTTTCTTTCGTTCTTTCTTTCGCTCTTTTTTTCTTCGTTTTTTTTTTCGGGAGGGAGGTTTGGTGAGGCTTGTGAGGTGTTCCTGATGGTGGTTGGTGGTTTGTCCCTGCTTGGGAACACCTCCCAAGCCTTACTGATGTGTGAAGGTGACAATGACCATTACCAAACCATTATAACCAGTTCAAACACTGGATACAGATGTTTGGTTTGCTCTGCTTTAGCCTCGTAGCTCCAGTGCAACACTGCAGAAGCAATCATGAAACCTTGTGAGGAGCACTGAGCATTTTATCTTTGGCTGAACTGTTGCTTCACCTGGTTTATTTGGGTGTTTGTTCTGCTTTTGGTTGTGCGCTGAGAATGCGGACACAGATTAAGTCTGAGTTTGAGGATTGAATCAGTGTAAATCCAAAGCCAGATTAATGAGCATTGGGCATCACTTTACCAAACATACCAGTGTAGGTGAGAAACGGGTTTGAGGGGCAGTAAGAGATCACTGTACCTCATAAAGGTGGTAATTATAACAGAACAGTGGAATGCTGCTTGAGATTAGGCTTAATCTGTGTCCTGTACATGTGTGTCAGGGGAGGAGAATTACAGTCAGGTCCAGAAGTCACTGCCCACACGTGCTTACATCACAAACCTTATACTCACTTTATGTTCCCTTATGTATTTAACAGGAGTTTTGTAAAGTTTAAGCTATGTCCAGAAATCAGTTTTCATTTTACACACAGCAGCATTCTTCATGCCAAACACAGATCTCATTAAGACACATTAATTGAGTACAAGTCTACAGTCCAAGCCCGACCCAGATTTTATTTAGAAACGTATAAAAAAATTTGGGCTACAGCAAAAAGAAAAAGGAACGGCATTTGTGTCGGTCAAAAGTTAAGATCAGAGAGCTGAGACGAACGGCGATAGCTAACAAAGCTCCGGAAGGAGGATCTACAGGCCCAGCTGTAACATCTGTGGGCAAATGTGGCTCAGGATACCATACAGAACCTGTATACCTCCATGCCCAGCCGTATCTCATCTTGTATCCGGGCTAGAGGCGGCCCAACAGGGTAACTAGAGCCTCCTTTCAGTTGTACAGTTTTCCCCAAATAAACTTGTCCTTTGGCTTTAATATTGTAATCACTTACATATATCATCACTACATTCATTCCTATAAAGTTTCAGTCAATTCCAACAACTTTCCAACACTTTGGTCAGTGAGTGTGTGTATGTCAGGAATGGAAACTGTGCAAACTGAACTAAGAATACTGTAGAAGGAATTGCACAGGAGTGAGAAAGGATATTAAATTGGAAAACCTCATGAAGTTATGAATTTAAATTGGTAAGTAGTGTTAAATCAGCAAAGCTCATGTTCAGTATTGTTTTCCTGCCTTGTGAAAACAACTTGAATAGAATTCGTGTCAGGACAATATGGGGGAGAAATTAGGAAATTCAGTACCGAAAATAGAGATTTTATTTAAATGTAAGGCTGGACTAAGTTTAAAATTTGTAACTAGTTTTTAGAGCCAGGTATGTAAGCAGAGCACATCAGGTTACCTGCTCATTAGGAATCTGGAAGTAATGAAATAAAATCAGTGCTTTTGGACTTCTAGACCTGGCTGCATTTGGAGTTTGTGTCATCGACCGCTTCAGTAACCGATCTTAACCTCTTTGTGGTAACACTGTCTTCTAGGCCAGTCCTTTAACAACCGGATCCTATGGGAGCACACTAGGGGGCGCTATAGCTGCCTTCAGTGTGGATACTCTGCTGCAGAGCGCAAAGAGATGACTGCACACATCGAGGGCCAGCACAGGAGCCCCGGGGCCAAAGCAAGCAACGACACCGGTACGCTACCTTTCATTTGTGACTCCTGAGAAATCCCTCGTAGGCTCTCTGATGGATCATGCTGACATAGATTACGTTTTTCAAAGAATTAAACTAGTTAATTATTATAGTGTATGTATTGTACTATTTATTTTTTTATTTTACTAAAAAAAAATTTTTTTTTAATGATTCAAAATTAATTCCAGTTTTATGTTTAGCATTTATTTATAATTTTTTTAAGATTTTCATTATTTTATTATTATATGGTTAATTTAATATTTTAATGATGTAATATTAGTTTTTAGACAATTTTCTTAATTTTCTCTATGTAAAATGTTAAATTTTTTTTTTTATGTTAAAATGTTAATGTTTTTAGTTTTAATATTTCATGTTTTTATTACAAAAATATATATTATTTATTTATTTTAAAAACATTTTCTAAAATGATTTTCTTGGTAAAACATTTTTTTGAATAAAGATTTGTAGTTTTAATAGTTTAATATTTATTTTATAAAGATTTAACTAATAATTTATTGTAAGTTTTTATAAGTTAATATTGTAACTTGTTTCTTAATATTAAAATGCTGGTTGCTGAATAAAAAAAAAATGCAATATTTAATGTTGTACAATGATGCAATTTCTTAATAGTTAAAATTTATATTATTAAATCATTTTAAACGTATTTTAATTTCATTAAAATATTTATTTTGTATTTGATTAAAATATATTTATTAATTTATTTTTATTTTATATAAACATTTTACTATATATTTTAAATATTTCTTTAAATATATATAGATTTTTATATATTTAACATTTTATTTATTTTAATTATTATTTTACTAATTTTTTAATATTTAAAATGGTTGTTTTGTTCTTTTCCAATTTATTATAGTAATTATTTTAAAATTTTTCTGAGTATTTTAAACATTGCCATTTTTATTTTATTGATTCTTTCTCATTCATTAAAATTCATTAGTTAATTAGTGAACTGTTTCTGTTTTTTCTAATGTTTCTGATGTAATGAGAGCGCCTCGGCCACACATGTTTGTTAGGGCTTAATGGCAGAACAAGAGGCAGCTCCAGAATTATTGCCCCCCTTTCGTAATGCATTAAAGCTTCCTTGGTGGTTAATTGGTCCTGTAGTAAGATGTGTAAGAACCCTAATCCTTAAGTGTCCGGTTTCTCTGCACCCCTGCATTACGGCTAATTAAGGCAGCGCTTCTTATTGAAGCTGGATGTTGTGCTTTTTCTGCAGATGCTGTGGTCGGCTCACCTTCATCTAAAACGTTAGGAGATTCAGAGAACCCGGTTTAGGTTTGAATTAGATCATGAACTCCAGGACTGGACAGTAGCTCTGAGGCCTGACTGGATCCGACTAGAGGACGGGTGAAGGATGTTGTGCTCTGATGAATGAATCAACATGATGTTTGACCTTTTACTGAAGCAGAAAGCCGTCAGTATGGACCTCCACACTCTTTATAGGTAATGACAGCTGGTGGTGTTGGTCTGTGGCAGCATTCATTCTTCATCACTTCCTATTTAGTAACTAAATCTGTGACCTTCTGCAAGTCTTTCACAGCGGAACCCATAGGGGCCTGGTTTTCTGATTTTGTCTTTTATATAAAACCTTTAAAATCTTTACATTACAAGTGTCTGTTATCGTTTTTATTCACTTAGACACACTGCTATATATCAACACTCTGGACTGAGAAACTCACAGAGGGCAAAGAGATCATTAATCAAGCAAACAAATAGTTCATTATGGCTAAAACAATAAAGCTAATGCTCCCCAACCGTCCTGCGTCTCTGCTTCCGCTGCGTGCTCACGTCTACAGCACTTATCAGACGGCCTCGTCCAGAAAACAATGCTCAGTACGATCAGTTGTGGGTTAGGGGCCATGCTCAGGGGTCCCTGTACTCACTGTATGGGGCGCCAGTCAGGGCAAAGACACCAGCAGATGCAAGGAAAGGGGGTCTGCTGTATTCAGCCTGTCGGAGATGTAAAAAACCTAGCAACAAAGAACGACCACTGTTTTTTAGTGGTGCTGGGTTTCAATTTAAGGGTTCTTGAGCACCCCTAAAAAGGCGACTATGTAGCTTTGGCTGCTGTCGCTTTGGGTGATTTTCCCACCGTTTGGCGCCCCTTACGTGTTTGTGTTTGTGTTGTTTATTTGTTTTTTATTTAACATTGTATCAGCATGAGCTGCTATTATTATATTTATTTTGCTCATTATTTTTCAGATTTTTTTAATATTTAACATTCAGTTGATTTTTTAGACTATATTAATATTTGTACTGATTAACATTTTTATATTTAGACATTTATTTAATTTTATTTGAGTAATTATATTAAGATTTCAATTATTGTGGTTGTTTTTTTACTTAATTTCACATTTTAATTTACATTTTAATTAGTATTAAATTATTTCTTATGTATTTTATGTATAATATATATAATATTTATTTTACATAATATTTAAAATGTTTTTAAAATATATTCAAAATTATGTTTATTATTAACTCTATTTTTAGTATGTACATTTGTACAAATTTACTATTTATTTTAATTATTTTACTAATTTCTTAATGCTTAAAAAAATACTTTTTAATTTTACAATTTATTGTAGCAATTGATTTAAATATTTCTGAAGATTTTAAATGCTGCCATTTTTATTTATATTCTTTTCCTTCAATTAAAATTTTTTATTTAACGTATCAGCAGCTATTCGCCAGAGGAGCAAGGTTACATCGATACTAGTCAGACACATTCATACTGGGCCAGTTCAGAGGACCAGTTAAGCCAATGCATGTGTTTGGACAGTGGGAGTATAGCGGAGAACCTGGAGTAACCCCATTCAGACATGGGGAGAACATGCAAACTCTACACGGGTGGAGTCCAAGGTCGGGATCGGACCGAGGATCTCCGGGTCTGTGAGGTGTCTGTGTGCGACATACAACCTGGATGGAAGGCTTCACTGGGAAATCGAACCTGGGTCTGCATGTTTGTGCCCCATATACACCCAGTGGCCCAGTATAACCGTAACAGGAGAAACCTTGTCAAAATAAAATAAAGTGACCTGAGATTGACCAGTGTTCTTTATAAATAGTTCAATAGTGTGTTTTTAGATTCAGTGTTGAAAACAGATAGGAAGTTAACTTTAATTTTTAAGAGTTGCAACAAGCAAATGGCGCACATTGTCGCACACACGTCGTATTTATCGTCAGCGTATGTACAGAGGCTATTCATTTGATCAGAGAATGAATAAACCGCACAGAGCGACGACTTTTATTTTGAAGTGTGCATAGCCGCGGCGCTCACTGCGGTTCCTTTGATCGTCCTCAGCGTACCGGCTGCTCTGCCTATAGAGACGGATGGAGAGAGTTCATAGCGGCTGCTTTACGGTATGTAAAACCGACCGAAAATAAAGCTTTTATCATTAAATTACCTTAAATTGTCTTTTAAATACAAACCTGCAGGTTTACTTTGTGTGCCTTTGCGTATGTGTGGGGTAACAGTTAGCTTTGGCAGCTAGTAGTAAGCTGTCATGTTAGCCTGTTAGCTAAAGAGCAAACACAAACAAGCCGTTCGTTTATTTACTGGTTTTTAATAAAAATCTCTTTGATACAAAAGAGTGATTTTCTTTACTGTAATACCGTTAAACAGCCGCTGAAGCCCAAAGGAACCACACAGGACTTTGTTTCCTAACCTGAGTAGTTAGGATTTCCGTCGAGGCTCAGTTTGCAGATTTATTTTCATTATATAAGTGGCATTAATTTATTTTAACTTTGATAACTGTTTCGCTTTATGATCCATTGGTGAGCAAACATCACAGCACCTTTATATCAGAAAGCTCCTTATTCTTCTGGTTTGGTATGCTCTTCATGATATTGTATTCTCTTTCATTAATTGTAGTCTGTGTATAATTCTATATTAGTTATGTTTTTTTTAAATATTGTATGCCTTTTAGTTATTATATTTAGCTTATGTTTGTTTGAACTGTTCCTATAAATGTGTTAATTAGGTAAGCCTCCCAAACAGGTCGGGTCTCTGAGTCTTGGTCCTCCCAAGGTTTCTTCCCTATACATTTAGGGAGTTTTTCCTTGCTACTGCCGCCTTTCTTCATTAGGGCTCTGGGCCTAGATATTTATTTTAAGTTGCTTTGAGACAACACTCTTGTTAAAAAAAAACCCTATATAAATAAATGTGACTTGGTACAGTTCAGACAAAGAATAAAAATCCTTCAGTGTTTTGTGTAAAATAAGAAGTGAAGAGACTTTTAGATCAGTTTTTTAACATAAAATGCAGTTCTTATTCTGTGAAAGAAAGATTCAGTAATAACCAAAGCTCTAGCCAGACAGGAGCTGAACTGGCTGTAAAACAACATTATTATTATAATATGTACCATGTACAGTAAGCACAGTGTAACATCTTTCTGATCACCATCTTGAACAAGGTCTTAATATTTATAATAAATTCTAATAGGAAAGAAAAATCTCTCTTAACTCCAGACATTGGGGCTGTCAGCCAGTCAGCACTGCGGATTCATGAGCAGAGGTGGGAGTTAAAGAGCGGAAATCTGTCATTTATGGATAACCACCTCACCGGTCGTGTGCTATTATTATTACGCTGATAAAACTTACCATTTATGAACGGAATAAGGCATTTTGAAATCTAGTATTTTGTGTCATCACTTAATATTAGCAGTGTTACAATTTCTAGTCAAACTGTTGATGCCAAATAAGGTTGATGACAATTAATAGTAATTCTGATCTGCTGCAACCAAGTCCCAGCTGTGATGTTAAGATAAAACACAACCTTGAATGTCCTGTTGCTTTGTCATACCTGCCATATTTGAGTTTAAACTAGACTTAATATAATTATTAGTTGTTAATACAATATTGTTATTATTAATTGCTATACCACATACTTTTAACGTCTAAATTGGACTGTGGTAGCCTAGTGAGTAAGGTACTGGACTATGGACCAGAAGGTCCAGGGTTCAAATCCCACCTCTGCCAAGCTGCCACTGTTGGGTCCTTGAGCAAGGCCCTTAACCCACAACTGCTTGGACTGTGTCAATTGTAAGTGGCTCTGGATAAGGGCGTCTGCTAAATGTAATGTGAATGTAAATGTAAATGGTATGTTTAATTATAGCACTTGTGGTTGGTTTTGTTTTGATGGCCGCTGTGGTGTCATTTGCCGTTCCAGGACGTCAGAGTGGCAGAAGATGAGTTCTCAGCAGTATCAGCGGGCAGGGCTGAACCCTGCACAAACACAACAAACACACACACCGGTGCTCCAAGCTAAACCGCCCAGCTCAGGTCAGTTATCAGACAGCACGGCTGCAGGGTTCGACCGACCATGGGCCGAAAATAATAAAACCATACAATTCCGGAAAGTTCAGAGAAGCATGAATTGAATTTGTATACAGAGCTTTTTTTATCGTCACTCTCTACACAGTGCAGTGGTACGTAGTGTTTGCCTGTGCCATTGTATATGAGCGTCCTAAAACCAGTCCCTCATCCGAAACCGAGAGTTGAAAACAGGCAGCATTTTAACGTTTTCAGAACCAGGTCGGGATTCCTCCGGGGCTAATGGTGCATTGGGCTCCTGCTGTTTGAATGTTCCTCATCCAAACCGGTTGTCCGAACAGGTTTCACTCCCATACGGGGTTTCTAGTGTGTCCTGTGTTTACCGCCGCCTCCTTGTTGTAATTGGGAGCGGTGTTGTGTTGTTAGGTGTTTATCTGCTGCAGCACTCGGCTTATTCCACCTTATTTCAGGGGGACACGAGGACAGGGTGAACCTCGCTCCGTCCTCCAGCTCGGCGGTTCCTCTCAGAGATGATAAACAGGAGCCGGTGGTGGTTCGGCCGTACGGAGCGCTGCCTTCTGCCTCTCCCTCACTGCCTCAGCACCTCCCGGTCACCTTCACCGAGGTGCCATGCAAGGTACAGGTACGGTATCATCTCTGACCTTCACCTGTACAGTGTCGTGTCTTTCTGGCCTTCACGTGTATAATCCGGTCTCTCTGGAACACTTTTAATGGGCGATATCACTTTTTTTTTCAACTGGCAAGTAATCAATAATAATAAATGAGACAGTGCTGAACTCAGATGAACATTCATTTAAGCTTAGGGGTGGGCGATATGGAAAACATATTGTATCGCGATAAGCTGGTTTTAACTTTAAAGGTCTCTTGACAAGTGGATTATGTAAGCAGTAACACACCAGAGGTCGTGCTTTAATGTGAGATATCGGCACGGCTGTGATTCGGTCGTAGATCAGAACACCTGTCCCCATATCTCACGTTAAAGCACGACCTCTGGTGTGTTATTGCGATTATACCACAGTTCCGTTATCGCCATTTATTGTTCGATTTTAAGATGAAGAGGACCGAAAAACGATTTGTTTATCAGCCTTCCGCGAGGTAAAATAGTTCCACTCGATCGGTGTATGCCTGGTTTCCATCACTGATGAGTAACCAAAAAGCCAGGGAGCTTTGCCGTTTAGAGTGACAGCAGTGCGGTCGGTGTTTTCTTTTATAACAGCGTTTTTCTTCGTAATGTGTAGCTATGTTACGCACGTGATTGTAAGAAAGTCCCTGTTTCTCTCTCAGACTGCTCTGAAGGCTCCCATTCCTAGCCGTGTCATCGCCCCGGCTCCGGCTCCAGCTCCGGGGCATCTCGCCCTGCCTCACAAGCTACCCGGGCACATCACTGTCACCATGGAGGGTGCCATGCCTCAGGCACCTGGGATTCCTGTAGCAACTATCAGCGGGCAGCAGGTGAACGATCGTGACTGTGCTCCTAATTATATTTAGACTTACCCA
The DNA here is from genome assembly GCA_025084515.1 of Ancistrus triradiatus. Taxonomy (NCBI): domain Eukaryota; kingdom Metazoa; phylum Chordata; class Actinopteri; order Siluriformes; family Loricariidae; genus Ancistrus; species Ancistrus triradiatus. The sequence continues at coordinate 292,261 of JAJAGP010000167.1, forward strand.
TGAGTGTCCATGGATCCTAAAAAGGTTGGTTATAAGAGGAAAGCAAAACAGGACACAGGCTGCAGCTAGTTAACCAATAGAGTAAGTGTTTTGCACTCTCAATCCTTGAGTCACTAAATGACATGAGATTTTCTGCACTTTATTATAAAATAAGTGTTGTCTTAATGATTTTGGCCATCTGTAGGTTAATGTAAGTGTTTAAAACAGTATCTTACTTATTATCATGAGGCTGAATCTCCACCTACAGGCGCCACGATGTAACTGCAGCCATTTCAGGTGGACCGGAAAATGCGAATAAGAAGCCAACTTCAGCCGCATGATGCACCAAACACTCGTTAAACTCTTTGGTTCATGATATTTACCTTCTGATGGATTTGTGGGACATAACCCCATCATAAATCAGGGAGCTCCTGTAGAATACAACTCTTAATATATATAATGCCTTATACAGGGGGGATTTTCGGGGGGTTACATTATTCTTTATGGGAAACTCTGTACTTGTCATTTTCGGAACGAACTTCTGGAACGAATTGACGCCGCAAACCGCGGTACCACTATATATTTATTAGCATTACAGAGCTGTTCCACTAGAGGGTGCTGTTGTTTATGTAATGTCAATATCTGGGATCGTTTCTTTAGAAAGTAGAGATGGGACAAAAAACACTGTTCCAAAAAGATCTAGATCTACAAAGCTGTTCTAGTATCGCGCTAAAATGAAAACCGGTTACCCTTGTGACCAGCTGACTAGATATTGAACCATGCTATTAGTTCATGAAGGGAAACGGCTATGGAAAAACCTTAGCAAAACATATGGATATGGACGTCAGAAGTGGCCAAGCAGTCAAAAACAAATGCAAATTCAGTTTTATGGACACGGTGTCATTTCTGGAGGAAATAACTGCATGTAGAAGGTAATCATGCTGAACTGCTGCATTTGCTTAGATGTGTTTTACTGCTTAACATGCAGAGCCGTGCAAACAGACCTGTTCCCTGTAATCAGAACTGCTCCACCTGGTGTAATAAGTCAAGTGTGAAGCAGGACAGGCTTTAGTAAAACGCCTTGTTTGTTTTCTTCATTGCAGAAGAAGCGTGGCGTTTTGAGGCGAAGAAATCGCGTCTGAGTATTTTATATTTTCGCGTTGCTTTTGCACGTAACGTACTGTCACACCCTCCACGTCGTTAGATCCCGTTTCTTATTTGAATGCTCGTTCTCTTACAGGGCCACCCCGGGAACTTGCACCGCATCATGGCCACCAACGTGCAGATCATCCACAGCGGGGCTCCTGCCCTCCAGATCGGCTCCTCCCCCGCCCCGCAGCATCAGTTTCCCTCACATTTACCCAGAGGTCAGTGAAATAAAAGGAGTGTTTGGAGTCACTGTCGTAGTCAGCCGTTAATTCAAATGTGGGTGAACTTAAAAAAAAAACTAAGCCATTTATTTCTTTCGTTAATGAATCAATCTTGACCATAGGAGCTGCGGCTGCTGCTGTTATGTCCAGTTCGAAAGGAGCGACTGTGCTGAGGCCGGCCTCGACCCCGAACAGCGGCACGGGGCAGCCAGCGGTGCAGCACATCATCCATCAGCAGATCCAGGTTCCTCCTCCATTCATAAATAATCCATTCATTGGTTAGCCCCATAGTAAGGCTGTGCAAGTTGGAAGTGGCCCTGGATAAGGACATTATGTAAATGCAAATGTGCTGTACCGGATACGACATACAGGGGGCAGTATAGTAGTGCAGTATTGCCCTGTGCCATTTTGAATACAGCCAATGTTCATGTAAATAATATTTTTCTAAATGTAAACACTGAACACAACCTAAGCAGGAAACAAACTCCCAAACCATTAACAGGCTTCTGGCTTAGTTGCTGACGTGCTGGGCTGCTAACTGGACCTCCACAGTTGAGCAGAGCCCTGAGCTCCTCAGCCGAGCTGTGACTGGGCATGGAAAGGTACCAGAACTGGATGAACCTGCTGAACTGTGGACCGTGTGTTTGTGTTCCAGTCTCGTCCCATAGTCACCACCTCCACCGCGGTCCTACCTACAGTAGTGGCTCCGGTCACTGCCACCCGGCCCCAGAGTCCCGTCGTCAGCACGCTGACCAGTCACACGGGAGAGCTCATGCACGGGTGAGAAGAGAATCCACAGCTGTACCCGTGTTTGATAGCTATGTTAGATACTGATACTGATATAGCCGAGCTGCACATGTTCTCCAGTATGATATATTAAAGGCTTTATCAGTGGTGTAGTTACTGAGCGCCTTTGTGTCTCGCTCTAGGCGTCCAGCCCTTACTATCCACCCTCCAGCTGCTGCCCTGAGCGTTCAGCGTCCTCCTCCGGCTCGAGACATGGCCACACGCATCACGCTCCCGTCCCACCCGGCCATCGGTGCTCAGAAGCCCCTCCCACACTCGATGGCACAGGTCAGTCTCAGATCGAGATGCCAATGCTACTGCCGTGTGGCAAACGTCCCATATGTGTGGCCTTTAGCTCAGTGTTTTGATTTATTAAATATTTCTGTGAGGCATTTGCTTTTGCAACCAGAGATCTGCTTTTTCAAAATGACTGCGATCTCAGCTACCACGTTTTAGGGACGCAAGAGAAGAAAATAGTTGAATAATATGCATTACTGATTTTTCTAAAGCCTTTAATTTGCATGTTTTACGTAGAAAAGAGTTTTAGCTCATTTTCAAAGCTGTTTAACCACTTGAGTATAAGCTCTTGAGTGTACTTTTTTTCATGTCCTCTAGTGGGCACCGGGGCTTACCTTTTGGTCTGATGCAGAACGGAGACACAAAATACATAAAGACAATTACTAGTGTCCTGTTTTCCCTTATAAAGGACATTTGATAAAGTGTTTTTTTTTTAAAAATCATGTGACATGTTCTTTCATCTCATAGATGTAGTTTATTTCAAAATTACTGAAATGATCAAACTTGAGATGTGGCTGAATGCGACATTAAATAAACATACAAACCATTAGAGGACGACCAGAAAATGCAGGAAATTTGTATGCAGTGTTCAAAAACTGAACTAGAAATAAAAAACAGCTTCTATAGGCTTTAATAAGCATTTAGTGTGACCTCGCCTGATGCTCGAGCATCGTTCGTACCAAGTCGATCCTGCGCTCTGAAGCAGCTTGGTCAGGAGTAATGTGTTTGGAACGGGAGCAGCCAAGAAACCACTTTTCAGGGAGGTTACACTCGATACTGACTTTTGCCTGCAGAAGCTATTTTGCTCTGAGAAGAGTTTCCTGTTTCTATCATAATAAAGAAACCGAACGGATGATTTGGGCATTAACGCAGTACTATATGCGCTGTTTAAATCTGTCGCAGAAACCAATCTTCAGTACCGTGACACCCGTCGCAGCGGCCACAGTGGCCCCCATTCTGGCCACCAACGCGGCCCCGTCAACCACGACCCCAGGTACGAAAATGTGACACTGGATTTATTTTTTTCATCCTCAGATTTCTGATTATGCTTTATTTTCCAGGCGCTGTAACACAGAACCAGATTTCAAGCAGCAATATTGTTACAGTACCGATGGCCTCGCATTCTACTCACGCCACGGCAGCGACCACGTCCACCATCCCCGTGGGTACGAGAGTTATCTCCTGTCCTGACCGGGAAAGCTGGGGATAAAGAGAAGTGTAATAGATGATGTTTGCTATTTATGGTGGTATGAATTAGGGGACTGTTTTAAGTCCCTAAAACCTGTGACGTTAAAGCAATATGTTGAAAATGATTTAAATGAGTGCGAAATTATTTTCGAGTTACGTGTCGAGAAGCGGTTGTTACTGTCTGTCCTGCTTGGGCAGAAGGCGGGAGATGAACATTAGAAGACGGTACCGAGCAGAGCTTTATTCAGAAACGAAAAAAACAATGAAGACCTGAGTGTCATAACAAACTAAGACCTGGTTGTCCACAAACAGTCCAAAAAACAGAGAATGGTGCATGTGTGGGTATGCTGGAACCGAAAATACACTCTTTCTTTCCAAAAGCTTTGTTGAAATCGAATGGAGGACGTAGTGAGCATGACATGGCTCTAATGAAGCACGTTAGAAGTGTGAACAGCTGTTGCGGTGGCCCTACTCTTTTCCCTCAGCAGGTGTCGCAAGGGTTTGCTCATACTACCTTTCTGAAATTCAGACACACATTGACTTTATATAAGACAGAGTTTTATTCCCCAATATAAGTCTTAAGACCTAGGTTAAGACCGGACACAGGTTAACCAGCGCAGGCCGGTATATTGGGACGTTGATCTGAAATCGTATGCTGATTTTCTCGATTATCCTAATTTATTGTCTCCCATAGCCAAAGTGGTACCCCAGCCAATCGCGCACACCTCCCCCCGCATCCCGTCTGACTTTGCCGGTGAGAGAGGGAGCCTCATCCCCATCTCCACCCATCGTTCATCTCCTAATCCCGCTGCTATGGAGAGCCGCGGGGACAACAGGTGAGCGCTTCATTCTTATCACGCCTTTGTTCGAATCAGGACTGCAAACAACCTAGGTGAAAACAAAAGCCTGAATCTGTTCATTAAATTCCCTGCATGATGATTTTAATGGATCCCGAGCAAATGACCAGCTTTGGAGTTTCATTTGGAGATAATTAGTTTACGAACAGAATTCCTTTAACCTGCTCATGATAGAGTGATTATTCCGTGTGATTTGGGACATGTCCACATTAATAAGGGGGAAACGTTTATGAAGAGTGTGTGTGTGTGTGTGTGTGTGTGTGTGTGTGTGTGTGTGTGTGTGTGTGTGTGTGTGTGTGCTGCCTTGGTTACTCACTGACTTTGTTCTTTATAGGCAATCTGTTCCTGTGCAGTTTCAGTACTTCCTGCCAACCTACCCATCAACCCCTTACCCACTGACACACCCTTACACCCCCATCACCAGCTCCGTCTCCACCATACGGCCCTATCCAGGTAACACACGCTTTCTAATCAGAGACTCCTCCCCCAACCATGACTTCCCCCGCCCACATTTAACCATTGAGATATATATATATATATATATATATATATATATATATATATATATATTTTTTTTTTTTTTTGATCGTTTCAACTCCTGCTCTCTCTTGGTCTGAACCCAGGCGAGCCTTACAGCCGGGACTCGAACCCGGGTCACCCGGGCTGTGAGCTAGCAAATCGTCGTTGGTATGCGTTAAAATCAGGCCAGCCAATCAGAGCTCGGTTGCCGGGCAGAACAGCTCATCGAGAGCTTATAGGACGAGCAACAGGCTGCTTCTAAAAACATGGCTATTAAAGAAATAGAACTGAAAGGCTGGAGAATGATGGTGATAAAGCTCACAGGGACTGGATGGAAGCATCTGATTATCTAAGAGCATTCTGATCTGTTCATGCTCACAAACACAAACTAGAGCTTCCTGTGCTGATCTTAGTACGTGTCTGGTTTTTAAGTTGACGATGTGAAAAAGACAAGGCATTAAGAGAAATGAAAGAATCAGAGCTTTTAGCCACTACGTTAAAAATCGGGCTCGGTGCGAGTAGCCCTTGACCCTGTATGCCTCGTGTGTTTCAGTGACGGCCCAGGCTCCTGCCGCAGCTCAGCCCAGTGTGGGCGTGGCCTCTGCTGTCCACCTGAACTCCATGCAGCTGATGACTGTGGATCGCATCACTCAGATCAACACGCAGAACATGCAGCCCGCGGCACAGGGGGGCCAGAGCGCCGCCATCGCCGCCCAGGGGCTCCACACCAGCACCCCGATCACTGCCCAGACCCTCCAGGCTGCTCCCATCAACCCCCAGCAAAGCCCAGCTGAGGCCAAAGCGTCAGGTCAGGAACTGAATTAGAGTCATACGAACTGTACAGGTAACCCTGATTGGGATTCAGTGGTTTAGAAAATGAATGAATGAATAAGCTATAAAAGGCATGTGCCACTTACTGGTTGTTTTATTTTATTTTTTATTTCTGAAGCGTAAGCAATGCAAGACTATGCACGTTTTTTTGTACAGGCTTTCAATGAAAAACAAACGTCTAGAAACAGGTTTAAAATTTGTAAACAAATCGCTCTACTGTAGCTTCACCATATGTTGAATAAAATTATCAGGAATAGAAACATTGCTTTCTTTAATTTCTGAACAATAACCATTTGAATCCTGTGCTTTTCCTGCAAAAAAGAAAAAAAAAAAAAAAAGAGTAAAAATCCCCTGCAATGAAAAGAAATGGGAAGGATTCTCGCAGAGAGCATTATATGCATCATATGACTATGACTGCGCCCTCTGGTGTTCGATGGTGGTATAATGCATCGTTACACCCCTGAACAAATAAGGATTTTAAAATAAAAATCTGTCTTTTAACTCTGGATGTTGTGGCCGTGAACAGCCAATCAACGCTGCGGATCCACAAGCAGAGGCGGGAGTTAAAGAACATTCATGTCACGGTTGCCAGGTCCGCTTAGAAGTGACTTTCGGCTGTTTTATTTAGGTTTATTTTTCTCGATTACAAATTCTGTTTTCTTAGTTTTACTAAGTATGGGATAATATTTAAATAGTAGTTTTTTGATGTCGCTACTTTTAAATCTAGCCGTTTTGTCTGCAATCACACGTATTGTTAATATGTTTATCGTCGTATAGTATTGTTACCATATCGGTGTGATATTGTTTGGGCTCTAGTGGGGATCTCACAGAGCTTAACTGTTAGATATTAAACCTTGGTGTTCTTTGCGTCTCTTTTTTTTTTTCCTCAGTGGTGCTGGCAGATGGCTCCACCCTAGTGGCCAACTCCATCACCAGCACCTTCGGCACCGGTCAACCCATCACCACCGTGGCTCAGAGCCACACCCAGGGGCCTGGATCAGGGGTGCCGACGGTCGTCACGTCTCCTCGTCCCAGCATCCTCCGCAAAAAACCCACCACTGATGGGTGAGAATCGGATCAAATCCCAATAATAATAATATCAGTTATTACAGAAGGCTCAGACTGTATACAAACCCTTACATTATCCCGATCGGTTGTTTATGTTCCATTTATAGCTCTGCTGTGAGGAAGAACCTGATCGCAACGCAGCTGGGCGACTCTGCCAGAATGGACGGAGGCCTGAGGAGCGCCGCAGGATCACCTCGACCCGCAGGGTACGACACTAAGTTACTCAGGGACGTGGGCATCAGTTAGACATTTTGTGGGCATGAAGCTGAAGAACGGATAATTCCATTACAGTGTAAAAGCTACAGGCTGTAAGGTCAAAGTCCGATTTATTTATACGAAGCAGCCCCAACTGAGCGACAGTGGCAAGGGAAAACTCTAAAGTCATTACCCAGGCTTTGAGTGAGTGAGTGAGAGGTCATTCAGCATGCTTTGAAAAGAGCTTAAAGAGATAAAACACATGATTTAAAGAATATTAAAGAAATGGTGCTGTTCAAAAGTGTTAGGCCACCATTACATTTGTTTTAGAAATGTAGTGACCATATATAACATGTTGTCCACGTTTGGAACCAAAAATGTTGTACTTTGATTCGGCACTCCATAAGCCTCTTTTCCACTGATCTTCATTCCAGTCTTTGTGGGCTGTAGCCTATCTTAGCCTATCTTTTTTTGGTTGTATTCCAACAAAGAAACGGAGAAATTGTGGTGCTTGAAAGTCTGATTGGCAGGCCTGATTTTAGCCCACAAATTAGAACAGGCTCCGATTCGGACTCGGTCTGAAGGACAGCGTTAATATACGTGTATTTTTTCAAAATTAAAAAACGTAAAAGTCGTACTCTGTGTGAAAACGCCTTTAGTCGGCGCCCGTATTTAAACCCAACCCAAACTCTCCTGTGCTTCGTTTCAGAGTGAAGCCCAAATCTGAAGCCCTCCTGGGTCTGACTCAGAGTGCAAACGCCTCGGGCGAAGCCGCCTCCTGCCATAATGCGGAGCTGCAGCAGAATGTAGCACCGCCTCCTCCTCACATCCCCTCCCAACCCATCTCTGCTCTCCTGACCTCAGCCACGCCCCTTTCTCAGCCAGTCCCCGCCGCCATGGCCGTGACTCCGTCGGTTCCTCCCATGGGTAACCTGGTCGCCCCGTCGTCTAACGCGGCAGCCGGGAGCGCCGCGGCTTGTCCCGTTAGCTCCGCCCTTCCAGATTTTAACACTAAACAGGAGGACGAACCAATGGACATCTCGAAACCAGGTAGAGACAGAAATGTCTTCTGTACGTTTCAGCCATGCTGAAAGTCTGTCCAGTCATCATTAAGAAGATTAAATCTCCTTCACTTTGTCCTTCCTCAGAAGCTTCGGCGCCGGCTAACAGCGCTCCTGCTGTGGCAGTCCCCGCCGCTGATCTCGTGCCAGGGGCATCGCCTCGGAAAAAGCCCCGGAAGCAGCAGCATGTCATCTCCACTGAGGAGAGCGAGATGATGGAGACCAACAGCACCGATGACGAGAAACCTCCGATTAAAGCTCTGGGTCATCGACCAGAGAAACGCAAGTCACCTCCTAAAGAGTACATCGGTCAGTACCGCTCGGCCGGCAGCCTTATCCTTCCTCAACCCCGTCTTATTGGTCAGATAGCCATTCAGATCTCACACACAAGCCCTGAAACACGGCTCCTGTGCTTCCAAGCATAGTCTACAGTGTATTACTCGTTTAGCACTTTTGGTAATACACTGTTTAGCCAAAAGTATTGGGACACGCCTCTTAAATAGAATTCGATTGTTCCATTCAGTCTCAGGGACCTAGCCATGCGGTCTGCCTTTGTAAACGTTCGTGAAAGAGTGGGTCGTCCTGAGTAAAGGGCACACTGAGTTTTTGATATTCCACCATCAGTGGTGTTATTGAAAAGTGGGGGTTTTTAGGAACCACAGCAAGTCACCAACACTCTGCTGACCCAATAACTGCAGCTCTTCAAACCTGTTCCGGCCTTAACATCAGTACTAAAACTGTACAAGCTTCATGGCATGGGTTTCCAGAGGAGTTATAGCTAGGGTATTAACGCCTATCATAAAAGCTCCTGTAGGTGTCCCAATACTTTTGTCCATATGGTGTCGTTTTGTATTTGCAGACCATTTCACTGGAAGTTATTTCTGTCTAACCTTCCGAACCCTAACTGTTCTTTTCTGACTCTGATTCTTTCAAACTCTCCATAACTGCTAATGTTAATGTAATTTATGTCTTAAACTCTGATTTTTTTTTTTTTATTCTATTTTTTCTGTGATTTTAACTAGTAGTTTAATCACAAGATTTTCTAAATGCATTTTCTTAATTTTTGTACATTTTTAATACATATTGACCTTTTTAATTTGCCTTTTTTTACAGTTACAGGAATTCCTAATCTGTAGTTTTACTCACAGGATTTACTTTTCATATTTATGACAAATTAATTATTAGTTTTAATTGGATTTTCTTACTTCATACAACTGTTCAAATTTAATAATTTTCTTAGCTTTTATGTTTTTTTATATGCATTTTTTATCTTAATTGTGGTAATCCTGCGTTTGTTTTACATCTGGAGAAGATCCATACAGACTTGATCAGTATTCGTTCACTTGTGGTGTTTATTTATTTGCTTTCATGTATAGATGACAGATTTATCACAAAATCTGCTGTCCCTTCAACCCTACGTCCACTTCGTGGCGGCTCAGTCGTGTTTTCATGATGTTATCAAACCTCAGTCTGGTGTTATTTAGTTTAGTTACTTTAGTAGTGTGTGTTACAGTAAGGGTTTAGTGCCAGTACCTCTGTAACACATCACACACTTGTACTGACTTGTTTAACTAATGGTCTTACTCAGTAATGTCTCAGGACTTATTCATGATTAGTTCTGACTGTTAAGCTCGTAGCTGTGTTCGTATCCCGTGCAGATGAGGAAGGAGTGCGGCACGTCCCCATGAAAATCCGTCCTCCCATCACCCTGCTGCGTCATTACCGAAACCCCTGGAAAGCCGCCTATCACCACTTCCAGAGATACAGCGACGTCCGGGTCAAAGGTAAGACCGCAGGGCTCACAGGCCTGGCTCTGCTAGGGGACGAACAAAGTTCTACTGAAAGCTCCTAATGAAATGCAGTCAATGGTAATCTGTTCTAATTTTGGAACAGGAATAAATGCACTGCAGGACATTTTCTGCAGGAAGTTCTTATTGTTGTCCGATTAATTAAGGTTATAGACTAATAGTTTGACCTATGTGCTGTATGTCCGTGTTTCAGAGGAGAAGAAGGCCTCGTTGCAGGACGTTGCCAATCAGAAGGGTGTTGTGTGTCGAGCTCAGGGCTGGAAGGTTCACCTCTGTGCTGCTCAGCTGGTGCAGCTGGTGAGGAACTCCTCCACCATAGCCGTCTGGGAATGAAACATGTCCGTGTGTTAAAATGTCACTAGTTTATTTGGTGCATCCACCTTCAGGTCACGCCGCCGTTTTATGACTACAGAGTTATAAAGAAATCACACACTGGTTTTGCTACCAAGGTCAGGCAGCTCCTGGTCCATGCAGGCCCCGTTGGTTATGCTGTGCGGGTACACTAGTGGTGCATACACACTCGGAGCCTTTTATATGATCCAGCCTGCTGGTGTTTTTCTCTGTAGACGGGTGTAGAGCGTGACGTGTACAGCCGATTAAGCAGCCTCCAAGAGGGCCTGATCCCCAAGAAAAAGGCTGCGGGCGATGATGACCTGCACCGCATCAGTGAGCTCATACAGGTGAGTCTGACTCGGCAAAGACAACAGCAGAGCTCATAAGTAGGAGCCATACGTTCTCTCTGGCTCTGTGGCGTTAGGGATGCTGTGTAGGTGGTAGCGTTCCACTCGTTTACAGAGGCGTCTCTTGAGCGCTTTACTTTGTTTACGTTAAACAGCGCATAGCTGTGCCCTCTAGTGGACCGTGATCATCTCTTCTCCTTAGTGCGGTAGTGCTGCTGAACTTCTCATTCATTTCAGGTGTTTCCTTCACTCCCCTGGGCCGGGCAATACAGACCCGTTCAGTTGGATCAGCCGTGTGGAATCGTGTCATGATGTCCAGAGACATTCGAGAAATTCCAGTGGTTCTTGTCATTGATGCGTTCCAGAAGGCTTGTCGAGAACCGAATAGGACGATTGCCGATTTCCCACAAGGAATAATGTAAACTGAACGAATCTGTTCCAGACCCCAAGAAAATCCCCAGAAAATTACATTATATGCATTAATGGAGCTGTACTGTACAGGAGCTCCCTGATTTATGATGGGGATATGTCCAGCAAATCCATCACAAGATAAATATATCTTGAACTGATGAGTTTAATATAGTCTGTATTGTATCATAGAGGAGCCAATCTACAGTTACCCAAAATCATTAACACAAACTTATTTTCTAACTAAATCTGCAAGGAACTGCAACAGTGCTTGAAATGTGGGAAACGGAAAGAATATGGCATGTATGCCAATACTTTTGGCCGCATGCGGGGCCGTGTCCCAATTATTTTGGCCGCATAGGGGGCGTCCTAATACTTTTGGCCATGTACAGGGCCATCCAAATAATTTTGGCCACGTTTGGGGGAATGTCTAAATACCGTTGGCCATGTTTGGGGGTGCATCCAAACACTTGGCTGCGTATGGGGGAGTCCAAATACTTTTAGCAACTTTTAGGACATGTCTAAATACTGTTGGCCGCGTTTCGGGGTGGCATCTAAAATACTGTTGGCTGCGTTTGGGGGATGGTCTAAATACTTTTAGCTGCATTTGGGGGCATGTCTAAATACTGTTGGCCGTGTTTGGGGGTGGGTTCTTCTAAATACTGTTGGCCGTGTTTGGGGGTGGGTCTAAATACTGTTGGCCGTGTTTGGGGGTGGGTCTAAATACTGTTGGCCGTGTTTGGGGGTGGGTCTAAATACTGTTGGCTGTGTGCGAGGGCGTCTCCAAATACTTTTGTCCATGTTTGGGGGATGTCTAAATACTTTTAGCTGCATTTGGGGGCATGTCTAAATACTGTTGGCCGTGTTTGGGGGTGGGTCTAAATACTGTTGGCCGTGTTTGGGGGTGGGTCTAAATACTTTTGGCCGTGTTTGGGGGTGGGTCTAAATACTTTTGGCCGTGTTTGGGGGTGGGTCTAAATACTTTTGGCAGCGTTTGGGGGCATGTCTAAATACTTTTGGCTGTGTGCGAATGCGTGTCCAAATACTTTTGTCCGCGTTTGGGGGCATGTCTAAATACTTTTGGCCACGTGCGGCCTCGTGTCCCAATACTTTTGAGAACACAGCGGAGATCTTTAAACAAGCAATTTTGTGAATCTGAATCACTGTGAACTGAATCGTGAATCAAGTTTCAGCAGACACTTTTTTCTAGTCAAAATGTGTCGAGAACCGAATTCATCGAGTTCCAAGGTACCGCCGTAACTGCAAAGAAGCCCTGTTCATCTCGATCGGGGCTGAGGTGAAGGTTCTGGGGCCTCTGAATCCGCTGGGGGCGGGACAGGAGCCGGTCCAGTACAGCCCCCAACCTTCTCTTTGCATTCCCCACCCGAATGTGATCTGTTCCCTCAGGAGCTGCAGTTAAGCACTGAGCCACCAGAGGCTCCCTGCTCAGAGTTCCGGTTTGGGCACGGCCGGTTTCAGCTGTTTTCGCTTTCTGTGCAGGGTAACATGCAGCGCTGTAAGCTGGTGATGGACCAGATCTCGGAGGCTCGCGAGGCCATGCTGAAGGTCCTGGATCACAGGGAGCGAGTCCTCAAGCTCCTCAACAAGAGCGGCAGCACCAAGAAGCTCCACAAGCTCAAGCGCAAGGACAGAGCCTGAGCCGGCCGCCGCTGTACCACGCGCAGGAGCCGAACCCCTTCAGAGCTAGAACTGGAGTTAGAGCTGGAACACGTTGGGTTACAAGCCTCACCTCTGCTACGTAGCCCTCGCTGACGGAACGGGCGCGCCCTGTGCCTCAGAGGTTATTCGAAAAGTGGCACGAGCCCTAGCAGAACGTCTGGCTTCCCGTTCAGACACGTCCACTAGCGTTAACCTTCGCTAATGCGTACTGACCCGGGACGGACGGCGATCACAATACTTGAAGACTTTTTCTCCTTATATGATGTGTATCACGATATTTAGGTTAATGACGTGCTCGATAAACTCTTAACAGAACCGGACGTCTATAGCGCCTCAGTAGTACGTCTGTATATCTGTATCTAGCCAGAAATGGGGAAAAAATCACATGACATGCATAGCGTTGTGGAATTGTAAGTATTACTACGTGAACCTCTGGAATTTAACTTGCTGGAGAAGCTACAGAACCCCTTAACTTCAGCTCGCGAGCCGTGGGACAAGAACAACGACTCGGACCGGCGCGAGCCTAACAGAGAGAGTCTGACTTTATTTAAATATACCATTACAGGCGCTGTGAGAGTCCGAGCACAGGCCGCCGCCCTTATCTCTGATTATTAGCAGTAATAATAATGTGTTTGTTTCTGTTTTTCCCCTCCTATCTGATCACCAGGTGTCAGGCACTCGCTCTGTGTTTATATCACAAAGGCATGCGCTGATAGCGACATTCATATCCCAGTCGTGTTAACCTTTAATCCCTGGTTATGATATTTCCCAGCCTTGGAGCTGATTATATGCGTCGTTCGGGATTACCGATACTTAGCTCTCTCACAGTTGTGTAACGCTGCTTAAGGGTTAATATTTTGTAAACCCTTTCACAATGTTTACCATGCAGGTGATGGGCACAGAGGGGCACTCGAGCCCCTAATTTCCTGCGCAGGGACTCGACTCGGATCAGACTCGGTGCTCGACTAGGACTCTCGAAAATCATACACAGACTCGAGAATCCTATCTAGGGACTCGACTCACTCGCAGGACAGGGATTCCATTTGGACTCGGACTCGTGACTCAGCTCGGACTCAGACTCTCACAGCCGAGAATCCACTTGGACTGAAATGTTCGAGTCTTGAGTCTCAACTCAGACTCTCACTAGAGTCTCTACTCCTATTAGACACTCCAAACTCAGCTCGGACCCTCACGCTAGGGACTCGGATGTTGACTCGTGCTAGAGTCTCCTGACTCGTGCCAGAAACTCCACTCAGCTTGGACTCTCGCGTCAGAGTCTCGAGCCTCAGCTGGGACTCGCGCGGTAGAGAATTGACTCGGGCTCGCCCAGCGGAGATTCCTTTTGGACTTTCACGTCAGAAACTTCTGTCTCAGCTCAGACTCGTGCTAGAAAGTCGATCCAGTTTGGACTCTCGCGTCAGAGTCTCGAGGCTCAGCTGGGACTCGCGCGGTAGAGAATTGACTCAGACTTGGACGCTACAGACTCGACTGAGACTCGCACGCTAGAGACTCGGGTCTCAGCTAAAACTCACGCTGGAGACTTTCCTCAAGCTCGGACGTTAGAGACTCGACTCCGATGCGCACGCTAGAGACTTGAGTCTTAGCTCGGACTCGTGCTGGATGTTCGAGTCTTTGTCCAGACTCGCATACTAGAGACTAGGCTCAGACTCGCACAACAGAGAGTCCATTTGGACTCGTGCTAGACACTTGAGACTCGGCTTGATCTTGAACACTGGAGACTCCTGACTCAGCCGGAGCTCGCACGCTACAGACCTGAGTCGTAGCTTGGACTCGTACTAGATACTCGAGACTTTGTCCAGACTCGAATGCTGGAGGATTGACTCAGACTCGCACCTCAGATATTCCATTTGGACCCGCGCTAGAGACTCCTGACTCAGCTGGGACTCGAGTCTGAACTCGGACTCTCACACTAGAGCCTCGAGTTTCAATGGAGACTTGCCTAGCTAGAGACTTGCCTCAGACGTTCGAGGCTTGACTCAGAGACTTGAGTCTGAACTCTGACGCTCACACTAGAGACTCGAGATTTGATTTGGACTTGCGGTTGAGACTCTGCTCGAACTCGTGCTAGACACTTAGCTCGGACTTTCACGCCGGAGGCTCCTCAATCAGCTGTGACTCCCACGCTAGAGAGCTTTCTCAGACTCGCATAACAAAGATTCCATTTGGCCTCACGCTAGAGAATTTTGACTCATGTAGGACTCGGATGCTAGAGACAGCATGGCGGTTAGAGAAGCATGTAGGAACTCACTCCCTTTTGTCTCCCAGTGGCCTCTGACACACACACAAGAGCCTGAGTCTTCCCTCAGACAAACTCTCAGCTCTCTGGGAATCGTGTTCAGCACGTAATTACCATGATCTCTACCTCTGTCCTCACCTCCCAGCCACCATCAGAACCGTCCAATCAGACTCTGGTCCCTTCTGTCCCTTGCTCTAACGATAGACCATCCACCCACGATAGAATATTAATCAGATCAAAGGTCAGACATGAACTGACAGTAGATACACTCACACACACACACACAGCCCTGTTTCAGTGACGGGAATCATAAATCGAGACGAATCTGCCCTCAGTCACCCACACACCCATCAGTTAAAGATAGGACAGCTATAAGGCTTTGGGAAGCCCCGGTGTATCCGGGTACGAGCATGTGCCTGTATGAATCACATGGATGATTGACTGTCCTGTCTGTAAGACCAAGTCTCATGCTTTATACCACCCACTGCCAGTAAGTGATTACAGTGTGTGGATGGGAATGGAAGCCCTTATGAAGGACATGACATGATGATGATAATAAAGATGGTGTGTGAAAATGTCTCTCCTAAGCACGTTATCATGTCCTGTCTAAAGGCCTTTTCACCCAATCAGAGCTCGGTTGCCGGGCAGAACAGCTCATTAGAGCTTATAGGACGAGCAACAGGCTGCCTCTAAAACATGGATATTAAAGAAAAGCTCTGGTGGAATAGAACTGAAAGGCTGGAGAATGATGGAGATAAAGCTCACAGGGGCTGGATGGAAGCGTCTGATTATTTATCTAAGAGCATTCTGATCTGTTCGTCTGTGTTTAAGTTGTCACAAATTAAGAGGAGGGAAATTAAAGAAAGCAGAAGCAGACGGGGTGTTTGGAGTGTTTAGACAAAAACCAGTGCACTTGGTGTGAGGGCCCCACTACGTTAAGTCGCCTTTTTTGTGTGAAAAATCGTACTGTGTGTGAATAAGCCTTTAACCTGATAAGCATTAAATCCTATAAGTACGAGTGAATATATGCTTCACGTGTCTGTCTGCAGGTTCCCTCTCACTCAGGTTTTTTTGCCTTAAATATTAAACTTTTAGTGTTACAGTGATGATCACAGTTTGGTTTTACCAGCCTGCTGACCCGTTGTATTACCGTCCTGACTACAAATCTTATAATCGCTCCCTTATCTGTGCAGGTCCAGCAGCCTTCTGTTTCACATGGCAGCTTGTTGGTTGTACCCCACGTTGCTGGATGCCAGGCCGGCTTTGTGTGTGAGGCTCCGTGTTACAGTAAGAGCGGCCGGGTTCCTGCTTACTGGGAGCAGTTAAACATAAGATTTCCCCCCTAAAGCTGTTCTGTAGAAGAAACAATATTTTTTAAATGACATTCTATTGTAAGAATGAAGCTCCTTTTGTAGGAGTGATTACTGTACAGTGGTAATTATGTCACCAAGCATTCAGAGAAACATTAGAAGCTTTAAAGAAACCAAGTTAAGAAACTTTATTGATTAGTGAGAAGAAATCGAGGAAGAAATGGAGTGGTTCCGGGACGGCCGGGGCTGCAGACCTGCTGCGTGATAAACGGGCAGAGACTGAGGTTTTATTGTTAAGAGCACAAGTACGGCTCAAGTCAGATTTATTGCTATAGTGCTGTGTAAAACGGAGCACTGGCTCAGCAGCTTTACACGTATCTAGATCCACAACCCAAAAGGTGGTGACAGGGGCGAGGAAAACCCCCTTAGGAGGACCAAGGCTCCTTGGGCAGCCTACATGTTATGTAAGAATGAAAAGAAATAATTAAAGTACATATTACAGTTATAAGAATAAATGGGTAAATACACAGGTGTTAAATAATTAAATATATAATAGGTTATAATAAATGTAATAATTAAAAGGAAGAATACAATAGAATATAATCAAATAAATGTAATAACATGGAGAATATAATAAAAGTGAATATGACAAAATTGTAAATCTAATAAATAGAGAATATAATAAAGTAGTAAGTATAATAAAATGGAGAATATTAGATATTAACTAGTGAATATAATAAAATATTAAACATAGGAAATAAGAGACTAAAATAAAACAGCATGAAATACAATGGTAAACATATATAAAATAGTGAGTGTATATAAAATAAAATGGTAAATATAATAAATAAAATTGACACTAATAACATAGTGAATATAATGAATGGTGAATTTAATAAATTAATAAATGAGCTCTTATGTAAAATTTACCATAAATAAAATAGTCAATATAAGAAAATGGTGAATAGAAGAAATAGATAATTACATCATAAAAATAATAAAATGGAGAATCTAAAATAGTGAATATAATAAATTAAATGGAGTATATATGACAATAGTTAATAAAATAAATAAATTGAAGAATATACTTAAATAGTGAATATAAAAAAAATGGAGAATATAATTAAATAGTAAAAATGATAATTTGGAGAGTATTATAAAATATTTACTATTTTATTATATTTGCTAAAATGGATAATATAATAAAATAGTAAATATAATAAATAAAATAGAGAATAGAAGAAATAAAATGGAGAATATAATTAAATACTAAATATTAAAAAATTACAAAACAGAATATAATAACATCCATAATGTTGGGGTCATCAGCAGATCTGAGGATGCTGCTGGACCTGTGCTTGGCTGGACAGCTGTAGGTGGGCTCGGCACAGTGCCCTGGGGGTTCTGGTACACCCACTGTGTACTGGCAGTTACCCAGCCAAACCCAACCCTGAACAACTATGGGAATAAACTCCCTTCTCATCAACTTAAAAATAAAATCATAAGGTGTCTGAAGGTTAAGATAAATATATGTGAGTTAAGATGACTATGATAGCTCTTAATTAACCCCTGATGGGCGATTAGAGGACTCGAGGCTTTACAAAGCTTTTCCACTTGTTACTGGAGCTCATTGAGCTGCTCCTGCTTGTGCTTCCATTTGAATCCTGGTTATTTCATTTTAGATACTAAATAATATGTAGGCAGGTCCAATAACGCACAGCTCCAGAGATCCCCTTTTGATTGGCTTGGACTTTGCCTTTGTGGAGTTTGTATGTTCTCCCCGTGTCTATGTGCAAGTCCTTATCTTCAATCCTGAAATCCAAAAACTTAAGTCATCTGCCAGCTGTAAAGTGTTCCTGCATGGGTGTGTGTGTTTGCCCTGCGAGGGACTGGCGCCCTGTTGTTGGATTGGTTCCCACCTTGCACCCCATGCTGCCGGTTAGGCGCCGGCCCACCATGACCCTGACCTGGGCAAAATGAGTTTGAAAATGAGGGAATGATTGAGTTTATACTTAAACACTTTTGCCTCACAGCTCCAGAGAGCTGGGTTTGACTCCTGGCCTGGCTGTAGTGTGGGCAGAGTTTGCATGTTCTCCCACACTTGGACTGGGTTTGCTCTGGCATTCCTCTGGCAAAGACATGCATTGAGTGGTGAACTGGTATCTCTGAAGTGCCAGTATCAGTGGGCATGTTTTTGTGTGCCCTGTCCAGGGCTGCTGTCTTTGTAGAGTTTGCATGTTCTCCCTCTCTTGCATCCTGTCCCTGTACCCAGTGGGCACTACATTGGATAACGTAATGAAGTACGTATAAACTGAGGACCAGGTTAAGACAGGTGTGTAAAAGAGCCGAGGGTAAGACAAGGACGTATCAGCCCAAGAATTAAATACTGAATAATTAACCAATACAGCGCTGGAGATAAGAATGTTGCTGCACATCAATCACTCAATCCATAAATAAATAAAACTAGCATTCCAGTGCATGGCAGAGGGAATTGGTACGTTGCGTAATATTATACTTCATCATACATCGCCTAAAATTATTACTACATTATAATCTATCCAACTATGGGAACTTTTGGAAGCAAATGATGGTGATTCTGCTTCCCTTCTTCTCTCAAACTTCACGTAAAATCACCTGAATATAAACAACACTCCATTCTTATCATTAAATGTGATAACAGAATGATAACCTTTCAATCTGCCCTCAAACAGATACGATCCCAAACTCTACTAAGTAAAGTGAAAAGGTGAAAATGCACACTTACCATCTTAACTGTTCAAAATAAATCGGGTTCTTCGATTGGATCCTGCAGGAGAAGAGCAGGGATTTGTGTTTCCCTGTTAGCCAATCGAGTGCAGATTTTATTTAGGCATGTAGAGAAAGGACCACCTTAAACAGAGAGCGAGACCCAAACGAGGCCTAGACCTTGTACCTTGATACCGATACCACGGCAAAAACCTAAAACATCAGGAAAAAGTCATGGAATAATAGATGACAGAAAATAAAATTTGTATGAACGATAAAAACACCGGATATAAATTTTGACAATGAATAGGTACATTTATAACAACTTGTAATTTGATTATTGAAAATTGCCAGTGTTTTGGAAGTCATGCTAAACCTAAAGTTACCTGTGTGATCATATATAGAGATGTTTACAACATTAGTAAGGAAATAAAAAGATAAAACCAGTTAAACAGTTATTATTGTCTTTCGCTTCCTCGTCAGTGTCAGATGTTTAGAAAGATCACTTGTCACACACTGTGGCATGTGTGGGGTATTCATCGGGGAAGGTGGTGGACTAGAGGTTAAGGTACTGGGTTCAAATCCCAGCTCTGCCAAGCTGCCGCTGCTGGGTCCTTAACCCACAGTTGCTTGGATTGTAAGACTGTATCATTGATGAGTCGCTCTGGGTAAGGGCGTCTGCTAATTTGTGACAGTGTGTGTGTGAGTTTTGTGACAGCTCTGTGTTCACTGATAATCCTGAGAAGGTACTTGGAGCTTATCTCCTTATCCGGCTCTGTATCTCAGGGTGTGTCGTCTTAACTGTGTTCTTATGTAAATCATGGTTCCACAGTCCCTTCTGCTTTATTGGCTTCCTGAGACTTGTGGTGACAAATGCTGACGGATCATCGCCATGGAGATAAGGGTCATGTTAAAGGCCTTCTTTTGTTTTTCTGTTTTTTTTTAACTAGGAACATTTTCGTAACTTTAACTTGCAGGACAAACTGGAGCAAAAATGTGCTGGAGTGCAGTTATTTTTTATGCTCTTATCAGGTCTGTACGGGGCGTGGTGGCCTAGAGTAATGGACTATGGACCAGACGTTCAGGGTTCAGATCCCACCTCTGCCAAGCTGCCAATTTTGGGTCCTTGACTAAAGCCCTTGGACTCACAGTTGCTTGGATTGTAAGATTATATCAGTGGTAAGTCGCTCTGGATATGGGCATCTGGTAAATGACGAACATAAATGTATTTAATACGAACCTTACTGCAGTCACCTCAGCTCCATCGTCCCTGGTTCGGTCCTGACCTCCTGTATGGGGTTTGCATGTTCTCCTCATGTCCACATGGGTTTACTCTGGGCACTCCGGTTTCCTCCCACGTTCCAAAGACGTGTTAGGTTAACTGGTGTTTGTAAAGTGTCCTTAGTGTGTGACTGCATGTGCCATGTGATAGATTGGCACCCTGTCTTGGGTTGTTTCTGCCTTGTGCCCTGTGCTGCCGGGTAGGAACCGGCCTTCCCCCTTATTAGACCAGGATTAAGCGGATAAGAAAATGAATGAAGGCATGTGTTTTTTTCCTCATGTTTTATCCATGCTTGCCCTATGTATGGTCACTGGCGTCCATTGCCAACTGGTCCCCCAACTGGCCTCCCTCTCAATTGTGCCCGATTGAGAAGATTAGGCTGGGGAGATCATTACCTGTCATGCCCAACACAGCCAATCATGCCTGTAATGTGATGCCAGAAGGCAGTGCCACTTGCTAGAGGTCACCGTGCTAGAGGGCTTGCGAGTTTGACCATAGCAGGACATGAACATAAAAAAAATCACCGTGATGGTGCAAATGTTAACTTTTTGGCAACCCTAACCCCAACACCATAATCCCTTCCCAATCGTGAAGCCTGGTTGAGGAGCATCATGGTTTGGGTTTGCTTTACTGTCTTCGATTGGACCGAGTAGAGTGGACAGAATGTATTCAACCTGAAGCTCACAGAAGTTGAGTGATGCTCCAAGACAAGTGTTTTTCGGGATGGACAATTCAACTCCGGTGGCACCACGACCATGATGACCCAGGTTCAAGTCCTGGTGGTGCCTTTCAGGCAGGTCGTGTGTCAAAATCAGGTGGGACTGGCAGGCACTGGCACAGCAACAGCGATCCCTGCAAGTACCCCCACTTGTTCTGGTCCTGTCCTTTGAACAGGATGCCAGTCCATCGGGGGATTCTGTAACCGCACTACCTGACCTTAATGTTCCAAGGCCATCCTGAGCTTAAAGCCGGGTTGCTGGAATGTACCAGCTTAGCGAGCAAAAGAACAAGATTGTGGATACAAAGCGCCCAAAGTGAGCTTTCTCCAGTGGGTTGCTGGACATACTCTAGGTGATCAGGCAAAGAGCTCAGCAATTCAGGAGAAGCTCCTTTGTGTGGAGAGGAGCCAGTTGAGGTGGTCTGGACATCTGATAAGAATGCCTCCTGGACACCTTCCGCTGGAGGTATATCAGGACCCCCTGGAGGAATTTTATCTCCCGGCTGGCTGGTAGGATCTGGTAGATGTTCAGGGGGGCAGAATAGTCTGGGCTTCTTCGCTTGCCCTGGATATGTGGAAAAGAAGATGAAGGTCTTACCACGGGGCAACAAGCTCCTGACCAGGACAAATCGTGGCTATACAAGGGAGGACAAAAATTCGGAATAAAGACCTTAACTCTTTTGAGATGTTGTAACATTGTCTTAGCGACAGTTAAAGGGAATTGGCCCTCCTCAACTCTTTGGCCAATAGGGGACTGGACACCCGCATTTAGAAAAGCTGATGTTCTCCAGAATTGTTTAAGGTAGAAACAATTAATTATCTATCTATCAATCAATCAATCTATCAATCGACAGTTACAGGAATTGTTAATGAGGCTCTAGGAGGCTCTGTCTGTCAGAATGATGAGCTCACACACTTTTTGTCCAGCCTCTGGAATAGCTTATGTGTTGCTATTTTAGGCTCAACGTCTATTATTTAGGCTGAAGATCACGCCTTCTTGAGTCATCAGTTCTTTGGATGAGGTAGCTCCAGGGTTTTTTTTTTTTTTTTCAAATATGCAAAGCAGAAGTTATTCTCTGGCCCTTCCAAATGCAGCCGCCCTGTAACTTTAAGCTAGCAGAAACTCGACTTGCGTGCCTATCCCTTTTGTTTCCGTACTTTATGACTTAATGGCCCTGTTATGCGGGACATGGTATATACCCCATCGCTGGAAGGTCCAAAAGGCCACTTTGAGGCTGCTGGATGTGGTGTTGAATAGTTGATTAAACCAGAAAGGGTCTCAGTTGAAACGGTCGTGTCGGTGCTTGCGTAGCCCCCTTTGGGCCACTGGCGAGGCTCCTCGGTTTGCTTCATTAATTTCGTGTTTATCAAATCGGAGTGACGTTACACTTGAAACTGAGAGCTGATAAAAACCATCAGACCAAAGTCAAAGTGCAATAAAGACATCTGTGTGTGCATGGGCAGCCGTTTCCTTATCCCAAGGGAAAAAAAAAATCACAATCTCAGACACTTCTTCTCGGAAGGGGCACAGACTCGGACTTGTCTTCAGTTACCGGAAAGGAAGACCAGAAAATGAGATGATCTCACATTTATAGATTTAATCAGGGGGTGCTGCTGAGCTTCTGGACTGTATACTGAATTTTGGCATCAGAGCAGAAGGTCTAAAGTGTCTTCATGATCCTGAGGAAGGTATGTGCAGATTGTTTGTCGTTTCTGAGTTTTGCCTAAAGCAGGACCAGTTCCAGAAACCTGGATTAAGCCCTTGGAACGAGGCCAGTTAAAACCACAGAATACATGAATAAGAAATAACTTTGAAGCTACAAGAGCTTTGTTCATAGTGGTCCTTTGGTTCAGTGGATAGGTGACAGGAGAATTGACACGAACTGTCTAGGTTAAAAGCATATGAATGTTTAAATATAATGCAAAATTAGTTTTGATATCCTCTAATCCTGCACTATCCAAAAATTACAAAACTCTCGTAATCTTTGTTCTCCATTATCCAACGACCCGGTACAGGACTGCTAAGGTGTTCCTGGCCTTGGTCTACATTTTCAGTGGTGCTGGAAAGTTTGTGAACCCCCCCCCCCTATCTGGAGAAAGAAAAACACTGCATTCCAGCATAAGAACCATATCCTGTTTGTGAAACATGGTGGTGGTTGTATCATGGTTTGGGCCTGTTTTGCTGCATCTGGGCAGGAAGGCTACAATTCTGAATTATTTCAGCAAATTCTAAAGGAAAATGTCCATGAACTGAATCTCAAGAGAAGGTGGGTCATGCAGCAAGACAGCGACCCTAAGCACACATCGTTCTACCAAGGAATGGTTACAGAAGAATAAAGTTCATGTTTTGGAATGGCCAAGTCAAAGTCCTGACCTTAATCCAATGGAAATGTTGTGGAAGGACCTGAGGCGAGCAGCTAATGTGAGGAAACCCACCAACATCCCAGAGCTGAAGCTGTTCTGTACGGAGGAATGGGCTAAAAGTCCTCCAAGCTGATCAACAGTTACAGTTATTGCTGCACAAGATACGGAAACCAAAGGTTCACATACTTTTGCCCCTCACAGATATATAATATTGCATAATTGTCCTCAGTAAGTAAAAGAATAATATTTGTATGAGATTTTTATCTTGTTTATTTAATTTGGTCCTCATTTAAAGTTTATGATTGACTTTTAGGAAAACCTCACACTGTTTTAGGTCATGTTTTACAGAAAAGTAGAAAATTCCACTCTACAGCTTTTAGTAGACAGCCTTGATTCAGAGTGACTCATTCATCTCAGCAGCGGAAGGTTAATCTAAAGGTCCAACAGTGGTGGCTTTGGTGAAACCATGATTTAAGCTTCTGAGGTGTAATCGAGTAGTGAAATGAATACTAATTTGTCAAGAACGTCGTGTTCTGCCTGGGGTGAGGACTAATCTTGGTGCCTGTTTCAGGGCGATTACGTTTGGGTGAACTCCGGTAGCGGGGTCCCGATCGGAGCCAGGGTTAAACATACAGATGGAAAGCAGATCAGTCTGATCAACGACGATGGAAAGGTAAGGAAAATGGCATGAACCATACACCGTACATCTGAAAGGCTTTCTTATCTGGACAGAGGCTTCTATGATATAATACAAGCAGCTGAGGGTAAAGGGCTTCAGTAGCTTACAGGTCAGTAGATCAGTAGCTTAACTGCTGTCATCACTGTCCATTCACACAGTAATCCTGGCACGCATATCTCACAGCTTTAACAACTGTATTTAATGATTTGCTCGATGTTTACTGTGATTAGAAAAGAGGGCCCGGTTTATATCAGTGGTGTAGTAGTTACATTTTCACATCAGTGAATTTACAAGGGAAAGCAAAGATCACGGCTAATATATGAATATCATACTTTGATCATACAGATATTCAGCATTTCTTGGGAATACCTGCATCTTATTAAAATTACATCCCACAAACATGCCAGTACAGGTACCTCATCGTTAGTTCGTTCCAGAAGGCTCGTCGAGAACCAAACACGATAAGTACCGAGCAAATGTTTCCCATAAGGAATAATGTGAACTGAATGAATGGGTTCCAGATCCCCCGAAAATCCCCCGAAAATCCCCCTCTATAAGTCATTATCAGCATTTAAGTGCATTACTATGCTAGTTATTCTTTATATTCAAACTAAGTCCATAGGAAAATAAGTATTTAAGAAGTATATTAAATTAAATTAAACTACATTTTAACTAAAAGTTAATTCATAGACAGGTTAGATTTATTTCTATTGTTCTTTTTACAATGGACCAGCTTTACACTTTTAGTTCATCTTTATTGTCTAAGCCCAATGCCACGCTGAGCAGGCCTAGGGCGTCAGTGGCAAGGAAAATCCCTAAACGCTATAAGAAAGAGCCCTTGGGAGGACCAAGACCCAAAAAGGGACCTGACCGGCTTGGGAAGCCGAGATGATATGTGTAAGACTTAAATAAATTCTTAAATAAAATGAATGGAAACTAAATAAATCTTAACAGAGAGAACATATTTACTTATTTACATGTTTATAACATGATAGTAATGTATTTATAAATGACTACTGTATTAAAATTTAAATTCTAATTAAATTTAAAGTAATATAAAGTGTGATCAAAGTTGAATTGCAATCATTTGATGGACGTACAGTATATTTTAAACCATATATAGACAAAACTCAGTGTATTTTAAATACAGTTAACTGCATTGTTTTCACTAAACTTGCACAGGATGCATGTCACTAGTGTGTGTGGGCTGGATCTGACCTTCTTCTCCAGGTCCATCAAATCTGATTAACCAATCTGTTTTTATTAAACTGGGAGAATATAGGAAGAGATTCGTCTCTCAGCTCCTCCACGTCTCCTCTAATTAGTAATCTAGTAAGTAATTTCCTTTAAAGACAACGTTACCATGGCAATTTATGGCAACGAAACCTCCTGCCTCTGCAGTAAAACCCGAAGGTAATCTCATTACCTTAGATTAACATACATTATTACGTCATTTTCCTGTGTAAGGGTTAATCTGAAGTTATAACATTAAGTGTGAAACGGGATGGTTTATTTTGGCTAAAACGCTTTACGTAAATTCAAATGCACTGTATTTGACCTTGTACGTGGTTCTACAAATGGTTTATTCTCTAAAATGGCTGTATGTGTTCAGGACTGGGTATTTAGTACTCAGAGGGTTTATATAACATGTATTGACCAAAGAAAATAAAGCACCCAGATCTACAGGCCCAGCTACAACATCTGCCACCGGATACCATACACAAGCTGTATCGGATCTTGTATCCAGGCTAGAGACGGCCCAACAGGGTAACCAGTGCCTCCTTTCAGTTGAACAGTTTTCCCCAATAAACTCATCCTTTCGCTCTAATATTGTAATCTCTCACATATATCACCATTACATTCATGCACAAGTGATTTTTGTACTATTTTTGTACAACTAAAGTATAATAGGTACAAAATAGTTGTTCAATTTTGAGCGCTCCTTTAGTGCACTGATCATTAGTGTGGCTGTAGGTACACTAGAGCACTGGAGCATAAAGTTTAGTATCCAGTACTTAAGTTGACTTTTTTCTCTTGGGTGAGACTGTGTTTATTGTGTGAAGTTGATGATTCACTTTACTCAGTTGTGTTTACTGTGTATCTGTTACAGTGGTTTAATAAGCGGAATATTTCGGTTGCAGTCACTATTCGGTTGATTTAATATCGATTATGGAAAATAATGCACCCAAAACTCGGTAGCAGTTATATCTCAGGCAAATGGTTACAGGTGTGGTCTGATTGGACACTGGGTCTTGCCACAAGAGGGGGTAAAAGTGCTTCCCCTATAGCGCTGCTCTATAAAAAGGCTCTCAGAGGCTACTTTTGGCTATCGTACCTCTTGGTGATAGATCGTTGACTGCAGGACATACCTCTATGAGTCTGTGGTGTATGATGTAGAATGTTTTCTTGTGGTAGATCGGCACCACCGTTGCTGTGTGGCTTAATGCCGCAGATGTTTCACGTGCTGTAATTTTGATTTCAGGAGGTGTATTTGTCGGAAAGTGAGCAGGCGTCCCTCAAGCTCATGCACCCCACATCGGTGGAGGGAGTGGACGATATGATCAGACTGGGGGACCTGACGGAGGCTGGGGTGCTCAGGAACCTTTTGGTTCGCCATAAACACGACATCATCTATGTAAGTTTACTCATTCACTAATACAGACTCACAGAACTACAAACAGGAATATAGTGCAAACACGGGATAAACTGTGCGCTAAACGTCAAAAATGCCCATAAAATCTTGATCTGCCTTGAACCATAGGGATTATAGTGGGGCAAAAAAGTATTTAGTCAGCCACTGATTGTGCAAGTTCTCCTACTTAGAAAGATGAGAGGTCTGTAATTTTTCATCATAGCTACACTTCAACTATGAGAGACAAAATGAGAAAAAAAAAGTCCAGGAAATCACATTGTAGGATTTTTAAAGAATTTAATTGTAAATCATGGTGGAAAATAAGTATTTGGTCACCCACAAACAAGCAAGATTTCTGGCTCTCAGACTTGTAACTTCTTCTCTTCTGTCCTCCACTCGTTACCTGTATTAATGGCACCTGTTTGGCCTCATTACCTGTATAAAAGACCCCTGTCCACAGCCTCAAACAGTCAGACTCCAAACTCAACCATGGCCAAGACCAAAGAGCTGTTGAAGGACAACAGGAAGAAAATTGTAGACCTGCAGCAGGCTGGGAAGAGTGAATCTACAATAGGCAGGTAGGTTGGTGTGAATAAATCAGCTGTGGGAGCAATTGTAAGAAAATGGAAGATATACAAGACCATTGATAATCTCCCTCGATCTGGGGCTCCACGCAAGATCTCATCCCGTGGGGTCAAAATGATCATGAGAACGGTGAGCAAAAATCCCCAGAACTACACGGAGGGACCTGATGAATGACCTGCAGAGAGCTGGGACCAAAGTAACAAAGGCTATCATCAGTAACACACTACGCCGAGAGGGACTCAGATCCTGCAGTGCCAGGCGTGCCCCCCTGCTTAAGCCAGTACATGTCCAGGCCCGTCTGAAGTTTGCCAAAGAGCATATGGATGATCCAGAAGAGGATTGCGAGAATATCATGTGGTCAGATGAAACCAAAATAGAACTTTTTGGTAAAAACTCAACTCGCTGTGTTTGGAGGAAGAACAACACCATACCTACTGTGAAGCATGGGGGTGGAAACATCATGCTTTGGGGCTGTTTTCCTGCAGAGGGGACAGGACGACTGATCCGTGGTGGTAAGGGACGAATGAACGGGCCATGTATCGTGAGAATTTAAGCCAAAACCTTCTTCCATCAGTGAGAGCATTGAAGATGGAACGTGGCTGGGTCTTTCAGCATGACAATGATCCCAACACAACCGCTCAGGCGACGAAGGAGTGGCTCCATAAAAAGCATTTCAAGGTCCTGGAGTGGCCTAGCCAGTCTCCAGACCTCAAACCCCATAGAAAATGTGTGGAGGGAGTTGAAAGTTCGTGGTGCCCCAAAACATCACTGCTCTAGAGGAGATCTGCATGGAGGAATGGGCCAAAATACCAGCTACAGTGTGTGCCAACCTGGTGAAGACTTACAGGAAATGTTTGACCTCTGTCATTGCCAACAAAGGTTATGTTACAAAGTATTGAGTTGAACTTTTGTTATTGACCAAATACTTATTTTCCACCATAATTTACAATTAAATTCTTTAAAAATCCTTCAGTGTGATTTTCTGGATATTTGTTCTCATTTTGTCTCTCATAGTTGAAGTGTAGCTATGATGAAAATTACAGACCTCTCTCATCTTTCTAAGTAGGAGAACTTGCACAATCAGTGGCTGGCTAAGTAATGAGTTTATAATAATAGTTTAAATACACAGAAGCTCAAATATAAAAATTTGAATTGAGAATATAATAAAGAATAAGATCTATAAAACATGGAAGAAATAAAAGAGAGCAAACAGTATTATGGAGAATATAATAAAATAATGTAGAGTGAAATAAATGAAAGAATATAAGTGAGTCTCGTTACTTAATCCAGCATAAATATTTCTCTGAAGGTTGTCAGGTAGGATGTCATCTGGAAAGTTTTGATGGCATGGCATCCTCAGTCCACATGAGTAGACTCCATTAGGGTCTATATATAGGGTCAATATGTATAAAACACATATGTAATAATAAAATAGTATGAAACCCGGGACACTTCCAAACTCCTCACAAGGAGCAAGATGAAGAGGACCATAATATTGGACCATAAATTATTAAGACCAACCTTGGGAACACAGAGCTACATTAAACCCCTCCTACAAACTAAACTTATCCTGTGACCTTTCCTACAAGCCCAACTAATCAGGGGCGTGTCTATGACTGGGCCATTATTGGGCATTCATAAAAACTGTTCTGGAAATAATGTGGAGTTGAGGCTCGATCTCAAATGACTTCCTGCTCCCTGCGTATATACGCCCTTTGAGTAATGGATACTGATGCTACTTGGTGCACTCTGTGTCTGATAAAAAGAAACTTGGGATTGACGTGTCACTTCTTGCACGTCAACAAACAGAAGTCATCTGATGACCTGTGTGTTCGTGATGCAGTTGTTACTGGGAGAAAGGGTAAACGTGATATCATTAGGAATGCTGCTGTCAGTAAAACTCCTCAGTTAAGAACGGAAAAGCAAACATCAGTTTTATTTTATATTATTACCTTTTGCTTATGCGAGATCTGTGAACACCGTCCACACCCACTTTTGCCAAGGCCCACCCAAAACCAAATTTCTGGCTTCGTCACCGTGATCAACCCACTTACAAGGTGCTCTCCGACCCACTGGGCTCAGGAGCCTGAGAGTAGCTTGGTAATGTTAGGACTTGAACCCTGGACCCTATATTTGTACTGAGTTGATTGTAGTTATCTTTATATGCATTTTATATTGTATTTAATCGTCACCTCTTCCCTGTACCTGCCTACTTCACTGCTTGGATTTATTTGGTTTAGTTTGTGAGTGTGGAAGAATTGGCAGTCTGATTCCTTGTGAAATAACTCTTACCTGGCCAATAAAACGCATTCTGACTCTGGTATGAGTTAGATACCTTTATTTGCTTGAGGTTTGACTCTACTACACCTGACTGAACGCCGGTTATAGTCGTGCCTCGAGTGGGTTCTGATCTTCTGTATGGGAATAAATGCAAACGTAAAATGGTACTACAGGTCAAAGTAGTCAGCGATAGTGTCGCCTCCAGTGATAGACACAGGGTGAGGCCTGGTTCTTGAGTCATGGCTGAACTTTATTCCAGTTCACCGGGTTCTCCAGCCCTACAGCAACTGCCAAATGTTCAATTTAGAAAATCGGCAACACTCAGGATTGCGTTAGATTGTTTTTTTCAATATTTGCCGAGTCTCCATCCAGCCTTTCTTTCCCGTCAGACCTACATCGGGTCGGTGTTGGTGGCGGTCAACCCGTACCAGGTGCTGCCCATCTACACGGCGGACCAGGTACGCCTGTACCACGGGCGCCGACTGGGTGAACTGCAGCCTCACGTCTTCGCCATCGCTGACTGCTGCTACTACAACATGATGCGTAACCAGTGCAACCAGTGCTGCATCATCAGGTCAGACCCCAAACCGTCATTCATTCATTCATTTCTGTGCCTGATTAATACAGGTTAGGGTCGTGGGGAGCTGGGGCACGGAACCAACCCTAGTTCACACACTTGGAAACTTTAGAGGCACTGACTGACATGGGAGAACATGCCAACTCCACACAGGCCAGGCCAGAAATTAGGATTTTGTGTGTGTGTTTGTGTCAGTGGGGAATCCGGTGCAGGAAAGACTGAGAGCACCAAGCTGATGCTGCAGTTTCTAGCAGCGGTGAGCGGCCAGCACTCCTGGATCGAGCAGCAGATCCTGCAGGCCAACCCAGTCCTGGAAGGTATGGAGTGACTTGAACGATATCCTGATACACCTGAAAGGCTGAATTATTCATCATTCGCCTCTTTCGTCCCCTTAAAGCCTTTGGGAATGCCAAAACCATCCGCAATGACAACTCCAGTCGCTTTGGGAAGTACATTGAGATCTACTTTAATAAGGACGGTGTGATTGAAGGGGCTCACATGGAGCAGTACCTGCTGGAGAAGTCCCGCATCTGCCACCAGGTAAGGAGGTCATGATCTCAAATTAAAGACACGTCTGGGTAAAGATGAGTGAACATGAGGAGTCTGAAGAGTGAAGGATACAGAGCAGGGTAATGCATTCAGATAGGAAGGGCTGGATTATTTTTGGCTCTGTAGACTACAGGGAGTCGGTGATGATCACAAAGTAGTGGGGTGTGTTGTACCCCAGTCTAGGGCTGGGACAACAGAGTAGGGAAAGGAAAAGAGGGAAGGGGAGAAAAGAGCCAATGACGCCCGTCACCGCACGCAACGCTAAAGAACATACACACCTAGCGTCCAAAGCTCACAGAAAAGTGAATAATCAGGGTCAGAACAGACAGAGGTTGGCATCAGAGCCACAAGTGTGCTAAAAAGTACACAAACGAAGGTGCGCCCAAGTGAAAACAAGAGAAGCATTTGAGTTTCCAAACAAGTTTTAAAACAAGCGTCAAGGCAAGCAATGCACACAAGTGTCCAAAGAAAATTTTACAAGGAGCGCCAAAGCAAGCAAGCATGGGAGTGCCTAAAACAAATAAAAATACTGAATTATTAATTGTTAATAGCTCCTCCCCTCTTTACTGTCCCCTTACAGCCTTTGGGAATGCCAAAACCATCTGCAGTGACATCTCCAGTCGCTTTGGGAAGTAGTGTCCAAAGCAAGGTTTAAAATTAATTTCAAAGCAAACGACGCACGCAAGTGTCCAAAGCAAGACTCAAAACTAGAGGCAAAGCAAACCATGCATGCAAGTGTCCAAAGCAAGGGTTAAAAAGAGGTCCAAAGCAAAAAAGCAAGCGTCTAAACCCATCGACGCATAAAAGGATGCAAAGAAAATCTTAAATTGAGTTTCCAAAGCAAGCGACACCTGCAGGGATCCAAAATAAGATTTAAAATGAGTTTCAAAGAAAATATGAAAACAAGCACCGAGGCAAGAAACGCATGCGAGCGTCCAAAGCAAGGATTATAACGTGTGCCAAAGCCAGCGACGCACGAGAGTCCAAAGCAGTGTTTAACATGAGCACCAAAGCAAGGCTCAAAATAAGCCTTAAAGCTCAAGCAAAAAAGCGAGTGTCAAAGCTCAAAAGTGAAAAAGCGAGTGTCCAAAGCTCAAAAGTGAAAAAGCGAGTGTCCAAAGCTCAAAAGTGAAAAAGCGAGTGTCCAAAGCTCAAAAGTGAAAAAGCGAGTGTCCAAAGCTCAAAAGTGAAAAAGCGAGTGTCCAAAGCTCAAAAGTGAAAAAGCGAGTGTCCAAAAGCTCAAAAAGTGAAAAAGCGAGTGTCCAAAGCTCAAAAGTGAAAAAAAGCGAGTGTCCAAAGCTCAAAAGTGAAAAAGCGAGTGTCCAAAGCTCAAAAGTGAAAAAGCGAGTGTCCAAAGCTCAAAAGTGAAAAAGCGAGTGTCCAAAGCTCAAAAGTGAAAAAGCGAGTGTCCAAAGCTCAAAAGTGAAAAAGCGAGTGTCCAAAGCTCAAAAGTGAAAAAGCGAGTGTCAAAGCTCAAAAGTGAAAAAGCGAGTGTCAAAGCTCAAAAGTGAAAAAAGCGAGTGTCCAAAGCTCAAAAGCAAATGTCAAAGCTCAAAAAGTGAAAAAGCGAGTGTCCAAAGCTCAAAAGTGAAAAAGCGAGTGTCCAAAGCTCAAAAGTAAAAAAGCGAGTGTCCAAAGCTCAAAAGTGAAAAGGCGAGTGTGCAAAGCTCAAAAGTGAAAAAAAAGCGAGTGTCCAAAGCTCAAAAGCAAGGTGTCAAAGCTCAAAAGTGAAAAAAGTGAGTGTCCCAAAGCTCAAAAGTAAAAAAGCGAGTGTCCAAGCTTAAAAGTGAAAAGGCGAGTGTCAAAGCTGAAAAGTAAAAAGCGAGTGTCCAAGCTTAAAGTGAAAAAGCAAGTGTCCAAAGCTCAAAAGCAAAAAAGCGAGTGTCCAAGCTTAAAAGTGAAAAAGCGAGTGTCCAAAGCTCAAAAGTGAAAAAGCAAGTGTCCAAAGCTGAAAAGTAAAAAGCGAGTGTCCAAGCTTAAAGTGTAAAAGCGAGTATCCAAAGCTCGAAAGTGAAAAGGCGAGTGTGCAAAGCTCAAAAGTGAAAAAGCGAGTGTCCAAAGCTCAAAAGTTAAAAAGCGAGTGTCCCAAAGCTCAAAAGTGAAAAGGCGAGTGTGCAAAGCTCAAAAGTGAAAAAAGCGAGTGTCCAAAGCTCAAAAGTGAAAAGGCGAGTGTGCAAAGCTCAAAAGTGAAAAAGCGAGTGTCCAAAGCTCAAAGTGAAAAAGCGAGTGTCCCAAGCTTAAAAGTGAAAAAGCGAGTGTCCAAAGCTCAAAAGTGAAAAAGCGAGTGTGCAAAGCTCAAAAGTGGAAAAGGCGAGTTGTGCAAGCTCAAAAGTGAAAAAGCGAGTGTCCAAAGCTCAAAAGTGAAAAAGCGAGTGTCCCAAAGCTCAAAAGTGAAAAAGCGAGTGTCAAAGCTCAAAAGCGAGTGTCAAAGCTCAAAAGTGAAAAGCGAGTGTCAAAGCTCAAAAGTGAAAAAGCGAGTGTCAAAGCTCAAAAAGTGAAAAAGTGAGTGTCCAAAGCTCAAAAGTGAAAGTGTGCCCAAAGCTCAAAAGCGAGTGTAAAGCTCAAAAGTGAAAAAGCGAGTGTCCAAAGCTCAAAAGTGAAAACGCGAGTGTCAAAGCTCAAAAGTGAAAAAGCGAGAGTGTCCAAAGCTCAAAAGTGAAAAGCGAGTGTCCAAAAGCTCAAAAGTGAAAAAAGTGTGCCCAAAGCTCAAAAGCGAGTGTCAAAGCTCAAAGTGAAAAAGCGAGTGTCCAAAGCTCAAAAGTGAAAAACGCAAGTGTCAAAGCTCAAAAGTGAAAAAGCGAGTGTGTCCAAAGCTCAAAAGTGAAAAAGCGAGTGTCAAAGCTCAAAGTGAAAAAGCGAGTGTCAAAGCTCAAAAGTGAAAAAGCGAGTGTCCAAAGCTCAAAAGTGAAAAAGCGAGTGTCCAAAGCTCAAAAGTGAAAAAGCGAGTGTCCATAGTAAGGCTTAAAACAAGCTGAAGGGCATGCCAGCATTTCAAAACAAGACTCAAAAAGAAGGTCAAAGTGTTTAGTAAAGTGTGTTTTCAAAAGCAAATTTCCAAACGAGTTTGAAACTAACACGAAGCGTGGGCATTAATCATGAAGCACATCACCCAGCTATGCTAACACACAGCCCACACCACTGCTGTAGCAGGAATCCAGATCACCTGAGGCTTACTGTGGCAAGGCTGGACAGAGGGTAAGGAGGATCCGGAAAATGCTGCGTGAAAGCAGAACTTATAGTAACGGTGTGTTCTTTACCGAATAGCAGAACAACTTGATACACTACAAAGATCATTAGAACAGCATGATGGCGCCGCACACTGCAATGTTTTCTTTAAAGATGTCATGATCAGGTCTGCCATCGCAGCGTTAAGAAAGCCATGAACTCTGCTGTTAAGCTGAATGTTGAACATGACTGATGGAATTCTCTGTAATCGTTCAGGCCTCAATGGAGAGGAACTATCACATCTTCTACTGCATGCTGTCGGGGATGGAGAAAGATAAAAAGCAGGTGCTCCTACTGGATGATGCTACAAAGTTCCACTACCTGACTGAGGTTTGTTTATTAGAAACAGTGGCCAGATCTTTTAAAAATACACTATATGCACAAAAGTATTGGGATGCACCTCAGCTGCAAAGAGGGACCAACTCCATATTAATGCCTAGGAATTTAGAATGGGACGTCAGGAAAGCTCCTGCAGTTGTAATTTGTCAGGTGTCCCAATGCTTTTGTCCATGCAGTGTACCATGTTACACTAAAGAACCTGCTATTCCTTCTCTCAGGGCAAGTGCACCAAATGTGAGGGACAGGATGACTTGGAGGAGTTTGGTCGCATCCGAACGGCCCTCAAGGTCCTGACCTTCACAGAGAAGGAATGCTGGGATATATTCAAGTTACTGGCAGCCATTCTCCACCTGGGTAACATCTGCTTCGAAGGTGAGACGGGTGCTGAATCACGAAGGGCAGCTTCCCAGATACGAATGGATTTATTAAGTCTTCCGTTTCTGTCTTTCAGCCGGGACGATGTCTAACATGGAGTCCTGTGGTGTTGTAGCGTCGGATCATTTCACTGTTACTGCAAAGCTGTTAGAGGTAACGGGTCCTGATCTCATAACCGGCTAATAATCGGGTCACTCGTCTAAACAAAAGCCATTAGGGCTTAGATACTGATAGCTTGGGAGTCATGAGGAACGTGAAGTACGGTGCAAAAGTCTTAGGCCAGAAATTGTCTTTTTGGAAGGCTAGAAGCCAAAATACCACTTTTTAGAAGGTGAACAGGGTGAAAAGGGTGACATACCAGTGGAAAAGAGGATTATGGAGCAAAAGCTTTGGGTTATGTTATATATGGTCACTACAGCATTTCTAAAACAACATATCTAATGGTGGCCTGAGACGTTTGCACAGTACTGTATCTTTTAAGAAACGTTTTTGGAGAATGTCTGTAATACCAGCGTGCCTACTGGTGGTGCGAACACAAACCAAGAAAGCCCCTGCGGCACGAACACGTGAAAAAGGGGACACGTTCTCCAACAGTTATAAGAAGAATGGAGAAGTTTCTCTGGTGCGAAAGTGCCTATAGAGTCCATGCCTTGTCCATCGAGTCAGCTTGCCCATTTAGGAAGACATGATCTGTCTTAAAGCAGCTATGATTTGTTATTGCTCTGCCGTTATGGGTGCATATCGCTTCCCGGTCGTTACAGGTACTATTTGATTGAGCCACCCTGGTTCGTATCCCGCCTCCGCTGAGGTGAGGTTTGAGTGGCGTTTAGTTGTGCCCATGTTTACTTTAGGACGGCTTTACTAAACCTGATTGCCCATTCCCCGGTGTTTCTGCTTTTCTTCAGATCGATCCCGCCGCTCTCTCAGCAAGTCTGACCTCTCGCTCCTTCAGCACCAACAAAGAGCGAGTGACCAAGCCTCTGAGCTCCGAGCAGGCCGTGGACTGCAGGGACGCACTGGCCAAGGTGCTCACGCTCACGCTCACTTCATGGGGAACCAGTGAAACATTCAAACCGCGGCTGCTCGCTGGTCACAGCACGAGGTTAGAGGCTTGTCACGATTCCTTCTTAGCGTTTGCTTTTTTGTCTCTGGTCTCTAGGCCATCTACAGCAGGCTGTTTGTCTGGATATTTGGGAAGATCAACAGCGCCATCTATAAACCCAAACCCAACGCATCCAACACCCAGAAGTCCATCGGGCTGCTGGACATTTTTGGATTTGAGAATTTCATCAGAAACAGGTATCAAAGAGCCACCGCCGATACGTCCTGATCTTAAATTAAACTCTCAGTACTGTGCAAAAGTCTTAGGCCACCTTTAGATTAGATCTTCCATTGTTTTACCAATAGTATAATGAGCATATATAATTATTTCTCAGTCTGCCTATTAGGATGCAACCAGAAAATACAGGAAATGTGCATGCAGTATTTAAAAACCTTAAAATCGGAATGCGCAGGCCCTTTTACAGTCTGACGAAGCTTGAAAATGGTCTTTTTGGAAGGGTAACAGCCAAGAAACCACTTTTTCAGAAGGAGATGATTGCCAAAGCTCACAAAGATTGGAATGAAGATTAGTGGAAAAGAGGTTTGTGGCGGGACGAATGCAAGTTATGGGCTCAATCGTTGATAGTAGGTTATATATTGTCATTACACCATTGCTAAAACAGCAAAAATCTAGTGGTGGCCTAAGACTTTTGCACAGTACTGTACATTTCATCAGCCAGTCGTAGGGGGTGGCCAAGGCGCACCCTGGAAGGGACACCAGTCCATTTTACAGGGCAAAAAAAGGGGTCTCAATCAATACCTGTAATAGCAATAGAGCTACACAACTGAATTGTGTGTGTGTGTGTGTGTGTGTGTGTGTGTGTGTGTGTGTGTGTGTGTGTGTGTGTGTGTGTGTGTGTGTGTGTGTGTGTGTGCAGTTTCGAGCAGCTGTGTATTAACTTTGCTAACGAGCAGCTGCAGCAGCTCTTCGTGCAGCACATCTTCAAGCTGGAGCAGGAAGAGTACCTCAAAGAGGGCATCCAGTGGAAAAACCTGAGCTTCATGGATAACCAGAACACTTTGGACCTGCTGGCCTTAAAACCACTCAACGTGCTGTCTCTGATCGATGAGGAGAGCCTCTTCCCCAAGGTCAGAGGCTCACCTTTGTTTTAAGCGCTCGGCATCTAGCATTTCGTTCTGTCTGCTTTAGCTGCTCCGACTCCAGAACCTCGCTTAGGACTCGGATCGGTTCAACAACACGAATCACTTGGGGGCATCGACTCAGCTTCTAATTGTGACGTTTCACATGAAGAGTTTTATAAACTCTGCTGAGCTGTGATGTTCACGAGTCACGTCGTGACAGTCCAGGTTGAGTCTGTAGAGTGAGTCTGAGTCGGGCCTCGAGTCTGGAGTCTTTTGACTCGGCACACGAGACACGAGGCTCTACAGTCGGAATTTGATTCGAGCCTCTCTAGCCTGTGAGTCCGAGTCAAGTCTCTAGAGTGTGAGTTTGAGCCTTGAATGTTTTGCACGTGAGGCTGAGTCGAGTGTGTGCAAGTCTGAGTTTCGTCTCGAGTCTCTGGGGTGTGATTCTGAGTCGAGACTTGAGTGCGAAGCGTCGAGTCTCTACGGTGCATGTCTGATCAAGCCTCGAGTCTCTAGCCTGTGAGTCCGAGCAAGCCTCGAGTCTGGGTCAAGTCTCTAGGGTGTGGGTTTGAGTCGAGGCTTGGGTCTCTAGTGTGCAAGACTCTAGTGAGTCAAGTCTCGTCTCTAGCACGCGAGTCTGAGGTGAGTCTGAGCTCTCTAGTGTCCGAGTCTGAGTCAAGAGTCTGGCTCATTTTCTGAATGTGGATGTTTTAATTCCCACTCAGCTGCTTTTTTATTATTATAGGGCACAGACGTGTCTATGCTGAACAAAATGAATCAATCGCATCAAAAGAACGACTTCTACATTTCACCCAAGAGCAGCCACAACTTGGTGTTCGGTATCAAGCACTTCGCCGGCACCGTCTACTACGACTGTCATGGTACGGAACTCCTCGATCTGTCTGTACATGTAAAGCTACTCTGGTTGTACAGCCCTGGCCCAAGGAAGGAAGAAATGATGAAAGAAACAGGGAGGAAGGAATGAAAAGGAAGGGAAGAAAAATAACGAAGCAAGGAAACGTAGAGAAAGAGTACAGGCAGGAAAAGTAAGTAAAGATCACATTCAAATGGGAGGAGGAGAAAGGGAAGAAATGAAGGAGAAGGAAGATAAGAAAAATAAGGTAGGAAACAGTGGGGAAAAGTATTAAGATGAAGAAAGGACCAGGGGCAAGGACAAAGAAGGAAATAAACTAAGAAAGGAAAATTAGGGCATGTATAAATGAAGGAAAAGTAAGTAAAAAGAATGTTAAACTGTAAGAAGGAAGGAAGAAATGAAAGGAAATGAAGAAGGACAGAAAAGGAAAGGAAGGAAAAGTAAGTAATGAGTGAATTCAATGGAAGAGGAAGGAATGAATGAAAGAAATGTAAGGAAGGAATATAAAGTCAGTACCAACTGCATGGGTTGTTGCTTTCTGGATTCAGAATGCATGACACATTTCTGCAAACTCTAGCATTTTTAAATGCATGCTTAAATCAATGGAAGTTACGCTTAGTTCCAGAGGATCCACCTGTTTTTTAATGTCGTCTCACAACTTATTTTGCAGCATTACAGGTCATTTTAAATGTAGAAAATCAACAAAGTGTAATTTGACCCTCTGTCCTTCTGGGGGCGTTTTCTCAGTCCGTCTAAGAGTCTCTCGTGTGTTTGTAGGCTTCCTGGAGAAAAACCGAGACTCTCTGAGCTTGGATATAATTATGCTGATCCAGAAATCGTCCAGTAAGCTGCTCGGGCAGATGTTTGAGAAGGAGCTGAGTGCCAGCGCTCCTGTTAAGAACAACAACCACAGGATCATGATCACGCCTAAGAGCACACTGCGGGTACGCTTCCTCATCATCAGGAAATGTCGGACAGAATACACAGTGTGACGGGAAATCGAAGCTGGCGAGCACTTTATTAGGAACACTATACTCATATACTTAAAGAGGCTCACGGTTGTAGCCCATCTGCCTCAAGGGTTGCTGTGTTGTAAATCAAACTTTGCCGACTTCATTTAATCACTGTATATACGCTGGTTAGACCAACACTAACAAGGGCTGACCCTTCATCTTCAGCCTCCCACACATGCCCTTATGTCCTCCTACCTGAAGGCGTCTGGCTTTACTGCACCATGGTGGTGGAACGAATGTCCCCAGTCTGTCTGAAAGTCTCCTGCAAACAGCGACTCAAGATCCAGCTCTTACATGGGCATTTAATTTGATTTCCTGCAGCAGTTGCTGACGGGGTTAGGGTTATTTGTGCTAGCATGGGGAAACAGGACATCTGTTAAAGCTATGGATATAAACAATAAGCTTCTCTTTGATGCGTGTCTCCTGCAGCAGGTGAACGAGGCACGGAAGCAGAACACCACTCTGAGCGGCCAGTTCCGCCAGTCCCTGGAGTCCCTGATGAAGGCGCTGTCGCTCTGCCAGCCTTTCTTCATCCGCTGCTTCAAACCCAA
Source organism: Ancistrus triradiatus (assembly GCA_025084515.1). Lineage (NCBI taxonomy): Eukaryota > Metazoa > Chordata > Actinopteri > Siluriformes > Loricariidae > Ancistrus > Ancistrus triradiatus. The sequence continues at coordinate 331,530 of JAJAGP010000167.1, forward strand.
CGACAGCAAGCAGTCCATGGTACCGACCTCTGCTCTACTGGCTCCCAGGTCACAGTGTGCTTCTTACCGTGAGCCTGCTGACCTGTGTGTGTGTGTGTGTGTGTGTGTGTGTGTTTAGAACTTCGATCGGGACCTGTGCACGCAGCAGCTGCGTTACTCCGGCCTGCTGGACACCATCAAAATCCGAAAGTCAGGCTACCCTATTCGGCACAAGTTCAGCGAGTTCCTGGGCCGCTACCGCGTTCTACTGAAGACCACAGACTGCGACCCCAACAAGGTCTGACCTCGCACCCCATTCATGACATCACACTGACATCACAATGACATCACACTGGTAACCGGAGTACGTGTGTCTATCAGGAACCTGCCTCGAACTGCTGTAACGCCATCTGCAGAGCCATCATCAAGCAGCAAGAAGACTGGAGGATCGGCACAACCAAAATCTTCCTCAGGGTACGGACAGTCTGTCTAATGACACGTTCTAACGCAACAGGGTTCTATTAAAAGCTTTAATGCAAGGTTTCAAACTTCGGGTGTTTTTAGTGATCGACGGGTTCTGATCACGGCTTCTGATGGAACGTTCCAAAGAAGTTTTCTAATTTAACCTAAGGCTCTTATTAAAGGTTCTATTATAAGATTATAGCTGAAGGTTCCCGAGGAACGATTCTCACTGTAGGACATATTGTAAGCTTTAAACTGAGGGACTTCATATCAGGGTCTTAATGCAAGGTTCTAATCTAAGGTTCTTAAATAAGGTTTTGATGGAGGTTCTAATTAAATGTTTTAAAGTAAGGGTCCAGTTAAAGTTTCTGATGAAGGTTCTAATTAAAGATTCTGAAAAGGTTCTATTTAAAGGTTCTGATGTAAGGTCCTAGTTAAAAGTTCTGATGTAAGGCTCTAGCTAAAGATTTCAGTGTAAGATTCCAGTTAAAGGTTCTAGTTAAAGGTTCTAAAGTAAAGTTCTAGTTAATCCCTTAAATCAAAACCTTCTGTAATGACCTTCCATCAGAACCTACCACTACATCCTTAATAAGAACCAGAACCTTCAGTCTGAACCTTACGTTAAAACTTACAATTAGAACCTCGCGTTAAAAAACCTCCAATTACAACCTTACATAAGAACTTTTAACTAGAACCTAATCTTACATAAGAACCTTAATCTAGAACCTTATATCAGAACCTTCAACTAGAACCTTACCTTACATAAGAACCTTCAACTAGAACTTTAGATCAAAATCATTAACCAGAACCTTAGACCAAAACTTTTAACTAGAGCCAATATCAGAACCTTCAACTAGATAGAACCTTACCTTACATAAGAAGCTTTAACTAGAACCTCATACCAGATTTTTTTATTAGAACCTTACTTTACATAAAAACCTTCAACTAGAACCTTACATCAGAACCTTTACCTAAGACCTTACATTAGACCCAATAATTAGAATGCAACAACAGAACCTTTAATTAGAACCTTACATCATAAATTTAATAGAATCTTACCTTACATCAGAACCTTTAACTGGAACCTTTCCAGAATCTTTAACTAAAACCTTAAATTAGAACATTTAACTAGAACCTTTATAAGAACCGTCAGCAAGAACCTTATATCAGCACCTTTAAATAGAACCTTTTCAGAATCTTTCAATAGAACCTTATGTCAGAACCTTTAATTAGAACCTTATATCAGAACCATTAATTAGAACCTTATATCAGAACCTTTAACTGGAATCTTACATCGAAACCATTAACTGGAACCATACATCAGAACCTTTAAATAAAGGCTTTATTGTCAGGTTTTGAAGGAATCTATAAGCTATAGGCTGTAATGTAATGTTTTGATACAAGGTTCCTACTTTTGCACAGAACGTGTTTTAGTCTAATTCTGATCCTTTGATGTTCTGTGTGCTGTGCTCCGGACTGATTGTGTTTCAGGATTATCACGACTCTTTCCTGGAGCTGGAGCGAGAGCGGGAACTCAACAGGAAGGCCCTTATTATCCAGAGAGTGATGCTGGGCCACAGGGACAGGTGACTGGATGTAGTCTGATCTTCATACAGCCTCTTCCGTCAGGTCATCGGTACCGTGCGAATTCATCTGCGGATCTCTTTTGCTCTGTAGGAGGAATTTCCTGAAGAAGAGAAGCTCGGCTGTCAGGGTGCAGAAATGCTGGCGTGCCTACAGAGTGCGTAAGGAGTTTCTCAAAGTAAGTGCTCATGTCTAATGTGTCTCATGTGGCTTTAGTGTAACGTGATGCTGGAGAAGGCTCTCTTCACCCGTGCCGTCCTCTCTCCTGCACCAGCTGCGTCACGGGTTGATGCGTCTTCAGGCCAAGGTTCGATCCAGAAAGATTCTCCAGCGTTACAAGAAGGAGCGGGCGGCTGCCGTTAAGATCCAGCGCTGCACCCGGAGGCATCTGGCCCGAAAAAACCTGGGACGCAAGCGACGAGCTGCCATCCTGCTGCAGGCCCACGCCAGGGGCTTCCTCGCCAGGACAAGGTTTAAGCAGCTCAGAAATAATGTAAGATCCTGGTCAATCGTATGTAGGTGTAGTACATGAGCCTGAGCCTATCAGACCTCATAAACACTAAGACGTTAAAGCGGGGCCACAGATAAGATACTGGACTACTAACCCAAAGCATGTGAGATCAAATCCCACTGCTGCCTCTGCTGGGCCCTGGGATTAGTTTTCACTTAAGAGCTAAGGATAAGAGCGTCTAGTGGTTGTAAATGAAAATGAGTTCCTTAGAGCAGTGGCTCCCAACCATTTTTCCTTGGAACCCCAACTACCAGTATCTCAGACCAAAAGAATAAAGTTAAGTTATACCTCGGTTCTCGACCACCTCAGAACTCGTCAATTTGAGTAGAAAGATTTGTCTCGGTTCTCGTCGTTTGCTTGGTACTGGGTGGACTTTTAAAAGCTTGTATGAGTTGAGCCACGCTCCTTGGTTCAGCCGAAACTCGATTCGCGATTCATGATTCACGATTCAGTGATTCAGATTCACAATAGTCATTGCTCAGTGCAGATCTCCTCTATCGTGTTTTTCTTTATTTTTATTCTTATTTCAAATAAGTCTCCATGGATCCTAAAAAGGTTAGTTCATAAGAGCCAACTGAAAGCAAAACAGGAACTGAACAGGAACATCCCAGCTGAGTAGACGTGGACCTGTACACACACACATCCTTACCAAACATGAATAACTTTTCATTATGAGTGTAATAAATACAGATTTTTTTTCCAGTAAGTGTCTCAATTAATTTTTATTTTACAGGTGCAATGATTTAGCTTTTTCTCAACATCTTGAGGTTTGACTTGAGCTGTAGTTTGGTATTCAGACGGAGGGAACTGTATGATCCTCAGTACAAGCCGTCCCTCTCTTCTTTCTCTTTGGCGCTAGGCGTTACTGCTGGCTCAGGCGCAGCAGGAGGGGGACTTCACAGCAGAGGAGCTCCAGCGGCGACTTCAGGAGGTGTTCAACCAAGCACAGGACAATAAACATAAGCAGGAGGACTCGAGCGATGAGGAGACAGTGAAGAAAAGCTTTAGCTTCCTTCCAAATGACACAGATAAGAAGGAGAAGCCAAGTCTAAGCAGCACTAAGGTGACGGCACCACGGCTAACAGGACGCGGTAGAAATAAGCACATCCACATCATCTTTATTGGGTACACCTTCCTTGTAGCCTTTTATGCCTTCAGAACTGCCTTCGTGGCACAGAATCATCAAAGTGCTGGAAACATTCCTCAGGGATTTTGGTCCGTATGGACATGATGCCATCACATAGTCGCTGCACATCCATGATGTGAGTCTCCCGTTCCACCACGTCCCAAAGGTGCTCTATTGGATTGAGATCTGGGGAGGGTGGAGGCCGTTTGAGTACAACCAGGTACTCAGGTAGGCTGCGGGGTTTAAATGATGCTCAGTTGGTATTAAGGGGCTCAAAGTGTGCCACAAAAATCACACCATTACACCACCAGCAGCCTGAACCGTTGAGCCGAGCCAGGATGGATCCATGCTTTCATTTTTGTTTGCTTATGCCAAATTCTGACCAAACCCTCCGAATGTCGCAGCCGAAATCGAGACTCATCAGACCAGGCCATGTTTTTTCCCCATTGTAGTCAGTTGTCTGTTCTTAGCTGACACTTATCGAGTGGTTATTTGAGTTCCTGTTACCTTTCTATCAGCTCGAACAAGTCTGGCATCGACAAGGCATTTTCTCCTAGAGAACTGGCCTCACTGGATGTTCTCTCTTTTTCGGATCATTCTCTGTAAACCCTAGAGATGGCGCTGTGTGTGAAAATCCCAGTAGATCAGCAGTTTCTGAAATATAGCACCAACAACCATGCCACGTACAAATTCATCTTTCTTGAGTAGCTATCCTGCGATTGGCTGATTAGATATTTGCCTCATTGAACAGGTGTACCTAATAAAGTGACCGGTGAGTGTGTGTATATATATCCAGGCGTCCAGCTGCTCCTATAACACGACTGAGTGTTTCCCTCACAGCAGGAGGAACCGAAAGCAGAGCAAAAGAAGGTGGAAACCTCCAGGAGCACGGTACAGATCATGGTAACTCCAATACAGGAGGAAAAGTCAGACGAAGAGGAGGAGGAAGAGGAGGAGGAAGAGGAGGACGATGACGACCATGAGTTTTCCTTCTCCAAGCTCTCAGTCACGCATTTCCAGCGCTCTGCTACTCACACGCACATTCAGCAGAGACTCAAACACCCGCTGCTCTACCACGAGGATGAAGGAGACACTCTGGTGAGCCTCGTCTCATCCCCGGCGTGGTCGTGTCGCTCTCTGCACGATGGCTTTATGACCTCGTCTCCTGTCCTCCCGCAGGCTTCCTTGACTGTATGGTGGATCATACTGAGGTACATGGGCGACATTCCCGAGCCGAGGATGGCGCGCATGTCCGTGACAGCGGACCTCATCCAGCAGAACCTGGGCCAACGTCAAGGCCGACGTCTCAGTAACCTGGTGGGATTAGATCAGGTGAGGTCCAGAGCTCCTCCTGCTGTCATCTCGAAGACGTTTGCGCACGGTTTGAGCTCCTCTAATGTGAACCTTGTTTCTACAGAAAATCCTGAGAAGAAAACAGAAGCAGCAGAAGCAGGACCTTAGAAAGAGGAAGCACTCTGCCATCGTTGAGGAGGTCAGACATTCTGATATCTAGTCTCTAGATCCAACTTCACTACTGAAGTCGAAGTACAGATACTAACGGTCAAAGGTTGGGAGGGAAAACATCAAACCAAGTATTTGCTTTTAATAATACTCAAGTATTACAAGTAAATTCTTAGGCCATTGCTTAGCTGTAATATTGCCACAGCGCTTACAGTCCCATACCCCTGGTAACTGACGTACAAATTCAAACATACCTGCTGAGGAATCATGAAGTTGGTGACCCTGTTATTGACTTTTTTTTTTGTTTATTTACTGACCTTTGAAGCTTTTTCAAAGTAACAAGTAACAAGGAGCTTGATAGAAATCTAGTGGATTTAAAAAAGTACAATATTTGTCTTTAAAATGTAGTGAAGTTAAATTCATAAGTTTGCAAAAAAAAAAAAATACTCAGGTAAAGTATAGATACTCAAAGTAAATAAAAAAAAAGTAAACGTACTTCATTACTGTCCACCTCTGTCCATATCTGGAGCCGGATTCAATAAAGCTTTCTTAAGCAAAAACTGGCGAAGGTTCGTAAGACACTAAGAAGTTCATCAGAATGTTCTTAAATGCAATCTTGAAAAAAACTTAAGTTCTCAAATATCTTTAAAAAATCTAAAATATTTACTTAATGCTGGCTATGTTGCATTTCACAGCTCACAATACACACTGCAAGGCAGGTTTTGAATAATCCGCTCAGAGGAAAAACATCAAACCAAGCTGCAAAAATTTTAACAAACAAGAAATAGGAAAAACCACTCGGTTTTAAATTTCGATGGTTACCTCGTCAACTCTTACAAGGGTGAGGCTATCGTAAGGTTGAGGCAACATTTAAGAACATCACTTTTTCTTAGAATTGTTCTTAAGAAATGAGTTAAGGATGAAATTTAGATACTTCTTAAGAATTTATTTGAAGAATAAAAAAATTTCATAACATTTCCTTAATAATTAAGATAAGAAAAACACACATTTAAGATTCTTAAGACACTTTTGTGAACCCGAGCCCAGGTTTTCTGTTGGATAGTAAGGAAGTAAATCTAATTTGTTACTGTACGTAAGCAGCTTTCTCATGTATCTGTACTTTACTGAAGTATTTCCATTTTGGGTGACTTTCTACTTTAACTCCACTACATTTCGAAGTACTTTGTACTCCAAAGTAAGTATGTGTGCTTAAAATGGAACATTTCAAAACAAAAGAAGCGAGAAGCAAGCAGCCCAGTCAGGCTATAGCGCGCCCTGTTGGACTAATGAATGTCATTTTGCTAAAACATTGGTGTATCGAGAGTGACACGGGTCTATTCACCTAAAATTAGTTGTCTAAAAGTGAGAGTCTTGTTACAAAAATGAAACTAAGTCATTAGAGCCAGAATAAATCATGATACCTTTGATGCTTAAGTACATTTGAAGGCAAATGTGGAGATGTGGCGCTCTAAAGGAAGGTTTTACTCTGCTTTTACTGGAGTAATATTTTACCTTGGGTGTCTGTCCTGTAGCTGACCGTTGAGACCCCTGATGGCCTGGCTGCTCTGGAGGACGATGATATTCTGATTGGAGAAGGACCCAGTTTCGATCGTCCCATGACACCTTTGGAGAAACTCCACATCATTGTGGGCTATGGCCTAGCTAGGCCGGGCATTCGGTAAAATCACTAGAGCACACTTAGCACACATTAAAAACGCAGGTGTGTGTGTGTGTGTGTGTATGAATGCAGGGTTTTCTCTGTGTTACAGGGATGAGATCTACTGTCAGATCTGTAAGCAGCTAACCAGGAATAAAGATAAAAACAGCCGCCATCGTGGCTGGGTGCTGCTGTCCATCTGCCTCGGGATCTTCCCTCCGACAGACCTACTAAAGAATGTAAGACAATTTTAATAAGTAATCAGTAATCAGTAATGGATTACTTTTGAGTGACTATCCCAACACTGTGTAGAATGTAACTTAAAAGTAAAGTAATGCGTAATAAAATTACGTTTTCCAGTGAGTGATGAGTAAAGTAATCCCATTACAATGTTTTAAGCACTGAGTAATCAGTAATGGATTACTGATGTTTAGATCTTTCCTGCGACTGAACTACTAAAGAATGTAAGGTTTGTGTAGTCCTTCTAGTCTCTTATGTTGACTGTGGGACTGTGGTAGCCTGGCGCTTAAGGTAGTGTAAGATGGACCAGAAGGTCCCAGGTTCAAATCTCATCTCTGCCAAGTTACCACTTCGGTCGTTGAGCAAGGCCCTTAACACACAGTTGCTTGGATTGTAAGAACACATGAAACAAATATTGTCTATCATTTTTGTACTTTCCAGATTTGTTTGTAGATTTGATTCCAGTACATTTGTACAGGTCTTAGAATGTAATGAGTACTTAGATTACATTTTCCAGGAAGTCATGAGTAAAGTAATCCCATTACAGTTAGGTAAGTAATGTATAATCAGTAATGGATTACTTTTTTTGAGTTACTACCCCAACAGTGATTATAATGGAACTTAAATATAATTAGATTACATTTTCCAGGAAATAATGAGTAAAGCACTCCCATTACACTAATCTAATTACATTAATCATTACACTAATTTAGTTAAGAAGTGAGTAATCAGCTATGGATTACTTTTTTTGAGTAACTACCCCAGCATTGATTGTGATCAGTTTTTATGTTTTGTCTTAATGAAATTATCTTCTAATTTGTCGTTAGAAACTCTTCTGCATTTTCTCCACTGAGCATGGTGTTCATATCTGTAGGATCTCTACTGAGCGTTTTTATATTTTATTCTCATCTAGTCTTCGCATTTGATTATTCAAAAATATTGTTTTCCACTTTGTTCTGACCTCACCGGTCCTGTCATGTTTTGCAGTACCTGGAGCGCTTTGTTCGTCACGGGCTCGGTCAGTTCTCCTCGTCATGTACTGAACGTCTCCGGCGGACCCTGGCTAACGGAGAGAGGAAGGAAGTGGCGTGCTGTCTCGAAATAAATGTACGATTAGCTCAGAAGGAAAAACAAACCGGTGCGCGAATCCTCATGCTAGATCTGATCGTGCGCTCTTGTGGTGTGCTTTAAGGCGGTGGAGAAGCAGGAGCCCATACAGGTGGAGGTGACCCTGATGGATGACCGGGTCGTCACTGTGCCTTTAGACTCAGCGAGCACTTCGGAGGAGATCTGCAAGAACATCGCAAAGGAAATCAACCTGACCGACACCTTCGGCTTCTCTGTCTACATCTCCTACTTCGAAAAGGTCTGAACAGAGGCCCCAAGAACAGCTCTACTGGTAATGGCCTGGGGTTCAAGTCTGACTCTGTGTGTGTGTGTGTCTGTGTGTGTGTGTCTGTGTGTGTGTGTCTGTGTGTGTGTGTCTGTGTGTGTGTGTCTGTGTGTGTGTGTGTAGAACTGGTCTCTGGGCAGCAGCAAGCTCCATGTCCTGGACTCTATCTGTCAGTGTGAGCAAGAGGAGAAAAGGCAGGGCCGAGAGGAGCTGGGTGCCCCGTGGAAGCTGTCCTTCCGGAAAGAGCTCTTCACCCCCTGGCACGACTGCACCATCGACCCCGTCAGCACAGACCTCATCTACGCACAGGTCGTCCAAGACCTCAAGGCCTTACAATACCAGTGTGAAAAGGTTAGATTTGCCGTGCTTATGCCTGGTCAGTATAAAAAGTGTGAACAGGACTTTATTCTGTGAGTGTCCTTGTTATTGTACGGGGTTATTAAGAGACTGGGAAACAACTTCCGTCCTGGACTAGCCCTCTGTCTGTCTGTCTGTCTGTCTCTGTCTGTCTGTCTGAATGTCTGTCTCTGTCTGTCTGTCTGTCTGTCTGTCCCTGTCTGTCTGTCTGTCTTGGTATTGTCCGTACCTTTCTTCTCTTTACTTCTGTTGTCTTGCCTTTGCTTCTTATTAATTTTTCACACGTTTTCTTGTCTTTCTCCATCTTTCTACGTCTTGTCTCTACTCGTTTCTTCTCTTTGGTTTATAACATTTTATATCGTCTCTTTGTTTTTTTCTTTTTGTCTCTTCTCTTTTCCTCGTTTTTTCATTTCTTACTGTGTCTCTTCTTGTGTCTCCCCCTCTTCTCATCTCCTATTTTTTTGTCTGTTCTCTTCATATTTTTTTGCTTTTTACCTTTAACTCTTTAGCTTTTCACTTATCTCTTCTCACCTGTTTTTCATTTTTGTCTCCTCTGTCTTTTCACTTCCTATTTCTTCTTTTCTCCTCATCTTTTAACTTTTTCTCTTCTCATCTCATGTCTCTTCTTGTCTTTTCACTTCTTACTGCATCTCTTCTTGTATCTCTCCCCCTTCTCATGTTTTTGTTTTGTCCTTTCACTTCTCTTCATTTTTCTTCTCTTCTCATGTCTTCTTTGTCTTTTAGCTTTTTATTTCTTCTCGTCTCTTTTTTTGTCTTTGATCTTTTTTTCCTTCTCTTCACCTTTTCACTTCTTATCTCATCACCTGTTTCTTTGATGTTGAACATTTTAGTTTTTGTCTGTTACTGTGTCTTTGTCTCTTCTCTCCATCTTTTCATTTATCTCATCTTGTATCTTCCACTTGTCCTTTATCTCTCTTCTGAAATCTTTTCTCATATTTTTGTCTCTGCTCTTCAACTTTTCACTTCTTGTTTCTTCTGCTCATGCTTTAGCTCACTCTCTTCTCGTTTCTTCATCTCAATCTATCTATTCTCTTTACCTCTTGTCTTTTCAATTTTCCTGTCTTCTCTTCTCTCATCTCTGCACTTTTTCCTTGTTTCTACACTTGTCATATGTTCACTTCTTACTTTGTCACTTTTCATGTTCTCTTTTATTCTCCTTATCTTTTTTTCATCTCACCTCGTTGTCTTTTCCTGTTCATCTCGTCTCTTCTGTGGGTATAGGCATTTTTCGTCTCTTCTTGTCTCAACTTTTCATTTTTCTCATCTCTACTCTTCATCGTTCCACTTCTCATCGATCTTCAATTCTTGTCTCTTTACTTCCTCGCCCTTCTCATCTCTTTCCTCACTGTTTTGTCTCTTAACCTCTCATATCATCTCTTATCATTACATCTGGTCTCTTCTTTTCCCTTTACTATTTAATCCAATTATTTTGTGAGTGTATTTAAATGTGTATTTTGTTTTGCTCTGAGCCTTTGTTTCCTATTGGGTCTTCTCCAGGAGGACGACTACGTGCAGCTGGCAGCGAAGCACTATTACATCAAGTATGGTACAGAGAGCAAAACCGAGAACGCTAAAAGCATCGTCTGGGAGTGTATGAACGTCACTATGATCGAGAGCAAATCGGAGGCCAAGCTGGTCCAGCTGGTCAGCTCAGCCCACTCACAGGTGCTCAAACACGTCTGTTATTACTTCATAAGCAACAGAGAAAAATGACGCATGCACTATATGGCCAAAAGTTTGTAGACACCAGACTTTTTGGACTTTTAGACAAAAATCGTACTCGGTGTGAAAAGGCCTTTAGGAGCATCAGAGCCTTTAATAATGTCCTAACAGAGCTCATTAAAATTATTTCCATGCTGTATGGGCCTGCAGTGACCAAGCGGTTAAGGTACTGGACTGTGGCCCAGTAGGTACAGGGTTTAAATCCCAGCTCTGCCATGTCAAGGCCCTTAACCCACAATTGTTTGGATTGTAAGACTATACCAGTTGTAAGTCTCTCTGGATATGAGTGTCTGCTAAATCCAAACGTATCTCATAGGGACCTTATATAAAGTCGAGGATGAGTTTGAACGCCGTGAAAGCAGAAGTGGTCGGTTACGCTCGTCTCAGGTGGCCCATCTACTTCTCTAAATTTTTCGAAGCTACCATGCTTTCAGGTAAACATCCACATCACTTTAAGAATCAGTCTCTATATTACTGACGTTCTTTAAACACTCGGTTCTGCTTGGTTCAGGTCCGCCCTTGCCGCAGGAGAGGTTTGTGATTGCTATTAACTGGCGGGAAGTCTCGATCCAGGAAGGGAAAGAGCGGACCCTGCTGCAGCTCTCCTACCCCGAGATCACAAATATCGAAATGATCAGGTCTGCTTTCTGATAGTTTCTACTGACTTACTACAGTCAGGTCTTCATCTGTTCGGTGTTTAGATTCATCCATGATTCACTCATTTGTTCATCCACCCTCTTACAAATGCTGCCATTTATTCATCATCCATCCACTCATTCATCCATTCATTAACTCGTCCATCCACCCACCAGTCTTCTCTTTTTTTCTATTTCACCTCGTTCTCATTGTATCCCTCTGTGTGCCACAGTGACAGTCGGATGGGGGATATGGTTTGTCTCTCCACCCTGAAGGGTGAGTATAAGCTGCGGGTGGTAAATGGCAACTCGATGGTGGAGCTCCTCTCCATATTCCACAGTGGGCTGAAGGATCGCTCGCTGTATGCCATAGCTGTACTGGATACCATCAGACAAGGTATGGATGTGATACAAGAGCACATCATTTCAGCAGCAAACTTGGCTTAAGGTGGAATGATCAAATATTAATGGATCTCTTACTGATTCACTGGCTCTGAGCTCACACTGTCAGGACTATTCATTTTGTACACAGAGACCCCGCCCCTTTTCATGTTGATCTAATTCATTTTTTAATTATGTTATATGTAAGAATTACACTACATCATCCCAGTAATACATTTATAGGAACAGTTTAAAAACACAGAAGCTAAATATAAAGGAGATACTGGATTGCTTGAAGTCTCAAGGTCTCCATGTAAACGCTTTGCAGATGATACCACGTTACTGAACTGCAAACGGGGCGATCTCATCCACATCATCAAAGATGGAGAGTTCTCTGCAGAAGGAGGCTGGGTCAAAGGGAAGAACGAGAGAACGGGTCAGAACGGGGCCATTTCCACAGAAAACATCATGATCCTGCCCATCCTGAGCCGACCTGCTGATGACCTCCTGGTAGCCGGATCGCACCGATGACGCCACCTGTTGTGTAAAGGGGATGTTCGTTCAGACTTTTATATGATTGTGTGTTCTTATGTTGTCCTCGTCAGACACTGCTGAGCCCGAACCAGAGGACATCAGTGCTGCACAACCCCATGAAGGACGAAATGAACATGGAGCGAGTCGCCCTCGTTTCACTCAAAGAGTTCTCCTTCGAGTACTTCAGGTAACCTGATTATATCATCTCACAGCGTTCAGATTCTTCATGCTAACACTATATATTTATAACATAGTATATTTATATATTTACACCATATATTTATAAGCCCAAGGTTGCTTATAATAAGCAGACTTGGCAACTCTGCTTTTGGTCCCTGCTATATAAAATAAGAGTGATTAAGTTATTATTCTTTTTAAAAGACAGACAGTTTTATTTGTATACCACTTCCAGTGCAGTGAAGCACTGCAGGGAAAATCAGCAGTAATGATATAAAGTAATGAATTCATTAAGACCTAACTACCTAACGAAACAAGCCTTAAAACTAAAATCTAAAGTTAGACACAAAGTCAAGCTAAAACAAAATCGAATCCAAGGCAGAACAGTACAGAGTAGGATCTTAAAAACAGGATCTTAATTGACTAAAAGGAAAAAGAGCAGCTGGTTTAAGGAGCACAGTGATCAAGAGGTGCAGTGAAAACTGAGAAGGTCGGAGATGGAGCTAGAAGCCAAGCCATGTAAGGCCTTAAAAACAAATAGTAAGATTTTACATACAATATTATACTTCAGTTATGCTCTCCGTTTTCTTCGTAACCTTTTCTTTGTCAAAAGCAAACAATGATAAACATGAGACTGATTGTACGTGACTGATATAAACACACCAGCCGCTCTGGGACTGCCTTCTGCACTTTCCAAGTTAAATCTTTATACTCCTTGCCCATAGCACTTGTAAGCTGATCTGATAACGGTGTTGTGATGTTGTGTTATTTGTTTAGGGAGCCTGGTAAGGAAGCAGGACGGGCGGGTAAAGCCGCGACCAAAGAGAAACTGTGGGCCAGATCCAAAGAGCCCCTCAGACAGCCACTGCTGCTGAGCCTGCAGAAGAACTCTGAGCTCAGCCAGCTGGCCTGCATCTCCTTCACTGATATCCTTAACTGACTGGAGTATTCATATTTCAACCAGCACAGGGTGCAAGGCGGGACTGGGTGCCAGGTCGTAGTAGGGATCAGGGGGTGTCCAAACTTGTTTCAAAGGGGACCAAATTGGACCATACTAAGATTCCTAAGGGCCAGCCTGTCGTTATAAAAATATTCGTAAATTATTCATAATGTTGTATTCAGTATATGACAAAACGCAAATGTGCAGGGCAATTAATATTCATTTCATTTCATTTTAGTGCCATAACTGCAGGAGGATATTAAAAGTCGACTGGACACTAATAACGTATTATAGATTGATTCTATAGGCCGCATTAGGCCTCAGGGCTGGTCTGTGGACACCCCTGAATGTCTTTGGAAGGTGGTACAAAAAGACAGAGTACCCTGCGTCCTTACAGGATCACCAATGGATCATTAACATTTGCAGAAATATCTCAGACTTAAGTGTTGTAAAGGTTCCCTTAACTTTGTTGTACCTATTATGAAGTATATGGGTGACTACCCCATCAAAAACCAGAGGAACCCGGTCGAGCTGACGGATCAGATCTATGGGCCGCCCCTGCAGCACCCGAACCTCAGAGATGAAATCTACTGTCAGATCATGAAGCAACTGACCAACAACAACAACGGGTCAGTCAGAACAAGACACCGGTCGGAGTTTATTATTAGTTAAATGTAACACGAGTCAAACGTTGAGCTGAATGAAACCACAAAACGTTGAGTATTACAAGCAAAGACATAATATGCCCAGACGCCTCAAAGAAAGACTGGAAGGGATTTACATATTCCTTCCTCTACAGTGCATAATATCATTAAGGAATCTCAGTGTGTAAAGAGGGGTGATCTCCGCTCCCTCAGACGGCACTGCATTAAGAACCGTCATCTATCAATAACTGATAGAACCACATGGACAAGGGATTCCTTTATCAAACCTTTATCAAGCTCTACAATACAGAGTTACATTCATAAATGCCACTTAAAACGTTACTGTGCTAAAAAAGTATCCTCATGTTATAGCCATGTCCAGAAGCTTCTCTGGGCTTGGGGGCATCTGGGATGGACCATCACACAGTGAGAACGGGGACTGTGCTCAGACCCATCAGTATAACAGATCTTTTTTATAAGAAATCCATACTGCTATGAGGAACAAGTCCAAAAGCCAGGCTCTGGCATGGTATGGGGTCGGGTCAGGGCCCTTGGTAAAGGTCATTCCCACTTCTGTGATGCAGCATTAATGCAGAAAAGTACCCTGAGATTTTAGAGCAACATGAGCTGCCTTCAAGACGACATCTTTATCAGGGACGTCCAGCATTTATCAACGAGACAAATCAGAAAAAGTTAGGACTGATATATGTCAACTGGAGATCCTGTGTCCATTTTTACTCCTCAAAGACTCAGCCTTTTGTGGATACTGCTTTTGTACCAAATCATGATTATGCTCACCTGCTGAAATCACATCATCATATAGTTTTTAATTACTAGCCCTGACAGTATTTGTGTCACTCCTGTAACATTAGTGTGTGTTTCGTGGTCGTGTACAGGATGAGTTTGGAGCGAGGCTGGCAGCTGTTATGGCTTTGTTGTGGACTCTTCGCTCCCAGTCAGGCTTTACTGAAACATGCTCAGCGCTTCCTGGAGTCCAGGCCCAGAGAACCACTTTCAGCAGCCTGTCTGCAGAGAATGCAAGGAATGCTCAGGTAGGTATTAGAATTGGAATATAAGTGCTATCGTAAATTGAAAATCAAAGCCAACACACAAGCTCACTGCGTTGTGTGCCTGGGAGCATGGTGTATGATTGTGCCCTCTGGTGCTCAAAAATGCAACTGCATTAGCTGGCATAATAAACAGAACGCATCACCCATCTCCACGATGCACGTCGGCATGTTCTTGCATCGGGCCACGACATATCGCTGCACTCCTGATATGTACTGACTCTCGAGTCGCCATGCTGTATCTGTGCCTCCATCTGTGGCCCATGTTCAGGTTGATCTCCTTTCGTTGCAGCATTGAGGCTAGGACACTGCCACCCCACCAGGTCGAAGTGGACGCCATCCAGCAAAACAGCTCGCAGATCTTCCACAAAGTGCATTTTCCTAACGATATATCAGAGGTACTGAACTGGAAGCTGTCTGGTCTCGTGTATGGTTCCTTCACTTTCACCTTAACTCACTCTCTATCTTTTTGTCTTTTTGCCAGATCTTTGAAATCACCACCACGACCAGGATCCGAGACCTGTGCCGAAACATCGCCAATCACTTCATGCTCTCCTCTGCTGATGGATACTGCCTGTTTGTGAAAACAGCTAATAAGGTTCGACACATTAAGGTTGTGCGACCTGGTACAGCTTGATAGTACCGGATTGGACGTCATTTTACTTTCAGAACTGCTTTAATTCTTCATGGCAAAAATATCCCACACACCATTACACCACCAGCAGCCTGAACCGTTGATCCAAGCCAGGATGGATCCATGCTTTCGTTTTTATTGGTTTATGCCAAATTCTGACCCGACCATCCGAACGTTAGACCAGAAATCGAGACTCAACAGACCAAGCCACCAGTCTTCTATTGTGTAGTTTTGGTGAGCCCGTGTGAATTGTAGCCTAACTAAATGCACTGAGTTGCTGCCATGTGATTGGCTGATTAGGCATTTGCACTAACGAGCCGTTGAACAGGTGTACCTAAGGAATTAGAGTAATTTATTCCCATGTTGATATACGACATGAAACCACCCAGTGTAAACCACAAGTGTAGACCTGTTCTTAAAGAGGAACCACTGACAGAACATTATTCCCACTCTTCTCAGGTTGTGAGCATGAATGACAAGGAGTACTTTTTCGACAACCTGAAGCAGCTCACGGACAGCACCAAGAAAGGAAAGAAAGAAAAGAACAAAGAGAGTACGTTGTGCAAACTGTACAAAAACAGCATGTTTTCTGGACAATATGAGCTGTACTTGTTGTTGACCATATAGTATATGTAAGATATCACAGCCTGAGGAACAGTTCATGAAAATAACATCAAGCGTGATGTGACTTTTGTACCTACAGTGTATGTGTACTATTCCTGTTTTTATCTGTAGACAATCCAACAATTGTACCCTATCTGGTGCTCTTCATGAGGAAGCTCTGGTTTAACGTGTTTCCTGGGAAAGATCTGACCGCTGACCTCATGTTCCACTTCCCTCAGGTGAGTTCAGCCCGGCCTTCTCTATGTACTCGTGGACGGAATGGACGTTGGCCAGACATGACTGTAGCCACATAATCTTTTTAAGCTTTTGTAATGTAAATATAAAGGGTATTTTTGCAAGAAAATGCATGCAAATGATACGTAAACGTGTCAGAGATACCTCTGAAAACACGAGTGATTGATGAGCGATTGAAACAACTGATACTTTTGTTTGATGGAAGCCAGAAACCCTCCCAAGATTTCTTCCTTATACCATTCAGGGAGACTTTCCTTGCCACTAGGCTTGCCCAATTAGGATTTTGGGCTCAGATATTATCAATAAATTTGCTTTTGGATTTGACTTTGGTGGCCTAGTGGTGGGTTAAGCAGCCTAGCAGTTAAGGTACTGGACTATGGACCAGAAGATCCAAGGTTCAAATCCCACCTCTGCTAAGCTGCCCCTGTTGGGTCCTTGAACAACCCACAAGTGCTTGGATTGGGCTCTGGATAAGGGGCATGTAATAAATCATAAATGCCTAGATTTAAATCTCCACCTGTTCTCCTTACGTTGTGCCTCTGTAACCTGGGAAAGTCTTCCGTCATCTAAACATCTTCTCCTGCGTTGTCTGTTCAGGAGCTGCCGAAGTATCTGCGTGGTTATCACAACGCGACGAAGGAGGAGATGATCAGCCTGGGTGGACTTCTGTTCAGAGTGCGAGTGGATACGGATCGCTCCCAGTTCGTCATGATCCCCAAAATGCTGAAGGATCTCATTCCGGCGGATCAGCAAAAGATCATGTCTACCGAGGACTGGAAAAAGGTGCAGAATACATAAACACCATACACACCATAATACAGTCCTGTGCAAAAAGTATTAGGCCACCATCTGTTGTTTTAGCAATATGTAATGACCATATACTGTATAACGTATTGTCGAAGATTGGACCCAAGGATTTCAAACTTGGATTTATCACTCCATAATCCTCTTTTAGACTGATCTTCATTCCCATCTCTGTGAGCATATCTTAGTCATCTCACCCTGTTCCCCTTCTGAAAAAGTGGTTTCTGCTGTATCGGATGTTCTGTGTTTATTAAACTAGTGTCTCTCTGTTGTGTTACAGAACATAATCAATGCCTACACCAAGCAGGCAGGTATCACAGTGGACGAGGCTAAGGTCCAGTTCCTGAAGGAAATCTTCCGCTGGCCCACGTTCGGCTGTGCTTTCTTTGAAGTGAAGGTATTGATTGTTCACTGTCTTAATTGTCTTCTCATAACGGAGATTGTAGCTGATGGGATTACAAAATACAGATTTGGTAAATATAAAGACATCTGTAATATAACAAAAAAAATCTAACTTATTGACTGTTTTTGGCAGCAAACATCTGACCGCTATTATCCCAGTGTTCTCATCATCTCCATCAGCAAGCAGGGGGTCAGCCTGATCGACCCCAAAAACAAGGTAAGCACCTCCGTATTAAAGAAAAGCTCTGGTGCGATAGAGCTGAAAGGCTGGAGAATGATGGTGATAAAGCTCACAGGGACTGGATGGAAGCGTCTGATTATTTATTTATCTCTTTACGCCCACAAACTACAGCTTCCTGCACTCATCTTCACTCGTGTCTTTGTTTTTTGTAAGTTGACGATGTGAAAAGACGCGGCGAGACGCTTTAAGAGAAGGGATGTTAAAGAAAGTGAAAGCAGACGGAGTTTCCAGAGGGTTTAGACAAAAAACGTAGCGCACTTGGTGTGAATGTTTCGTCCATCAAAATCGGCTCTGTGTGAAAAGGCCTAAAATTGTTATTAATTGTTAGCCACATTTTAGTCATTTAATTATTGTTAGTTTTGGTTTAGTTATAGTTGATGAAAAACACTGAAGTCTAGTTTTGTCAATTAAATTGAAAAACTATTGGCCTAATTTCAGTCGTGCATTGTTAAAGGTTTTATTGTTTTAGAGGTATTACGTATTACTAACTTTCATAAACAGTATCTTACAAGTTATGTCACACTTAATAACATCCAAAACTAAAGAAGCACTACAGCCCATGTTTTCTCCAAATATGTTTTTGCATTTATTTTATATTAACATGCTCTCAATTTTACTGAGGTCACGCTTTGTCTAATGAAACAGTGCAGTGTGTTCATACAGCAGGGTTTCACTGGGATTTAGCACTGTTTTGTTTATCACTAGTGCAACCCTAGAAGCATAAATGGTCCCTAGCCACTAACTAGTCTGCAGCACCAATCATATGGAAGTAGGGTTTTGCCCTCATGTTTTGGGGACTTTGCTCCTGCACTAAACACTTGACTGTGTGGGTTCGATAGCAGAGTGTATGAAGTTGTTTCTGATGCTGCTGTGTGGTCTCATCCTGTAGGAGGTGCTGGTCATGCATGAGTTCAGCAAAATCACCAACTGGTCCAGCGGTACCACCTTCTTCCACCTGACCATCGGCAGCCTGGTGAAGGGCAACACACTGCTGTGCGAGACCTCGATGGTGAGCAGGATACACACACACACACACACACACACACACACATTTCATTCTCAGTTTTCCCTTTTAGTTTGCGCTGTGCATGTTTATATAGCAGAAAGAAGGCTGATATCCAGATCTGTTTTGTGCTGTAGCTTTAGAGATAATTAAAAAGTAATGAAACCATATGGTTACCAGTTGAGACTCAAGAAGACTACGCTTCTAAATCAGCATATATCTTCACAAAATACATAGCAGTTTCATAACACAAATGTATATTTACATTTTACCCCTAACCCAGTACAAAGATGTAGCAGAAGTAGGTGATGCTATGAGTGGATTTTAACCTCTACCTACATCTCCAACTTTCATTTCTCAGTAGTTTTCAGTAGTTAATTTATATATATATATATATATATATATATATAGATATATATATATATAGGATAGTATATATATATATATAATAGATATATATATATATAGATTAATTTATATATATATATATATATATAAGGGACACCTAACGACCGACCAGTCTGAAAACATGGAAGCTTAACAGGGTGGAATTTCATTACTGGCAGGACATTTGTCACAATTCAGGAATCTCAACTCAGGTTCATGAAAGTAATTCCAAGGACTCACCGTCCCATCTTCTTCTGATTTGGGGTTGTACGTAGTATCGGACTGATTCCATACCTTCTCTTACCCCCTCTCACACACAGCCATGTCATTTTGTGTTACGTGTGTGTGTTGTGTTTCAGGGTTATAAAATGGACGATTTGCTGAACTCGTACGTGAACATGTACCTGACGGAGAGGACGACGGTCCGACCCCGAAACCAGATGTTCGGTTACTCTTAATCCATCCATGCACACACACACACACACACACACACACACACACACACACACACACGCACACACGCACACACGCACACACGCTTACTAAGACATTAGGACATATTTGTAGGCTTTTTTGAATTATTATTGTAATTTAAAAGTATTGCATCCTTACAGTCATACACTCTTAAATGGTTTCATTCGAAGGTTATTTAATTAAAGGCTCTGATTCACACACAAACTAGGAGTGGCAGTAAAAGCTTTTATTGCCATCAGTGCATCAGCAGTGATTTAACTTTGATCGTTACTCAGTTTGTAGATCAACTCATAACGTCTCCTAAACCCAAAATGTTCAGCTGTGTGTAAGATATTAGCTCATTAAAATAATACATGGATGATCCTAGCTTCCAGTGTGGTGTGTTGATACTTCTGTTATTGTAGCAGCAATGCTGTATGTAATTAGAAGGATTGTGACGTTATATAACCGGACGTTTCCTCACCAGACACAGGTCATCTGTGCAGAATAATCACCTGACTGGAAATGACCCAGATTCCTTTCTCGAGCAACAAGGTCTCGGTTTCAGCAGAGCCTATTGTAACTCAAACCCAGGTCCCTGCAGTGGTGTATGAGCCCTCCCTAATATGGGATGTACAACTAATAAAGGAAATAAAAATCTTACGTATATCTAATTCACGTCTGAGTGACAGAAAACTAGTATGAGCGAACCCTTGCGACACCTGCTGAGAGAAAAGGGAATTGCCGTCGAAGTCAGAAAAAAAATAACGTTCATGTAGTTGCATGTAGTTGTGTTTTAATGATCAGAAACTATTGTTTTTAGTTCATTTTTGGGACGTCAGGGGTTAGTGTTTAAAGTTCTGTATATGTCAGATCCAGAGATGTGACGGACAAATTCTAAAACGGAAGCACAAGAAAGTATGGTGAGTGAAATGACGTAACGCTCTTAGGTAAATTATGTTAAGGTTATAAAAAGATAAATCTTGATCTAGGATTTCTAAAATTGTATACATATGAAAGATGATTGTGAACTTTAGCAGAAAATCTAAAAAAAATGTATTTGTCTTGTAAATTTTGTTTTTAGCAGGTACATTTTCTTCTGTCCCACTTTATTAGTCACATATTTGTATTTGTAAAGTGGGACAGGGTTTTATTGTTAAAGATATTAAATAGATATTAGTCCTTCTAAGACGACTTCTATAATGCATAAGGAGGACGCTCTATGTTTTAAAAAAACAGCTTCTTTGGTTTTTTCCATCTCCGTTCAGCTTTGACCTGAAACTGAAAGGACGTGTTGTGAAAAATCTGACCCACATTCCTCCGTCCTATTTTTAGTTTTTCCGAGCGCCCAAACGCCGGAGCTGCTGCACGTCTCTGCTCTCTGGTGGTTTTGCTAACGACCCGAGAACGTTCTGGATCAGAAAACCCTCCTCATCTTTCTCCAGAGTTAAGGGCGGCGGCGCCGTCGTCGCATGTGAGCTTTATTTAAGTAAAGGCATTCTGGCTCTGGTGAGGTCACCGGTCTGTGAGTCGGGTGACGTCTCTGTTCACAATGCAGGGTCTGTCAGGTTCTCCTGTACAATGTGTGTGTTTCTTTAACATGAGGCCCAGCGGCCGTGTTTCGGCACCGGTATCGAGAGCATGAGGAGGAAACATTGACGTGTTTAATGCACAGGCGTCCGTACAGTGAGTTTTGGAACCATCTCCGCTCTACTCATTATGTAACAGAGGACTGGTGTGTTTGGTACAGCAGTGATGGGAATTGATTCTTTCAGCTGTCTGACTGAACTAATCAAACAGGTCCAGGGTGAAGGTCGTACTGCTTACTACACCTGAACATGATCCATATTTCATTCTCCCAAGTCCTTTGTTCACTGAACATCTTATATAAAAAACACTGCACACTTTCCTTTATATTCTGCTCTGGAAGTACTGCTCAGAAATCAATGGCTGTCTGGTCTCTCTCAAGCAGAGAGTGACTGCTCTCCAAAAAGATCACTGCTGCCCATCATGTGGCACATGGACAATCCAGAAAGACAACTGGAAAAACTTTGTAGAAACAGAACTTTTGGTTTACATGAGAAGTGTAATGGAGAAAGGGAAACACTGCATTCCAGCAGAAGAATCTGTGAAACATGGTGGTGGTAGTATCATGGTTTGCTGTTTTGCTGCATCTGATCCAGGATGACTTGCCATCGTTGATGGAACAACCAGTTCTGAATTATACCAGCAAATCCTAAAGGAAAATATCAGGACGTCTGTCCGTGAACGTGGGTCATGCAGCAAGTTTACTTCAGTTGTGATAATGTTTCCTTATGAGGACCAGCAAAATGTCTCCACAAGATAATAAAATACCAGATCTCTCTATCTTTGTGGGAGTGTTTGGTCTCCACAATGATAGTTAATCTTGACACACACACAACCACAGAGATAAACAGTTACACACAGTAAATCAAAGTTCCTTTAGTAAAATTGTAAACAAAATGCTCTATTGTAGCTTCACCATATCTTAAATAACCAAGTAACAATTCAAAATAACTTGTAATTATTACTTATTGCATATTGCGTTACTCCATGAGGAAAAACTGTGTGTGTGTGTGTGTGTGTGTGTGTGTGTGTGTGCGCGCGCGTGTGTGTGTGTGCGCGTGTGTGTGTGTGCGCGTGTGTGTGTGTGTGTGTGTGGAGGGGCAGGTCATTGATATCATTGTAGGGACCAAATATCCACAGGAATAGGAAGAGGTGACAGTTTTTACTTTGTGGCGACATTTTGCTGGTCCATAAAGTGAAAATGACTTTTTTTTAACCAGAACTTGAGGTTACTGAGGTTACTGAGGTTAGGAGGCTAGGAGGTTGGGTTTAGCTGTAGGTGTAGCATTAATTAGCTACAGTAATAATTGTCGATGGAACGTCCCCACCAGGACAGTGAGACAAAGTTGTGTGTGTGTGTGTGTGTGTGTGTTACTGTGAGAGGGTTCAGAATCCAGACGCTTGCTGCTATTCCATCCAGCCACTAATCAATGGTCCATCCACACAGCCAGAGGAGAGAATGAAACCCACTCCGTCAGTCAGAGTGCTGCTGCTGCTGCTGTACTCGATTACATTCCACTTAGACTTAGAGGATCAGCAGCTGCTGGTTTGTGTTCTGCGCTGCTCGTGTGCTGCTGCTGCTGTAACCCTGTAATTATATAACACCTCGTTATATAATCATGTTTTTCACTGCAGATTAAATGCTCGTGTGTAATCAGGAAGAAAAGCAGATTATGAAGCGCTCCGTAATAACAGTAATTAGTACTGCCCGAGTTCTAATGGGCTCGTGCTTACAGAGTTAGTCCAGATCGTCTGAACCTGAAAGCATTTTGAAACAGTTTGTTTAAAAAGATCACCTCAGCCAGTCAGAAGAGAACAGAACTTTAAAAAAACAAAACAAAGGAAAAACAGAACCAGGAACAGAACTAGAACCAGATCAGAACTAGAAACAAAACAAGAAACAGAACCAAGAACAGAACTAGAACCATATCAGAACTAGAAACAAGACAAGTAACAGAACCAAGAACAGAACTAGAACTAGATCAGAACTAGAAACAAAACAAGAAACAGAACCAAGAACAGAACTAGAACCATATCAGAACTAGAAAACAAGGACAAGTAACAGAACCAAGCAACAGAACTAGAACACTCAGAAACAGAAGTAGAACAAAACAGAAACAGGAAACCAGGGAGAGAACTAGAAAACAAATAAGAACAAGAAACAAGGAATAGTTAAATAGAACCAGATAGAAACTAGAAACAAAACAAGAAACAGAAGCAGAGACAGAACTAGCAAATAGAACCAGGGACAGGAATAGAAACAAAAAAGAAAACCGGAACAGAACTAGAAACAAAACACGGAACAGAACCCAGAACAGAACTAGAAACCAGATAAGAAACAGAGTAGAAACAAAACAAGAACAAAACCAAATGACAGAAACTAAGAAATAGAACCAGATCAGGAACAGAAACAGGAAAGCAAAACTAGAACAAGATCAGAACAGAACCAAGACTAAACTAGAACAGATCAGAACTGAAACAGAACCAGAGACAGACACTAGAACCAGAACAGAAACCCAAGACTAGAACTAGAGCCAGGACAGAATTAAAAACAAACAAGAACCCTAACAGAACAGAAAAAACAGAACAAGAACAGGAAGAGAACTAGAAGCAAATCAGAAACAGACGAGAACCAGATCAGAACTAGAAACAAAACACAAGTAACAGAACCAAGAACAGAACTAGAACCAGACTTCAGAAATAGGGAAAAAAAAACAAGAAAACAGAAACCAAGAACAGAACTAGAAAACCATATCAGAACTAGAAACAAGGGAAACAGAACAAAGAACAGGAACACTAGAACTAGATTTAGAACTAGAAACAAAACAAGAAACAGAACCAAGAACAGAACTAGAACCAGATCAGAACTAAGGACAACAAGACAAGTAACGAACCAAAGAACAGAAATAGGAAACCACATCAGAACAGAAGTAGAAACAAACACGAAAAAACAGAACCAGGGAGAGAACTAGAACAAAGATCAGAACAGAACAAGGACTAGACAATAGACCAAGATCAGAAACTAGAAACAAAACAAGAACAGAGCCAGAGACAGAACTAGAAATAGAACAGAGACAGGAATTAGAAAACAAAACAAGAAACGGAAACAGAACTAGAAAACAAACAGGAAACAGACCAAGAACAGAACTAGACCAGATAAGAACAGAAGTAGGAAAAACAAAAACAAGAAACAGAACCAATGGACAGAACTAGAACTAGAACCAGATTCAGAACAGAACCAGCCGACAGAACTAGAACAAAGATCAGGAACAGAACCAAGACTAGAACTAGAACCAGATCAGAACTTGAAACAGAACCAGAGTGACAGAACTAGAACCAGAACAGAACCAAGACTAGAAATAGAGCCAGGAAAGAATTAAAACACAAAAAACACGAACTGACAGAAACTAGAAACAGACAAGAACCGGAAGAGAACTGAAGGCAAATCAGAACAGAACGAGAACCAGATCAGAAACTCGAAACAAAACAAGTACCGAACCAAGAACAGAAACGAGAACCAGATCAGAAACTAGAAACAAAAAGAAACAGAACCAAGGAAACAGAACTGAACCATATCAGAACTAGAAACAAGACAAGTAACAGAACCAAGAACAGAACTAGAACCAGATCAGAACTAGAAACAAAACAAGTAACAGAACCAAGAACAGAACTAGAACCAGATCAGAACTAGAAACAAAAGTAACAGAACCAAGAACAGAACTAGAACCAGATCAGAACTAGAAACAGAACAAGAAACAGAATGGAGAACAGAACTAGAACCAGATCAGAACTAGAAACAAAAGTAACAGAACCAAGAACAGAACTAGAACCAGATCAGAACAGAACTAGAAACAGAACAGAACTAGAACGAGAACCAGATCAGAACTAGAAACAAAACAAGTAACAGAACCAAGAACAGAACTAGAACCAGATCAGAACTAGAAACAAAAGTAACAGAACCAAGAACAGAACTAGAACGAGAACCAGATCAGAACTAGAAACACAACCAGGACATTCTCAGTACTGCAGTCACACTGACGTGTGCTAGTGTGTGTTGTGCTGATATGAGTGGATCAGACACAGCAGTGCTGCTGGAGCTTTTAATCACCTGTCATTGCTGGACTGAAGATAGTCCACCAACCAAAAATATCCATCCACCAGCATCCTGTGAGCACCGATGAAGGATTAGGGGATGACTAACACAAACTGCAACAACAGATGAGCTGCTGTCTCAGACTGTACACCTACAAGGTGGAGCCATAAGCTAGATGTGTCTAATAGAGTGCACAGTGAGTGAACAGAGTTTAAAAACTCTAGCAGCACTGCTGTGTCTGATCCACTCGTACCAGCACGACACATACCAGCACTGCAGTGCTGAGAATGATCCACCCCCCAAATAGTACCTGATCTGTGCTGGTCCTGTGGGGGTCCTGACCATTAGAGAACAGAGTACAGGGGACGAACAAAGGATGTAGAGAAACAGATGGACTACAGACTGTCCTTGTAGAACTACAAAGTGCTTCTATAAGGTAAGTGGGACTGATAAAATGGACAATGAGTGTAGAAACATGGTGTACCTAATAAAGTGATCGGCGAGTGTAGCTGCACCATATTCTTTCCATAAATGTTAAAAATTTGGGATTGTGGTTTTATTTACAGCAGAGTATATACATACTGTGTGGTTATTTTATGCCGGATGTCGGTTTGCTCTACTATATATGTTGTTATGCTAGTGTTATACTGCTATCAGCCAGTAGGAGGCAGAGTTTTCCTCTGATTGATTGAGAAGATTTATATTTTAAGTACCAGGAGATTTTAAGTGAAATGTAGCTTCTGCAGCTACAGCTGGGCCGTGGCTGACTCGGAAACATGAATCCACGCTATTACACAACATCAAGTTTTTGGCGTGACCATCAAATGTGTGGAAGGAATTGGCTTTACCGTGGCCCCGAGTGGAACATTCCAGTCTCTGTGTGGCGCTACAGAGCAGGGTTTACAAATCCCCAGAGCCTCGTTAAACAGCAAAGAGATGGGTGAGCGATTCCGTGGGAGTTGGTGCATGAAGCAGGTTGGAAAGGATGGTGATAAAGTTTGGATGTTCTGTGTGCACTTTATCGTGTCAGTTTACGGCATTTACACGAACCCTAGTAATATGACGCCATTCCTGCACACCCCATGAAGATACAGTGCTGTGCAAAAGTCTTAGGCCACCATTACATTAGATATACCATTGTTTTAGCGATGACAATATACAGTGGTGATGGAAGTTTGTGAAAACTTTAGAATTTTCTATATCTCTGCATACATATGACCTAAACCATCATCAGATTTTCACACAAGTCCTAAAAGTAGATAAAGAGAACCCAGTTAAACAAATGAGACAATATTATACTTGTTCATTTATTTATTGAGTAAAATGATCCAATATTACATATTAGTGAAGTGGCAAAAGTTATGTGAACTCTAGGATTAGCATGTAATTTCGAAGGTTGAAATTAAAGTCAGGTGGTTTCAATCAATGGGATGCCAATCAGGTCGTGTGAGTGGGGCACCCTGTTTTATTAAAGAACAGGGATCTATCAAAGTTGCTTCTTCATAACACGTTTGGGAATGTATCATGGCACGAACAAAGGAGGTTTCTGAGGAGCTCAGAAAAAGAAGATTGTGATGGCTCATTCGGCTGGAAAAGGTTACAAACCATCTCTAAAGAGTTTGGAACCCACCAATCCACAAACAGAACAGAGTGTGTACAAATGGAGGGAAATCCAAGACCACTGTTACCCTCCCCAGGAGTGGTCGCCCAACAAGAATCACTCCCAAGAGCAAGGCATGTAATAGTTGGTTGAAGTCAAAAAGGACCCCAGTGTACTTCTAAGAAACTGAGGCTCTCTCACATTGGCTAATGTTAATGTTTCATGAGTCCACCATCAAGAAGAACACTGGAACAACAATGGTGTGCCTGGCAGGGGCTGCAAGGAGAAAGCCAATCGCTCTCCAAAAAAGAAACATTGCTGCTGGTCTGCAGTTTGCAAAGATCACGTGGGACGAGCCAGAAGGATATTGGAAAGAATGTTTTGTGAATGGATGAGACCAAAATAGAACTTTTTGGTTTAAAAGAAAAGCGTAATGTTGGAGAAAAGGACACACTGCATTCCAGCATAAGAACTTATCCATCTGTGAAACATGCTGGTGGTAGTATCATGGTTTGGGTCTGTTTTGCTGCATCTGGGCCAGGACGGCTTAAAGGGGTTCTCTTTATTTACTTTTAGGACTTGTGTGAAAATCTGATGATATTTTAGGTCATATTTATGCGAAAATATAGAAAACCTTCAAGCACTACTGTATGGTAATTATTACTAAAACAACAATTCTAATGGTGTCCTAAGACTTTTGCACAGTACTGTATATACCGCATTGAAACTGGAGTTCCTAAACACTTGAGTGAGTATGAAAATATATTTTATCATCAACTGTCCTTTTACGGCACGTATTACTGAAGACGTCGTGTCTCTTATGACAGAAGGTGGAACCTGTTAGACGCCAGATTGTTTAACCTCAGCAGAAACACAAGCTGGGAGGCCATCGGGGTCAGAACGAAGTTCGATTAGGCATGAGCGAGACAAGTAAGTTTCATTCCTAAGATTTCAGGACCTGAGTGAAGACAGAGACGTTTTCCATATATTAACACCTTTATTCAGAAAAGATTTGTGAAATGTTCCAGAACTTTCACTTTCTTTCAGATTATAAAGAACATCCAGTATGACTCACACTCAAAGATCCTCAGCACGCTTCACTCATATATAAAATATATTAACATTTTCCTTTATGTATAATGGTGCGGCTTCTGGTTCCTCTTACAGCGCTCTGTCCGGCAGACGCGCCGCACGAGGGAACGCTCACACCAGGTAATCCCAACCAAATAATTTACCACACAGTATGTAAGGAGCGCTGGTGCTGTATAAGTGCCCGAGGCGGAAGGGAGTGAAAACGAGAAGAATGCTTCTCGTATCTATTGCACAGTAAAGGTGGAGCTGCAAAACCACAACACCTCAGTCAAGCCTGTGGGAAACATGTCACAGAATAGCAGCGCGATGAGATCAGCCGCTCCACGGCAGGGCGGGGAAGGGCTCGTGACTTTCATATCGGAGAGACGGGCTGAAAAGAGGACTGAATGTAAGCTCGTCCTGTCAGGCTAAACTCTCCTGCAGCTTTCACACACCTTACACGACAGGTAAAATGCATCACGCTACATCTGCTACATCCATGTCTTCCTCATTACACTTCATCCTGACAACTTTCTACTCTTAATGAACTTAAATGAGCTGATTTGCCCAAACAGGACAGTTCCCTATAACACCCCATCCACATTTAACCCAAATGTAGCAGTTCAGGGTCGTGTGGGCCAGTGTTACGGAAACAAAAAGGAACGCATTACAGTTCAAATTCTTGTAATCCCATTATAGTTACCGACTATTAAAAAGTGTGTCATTTATCTTTCCGAGAAAAAAATCTAAATGCCTATGGACTGGAGAAACGAGGCTTTTTGAAGCTTTGAATCGTTCGAACCAAACGACTCACACTTTGGCGACATCTGCTGGCCAGATTTTTGCAGCTGCCTCGGAAAAATCCACAAAACTGCTCACAAACGATTTGAATTCGAACACAAATGTTCTCGTATCTCGAATAAAGCACTCGTACCTTGTAGTACAGTGGAAGTTCTGAATTCTGGCGCTTTTTTATTCAAGCAATTCAGTCTGTTAAAAAAACATTTGCCGCCAAATTTGGACAAAAATTGAAAATTGCGGTAAAACCTCTAGGCGTACGACCCAGCCTTAGGGTGTGCCTGAAATGAACCCGAATCCAAACGACCAATGACATTTGAATTTTGAGCATCCATTGTAATCCACTCCATTTCGACAGAAGTAATCCATTACTGATTACTTCTGTCGAAATGGAATCTACCTTTTTTAGTTCATCACAAAGCCAGCAGGGGTCCCTACTGAGTCTTGCTGCGACCAAAGTTTGTCTGCAGTGAAACTTCTGAATTCGAACGCTTCTGTATTCGAGCAATTCGACATTCGAACAATCCGTTCTGAATTTTTTGTCCGCCAAATTCGAACAAAAATTTCTGAACATCGTTAAAACGTCAGGTGTGTCTGAAAATTCCGACAGGATTCTGCCAAATCTGAATTTGAATTGCCTTCTGGAACCAATTAAGTTCAAATTCCGAGGTTCCACTGTAATCCATTCCATTTTGATAGAAGTAATTAGTAATTCGTAATTTGCAATGGATTACTTTTTTTTAGTAACCCTTCCCCAACACTGACAGGGACTACCTCTGGAGAAAATTGGGTGCTGGCGCCCCAACAAGTAGTGCCTCTGGCCTGGTTGGGCACTACAAAGACACCACTGGTCATGTCTGAGGGAGGGGGGTTGGTTGGGGATCACACCCCACTTCTGAGTCCATTATTGGAGGACGGATATGGCTCTACTCTTTATTACCCTGACAGCAGACAGTTCTGGGCAAAATTTTTAGGGTGGACCGGGCTTTACACCTATAGAATGCGTCTTCATCATATCAAATGGAAAAAGTCGGAAAATGATTAGGACGACACCAAAATCCTCAGACCACCTAACCAGCAGGTGTTACCTGTGCACTGACTACAGAGCCCCCTAATGAAAAACAATCTGACGAGCGTGTGAAGCAGCATAAATCACTCTTTACATACGAGCGGATCAAAACAGGGCGAGTCCAAGGAAATGCCGATCCCAGGCCGTGCCAACGTAAGACCACATGACCTTTAGTCTCGGCCGGTCTGCTTGTCCATGAGGGCGTTTCCTCTGAAACGTTCAGAAAACTCCAAATTTGCCCCGAAGACCTGCTTTATTTTCTGCGATACAGTCTCTTTTGTTGTTCTCTGTTGTGTTTTTGTGGCTCTCTGATGATCTGCTGGAGCTCATATGAATATCTCTACTGCCTCGGGCTTCACGTTGTCCACACCTTTAAATGGATCCACAGCCTTCAGGTTGGTGTCTAAAAAATAAACGGAACACATGTAGTTAATAAACGTCCTAAACTGGGCAGTGTTTCATTATAGAAACAGCGTTCAGCGTTATCAGTCGCAATGTATCGTTAGATAATCATATAACAATGTATCGTGACAATCATATCGTGATATAATCGTATCGCAATGTATCGTCATATAATAGTATCGTGATATAATCGTATTGCAATGTATCGTTCTAATAGTATCGTGATATAATCGTATCGTGATATAATCGTATTGCAATGTATCGTTCTAATAGTATCGTGATATAATCGTATCACAATGTATCGTCATATAATCACATCGCAATGTATAGTCATATAATCGTATCGTGATATAATCGTATCGCAATGTATCGTCATATAATAGTATCGTGATATAATCGTATCGCAATGTATCGTTCTAATAGTATCGTGATATAATCGTATCACAATGTATCGTCATATAATCAAATCGCAATGTATCGTCATATAATCGTATTGCAATGTATCGTGATATAATAGTATTGTATCGTGATATAATAGTATCGTGATATAAACGTTTTGCAATGTAATAGTATTGTATCGTGATATAATCGTATGGTATGGTATGGTACCACCCTTTCTAATACCGACCCCTCAGTCAGACTGGTTAAACAGATCCTGTGTATTCCCTCGTCCAGCGGTTTGCTCGCTCTGTGCGCTCTGATGGAATCGGCGCTCTCTGGACCGGCCTGTATCTAATCCATATGCTGACCTGTACATTCCCTGCTCTGCACCATGATCGCTGATTCGTTCCGGTCCGGGTGCCGTGTAACGTGAGGGAGGGCGCGTGAGGATCATGTGTGTAAGCATGTGCCTACTGACCCAGGCTGGACTCTGAGCTGGTCTGCTGCTCCGTGGCTGGCGTGTGGGTAACGGGTTCCGCCTGACCCCGGGCTCGACACACTGCAGCCGCCACACGGGAAAGGCGTGGCAGGCTGGACGTCTGCTCATCGGCGTGACTCTTCCATGGAGCTAGATAAACACAGGACTGTCCATTAACTAAACGTGAGAACCTGTTTAAAACTCCAACTGTACCAATCGAACACGGATCTACCAACGTTGGGACCGAGCCCTTACCTTTACCCCGGGATAAATCTGTGTCAGACAGGGACCACGCGCCTCCTCCGGCTTCCCCTTTGTCCTGTTCGTGCTGGAGGCGCTGCTGGAGAACGTTAATCACGGCGTCCTTCTCCATGATTTGGCCGTACAGAGCTCGGATCCTAACAGAACACATGCAGAACTGTTAGGACGCGTTAAGACACCGATTACACCTTAAGACAGGACCTGAACTGATCTGATTACACCTCCCATTAACGTGCGTTTCATATCGGGATATGCTTTTCACTAAAATGCATTTTAATGTTATTTTATTCAGTATTTTATTTATCTGTCCATATTTACTTTGTTTCTGTTTTTTAAACTGTTGCTACAGAATTATTGGACTAGATAAAGTACTTTCATTCTTACATTTGTGAGCAGGTTGGGGCCCTTTTTGAGTCTTGGTCCTTCCAAGGTTACTATTTTTTTATAGTGAATGTAGTATATTGCGAAAATAAATATCGCGACACACTGCTGTATCGATTGATGAGCACAGTCTGGTACCTGCTCTCGACCTCCTGGCTCCGGAGCTCGGAGTGAGACACGTCCTCGCTGAAGCTGGATTTGGACGAATGGCAGGGTGAGTGGTTGATGATGGTAGTGTCTCTGTGAAAACAAAGCCAGACTCGGGTAACATTTGGCCCTGGATACACTGGACGTAACGAACGCGTAACCATGTCGATATGTACCTCTGAGCCGCTGCTGTAGCCGCCGCGTCCATGGCGAAGTCTCTCATGGTTTTCTCCTCCAGGTATTTCTGCTCCCAGCGCGTCGAGTCGGCCTCCAGGGCCAAAATGCGCTCCTCCCGCTCCCTCAGGCGCTCCAGCAGCATGACCGTGTTGGCAGAGGACGCCGGGATGGTGGCCGGACTGCTCTGGGTCTGCCTCTGTGGGGAGGGGGGGATCTAAGGTGAGACCTTGACAGGGGGCGGACGAGTCACCTAATAAACCCGAACGAACATTTACCTGCTGGTTTCGGAGCGTGCGCAGCTCCTGCTCGAGCCGTGTGCGCAGGCGCAGCTCGAGGCTCTCCCTCTTCTCGCAGGTGACCTGCAGCTGAGCCAGCGCCCCCTGCAGGCGCTCCACTCGCTCCACGTACGCTGTCTTCCTGTTCAGCTCGGCCTGCAGCTGCCGACTGCGTGCCCGTACCGAGCCCGTCTCCTCCCGCAGGAGCTGCACCTCGTGCTCCAACCGGGCAGAGTGCAGCTGCTGCTCCTCTTCTGCAAGAGGAAGAAATAAGAGAAAGGGTCCATATCAACAAACCTAATGTTCTTATATAAAATAGGAAAAGTTTTATGGAGTTTATAAGATTGTTGTTTGGGCTTTTTAGTGTTTTAATCCTGATGATGCCGAAGAGTTTAAGATATCGTTAATAACCCACAAAAAAAAGACTAGTATTAATAAAACACAACAACTAGTATTAATAAGTACTAGTAAAAAATATAATTTTCATTGTAAAAATGTGTTTTGGAATTTTTATTTTAATAGTAAGAGTTTCAGTTTTATTATCTTAAGCGGTTACACTCCA
This sequence comes from Ancistrus triradiatus, assembly GCA_025084515.1. Taxonomy (NCBI): domain Eukaryota; kingdom Metazoa; phylum Chordata; class Actinopteri; order Siluriformes; family Loricariidae; genus Ancistrus; species Ancistrus triradiatus. The sequence continues at coordinate 364,485 of JAJAGP010000167.1, forward strand.
GACGTTATTTTGTTTTGTTATTATATTATTTTATTCCATATTTTATTTATTTTCACTATGGTCTTATATGCTATAGTTTTATATTCTCTATTTTATTATGCTCTTCATATTACATTTTTTCTCAAATATTAGTTTTTTTTATTATTATTTACATAGTACTAGATTTTTTAAAATATATTCTCCATGTTAATATTTATTTGTGATTACTATAAGTTTATTAATTAGATAACTGGGTTCCTTTTTGAGTCTTGGTCCTCCCAAGGGTTATAGCGTTTTGGGAGATTTTCCTTGCCACTGTTGCCCCAGGCTTGCTCAGTTTGGGATTGGGATTGTAAAGCTGCCTTGAGGCAATGCTCCACTGTAAAAAGTGCTACCAATCTACCATTGGGCAACATCATTAACACAAAGCTTATGTTATATAATGTATAGAACGTCTCATATAAGTGGTTGCATAATGTATTGAAAGAGAAAAACAAAAGGACATGAACCTTTTTGGGGTCTCTATTACAAGCGTTTTCAAGTCCATGTGCGCTGTAGTGATGTAGCTTTTAAAGTACTGGACCATTAAACCAGGAGGTCCAGGGTTCAAGTCCCACTACTACCACTACTGGGCTCTGGAGCAAGGCCCTTTACCTACAGTTGCTCTGTAATTGTTAGAATGTAGGAGTTGTAAGTCGCTCCGGATAATGCTGTAAATATAATGCAATATAAAAACACAGACTCCAATCTAAACCATCCGTCTGTTCTGGGCATTGCTGTTTAAACAATGAAGGCATGTTTTTGTTTGGCTTACTGTTACAGGAATTCGGTTGCAAAATCTTATTTACGCAAGAGCCTGAGGAATGCGAAGGAAAGCGGGAGGCGGGGAGAAAGAGAAGCGGTCACCCTCCGTATGACCCACATCCTTCAAATCTCACATTCCTTCATCTGTTTCCCAGCGTCGGAAGGAAAAACAAAGCCCGATCTGTTCGAGTAGCTGCACCGAACTGTCCCTGATCCTTCTGCTTTCTAGACAAAGGCCATGCGTGGTGTCTGAGGCTCAAATTCCAGAGTTAACAAGCACAACGCACTTCCTGTGACTCAACTTCTAAGGATCGTCCCAATCGTCACACCGGTCAGCTCTTAACTATTATTAGTAGGTTAGTAAGTGAGCTCAGATGGTATCAGTTTTAAACTGGGCCCCGGCTCCTGTGTAATCAAGCTCTCGCGTCCAGACGGCCATAAATCAGCGGATAGCTCTAAACCAGCTCGCTGGTTGGAACGCAGTCCTGACGCGACCTTGTTTTCATTCTATAGGTTCCTAACGAAAGCAGCGAACATTACCGTAGTAAGACAGTCGGAGGGACTCTTCTGCTGTCACATGACGCGTAGCTATAGATAAATACGAACTAATGCACAGACATCTCCCCGTACTCACTCTGCATCAGCAGCTTGGCGATGACGTTCTGGTTATGATCAGCCGCCTCGACGTCCTTCGCCGCCTGCTTGCTCTGGCTTTCCAGGCTCTCTGTGAAATGGAGGACACACCTGAGCACCGACCTTATTTCTGCAGAACAAGCCTCTAGTTGGCTTTACCACGTTTTCTTACCTCTCAGCTCTGCGTTGACGTCCTGAAGCCTTTTGATCTCAGCCATCAGCTTGCCCCTGAGCGCCTGCTCCAGCTCTTCCCTCTTGATGCAGCCCTGCATCAGAGTGTCGTAGGCCTCCGAGGCCCTCTGGATCTCCTGCTCCAGCTGAAAAGGGAGCGCACGAGTACGTCTGGTTTAATTCAGAACATTCCCAGGCGGAGGCTCGGCAGGAAAGGAATGCAGGTGTGTAACGTACAAAACAACGTGAAGAATGTCCCGGTCTCACACACAACGATCAGCCAAAGCATCACCACCAGGGGTAGTGCTAAGTCCTAGTGATGATATCCTAAGAAAATCCTAATAAGAATGGTGGGCGTTTCCCTCATAAAGTTAGGAGCAGATCCTGAAGATAAAGGCGATTCCTAACGCATCTTAACGGTTGAAAGAGCTCCTAAGGTGGACAACTGTTAGGAGTAGGGAGGAGGACTTGTAGGAGGTTTTAGGATTTCTTTTAGGCGGAGGAGAAAACAGAAGAAATCTCCAAACACTCCTGATTAGATCGTGCAGGAATAATGTTTGGGGTGACTTTATTAGAGATGAAATTTCCACACGTTACATTTAGCCTTTCGTTTTCTCTCAAAGTGGAGCCAAACTTTTGAGCGCTGATGTTCTAACAGACCATATAAAAACCAAACTAGGTGATGATGTACATGATTACCTGACATGCCAGTCCTGGCAGATAGGTGCCTCCTTAAAGCAGATGCATTTCTGCACTAATCATGGCCGTGTATTTGAAATACCGATAAGGAACCGAAAAGTGGAATCGAAATTCTATTTTTAAAGGATTCCTGGTTCTGGGAATTTGGGGTTTTGATACCCTTGTTGATAACAAGGCCAGAATGATTTGTGCCTGGTTAATGTGCCACATCCAACACGTCCTACTGTGTACGTAGCATCTAATATCCCAGAGCTTAACATGCATTGTTGTAACCAGATAAGCATTATTTGTTATTCATTCTGTATTTATTTGCAGTGTTTTGGCTGATCGCTGTGTGTGTGTGTGTGTGTGTGTGTGTGTGTGTGTGTGTGTGTGTGTGTGTGTGTGTGTGTGTGTGTTGTGGATTCTTCCCATGTGAAATATCACATGCAAGACTAACTGTAAGCGTCTTTAGGAGATTTGCGTACAGGCGTAACATATGATTACTGCATTAACAGAGCCGAGCTGCTATCCTCCCGTGAACCGAGTGATACCCTAATCCCGTCTGTAAGCCCTCTAACACACACCTACGTAGGATCTGGCCCGTGGAAGGTATCATCTGGAAACAATGAGGCATTGACGCTGATTCAGCCCAGGTGAGTTTACACAAGGCGGTGCCTCCCTTCCCCTGCAATTACCATTCCTTATGGGTGAGAGAATGCTAAGCTATGTTGATGCAACGCTGGAAAAAGTTTATAGGCTCTTACTGTTAAACCGCAGTTAAACACACACCTGCAAAATAAGTCGGTCAACGGACCGAGGGCCCAGCTGGAGCTACCGAGTGACCTCATCACTTTAACTGGCTCCTATATTATTAACTCAGGAATGAATGAGCTTTCGGAGCACAAACGCTTGTCATTACAGACTTGTGTTTTGTTTCTTAACACTGTGTTCCTGTTAAACCTTAAAAGCTTTACAGAACAGGGTTACACTTGTTTGCATGTTGTGGAAGGAAAATATACCGGTTCCAAAGGTGCGACAGACACTTTAACAGAGATGAACCGAAATTCCAGCCTCCAGAGAGCAGAGTCTAACTTTCGAGCTGATTTGAGACTCAATGAATCATTTACTGTGGTAGCCTAGCGGTTAAGAGACTGGACTATGGATCAGAAGGTCCAGGGTTCAAATCCCACCACTGCCAAAGCTGCCACTGTTGGGTCCTTGAGCGAGACCCTTAACCCACAACTGCTTGGATTGTAAGACTGTACCAATTGTAAGTGGCTCTGGATAAGGGTGTCTGCTCAATGCTGTAAATGTACATCATGGCATGTCTGGCCCCATTTTTAGGGGTGCTCAAACACCCATAGATGGACTCCCAGCACCCCTAAAGTAATAAAAAGTCGGGGTTTTCTCGTTGTTGTTTTTTTTGTAAGGAACATCGTGTCTAATAAGCTGTTAAATGGTTAAACGTAACACTGAAACAGCAGTCCCCCCTTGTCTCGCAAATGGTACGATCCAAGTGATGGCTTTCTGTCTCACAGGCTCAGCGTTAATGTAACTGTACGGATTCTTAAAAATTACTATTCAAAAATGATCCCATGCTTTGCATTTGATTTTTCATCCGGGTTAAACCGGACTAATGAAACATGCAGTCGGTCGGTGTTGTTTAAGCACTGACGATATCCTCGATCTGCTCCGGAAAACATATCGTCTATCACGATTTTAAAAAAAGTATCACGATACGATAAAATATCGTCATATTGCCCAACCCTGCTCAGCACCTTTAAAGATGTTCCTAGAATCGCCCCGATTGATATTATTATTGGAACATTATATTATGTAATTATATATTATTGCCCTCAGCAAAGGTCTGAAACATTTGAAAAAAAGTGCAGCATCATGGTGGTGCCTTTGGGCCAGGCCAGGCGTCACAAGAGGTCAACTGCCGATAATGCAACAGTGACTCCTCCTCAGCCCTTGCATCCAAGGTACCCTTACATATGTGGCCTGTGTTCCCTAGGGGTAATCACCGGAACTCCCTCAGCCCTGACCCTGAAAAGTGAACTGTACCGACACTCAGAAATCAGCTCGAGTCTTTAAATGTTTTTTGCTGGTAATAAAAAACACAAGCGTCATTAAATACGCCGCTTGCTCAGCTGTTCAGTGCGGCTCGTTCAAATTCAGCCAAAGTAAGGAACAACTTGTCCTCATGTTCACACCTAACTGAAAAATGTATGACATGAGTCATGAGTCAACCAGCCAGTCTGTTATCGATCTGATTATTGTCGAATGCCGGGATCATGACCAGGGAAGGATGCTCGGTATCTGTACAGACTGACAAAAGTCACACCTCCAAAACACGACTAGATGTTACCTTGTGAACCCTGCAGGTTTTTTCGGCGTGGCCTTGCAGCTCCTGCTTGAGCCTCTCGTTCTCTTTCATCAGCAGCTCCGTTTGGGCCGAGACCTCCCCGCCGGCGCAGAAGACGTGCCGTGCTTCCGGGGTCTGCACGGGTGGGATGATCCTGTAAGCGTTAGAAAGGCTGTCTTTAATTAACCGGCTGTGTTACAACGAGTCTGATGACGAGACCCAGGAGGTATGCGAGTCACGCCCTCCAGAGGTGAGTCGCCATGACATACGTGGCTGTTTATCACACAACAGCAAGTAGACGTTATGACTAAACGGCCAGCAATTCCGAACATCCATCGTCAAGTTTGTTATGTACTGGCAGCACCTTTGCTGCCAGTACATAACAAACTTGCCGATGGATGAAACCTGTGCGTGTCCAAAAGTATTGGGACACAAACCTGCACGTGACCAAAAGTATTGGGACACAAACTTGCATGTGGCCAAAACTATTGGGACAAAAATCTGCATGTGGCCAAAAGTATTGGGACACAAACCTGCAGATGTCCAAAAGTATTGGGACACAAAGCAGCACGTGGCCAAAAGTATTGGAACACAAACCCGCACGTGGCCAAAAGTATTGGGACACAAACTCGAAAGCACGTTTTATACACGTTTTATCCTCCTCTCCAGGTGTGCTTTACCTGTTGTGCTGCGAGTGAAACGGTGGTGGAGGCCTTTGGTAGAGCGTCTCGACCTCCCGATGAGGCTGATATCCCATCTGTCTGTGCTGCTGAAGCTGATAGCCGTTGGTCTGCGAGTAGCTGTACGAAGAGCTCGCGTCCAGGACCTCCGCGTCATCTTTCCGCTGGAGCGAGAGCTGCATCAGCCGCTCGCTGAGTGACCGGGCGTGGCCGCGCTTGTCGTCCGCCATGCAGGTCTGGCCGTCCTGGCACCAGTACGAGGCCAGGAGCTGCGCGTTTGCTTTGGCCTGCTCGTAGGTGGGCAGCTGCTCGTGGTGGTGCTGGTGGTAGAGCCGGTAGCTCTCGGCATGGTGGATGTCGGCATGATGCTCCTGGCCCTGCGGTTCCTGCCGCTCCTCCTGCGAGAGGCTGTCGGAGGACGAGCGCGGGCTTCCGGCGCCTCCGTTCCCCCCGCTGCGCAGGGCCTGCTGCTGGATGGCCAGGAGCGTGCGAGCGTCGGTGGGGTTTCCGTAACGGAGCTGCTCCTGGATCAGTCGGTGCAGCACCGTGCATGAGGTCTCCTCCGTCAACATCGTACCTCGGATGAAGGCTGGGAACAGAAACGTCGAAGCAGGTTAAGTGGAGTTTAGATAAATGTTAATAGATAATGGGCGGGGATATGAGAACAATGTCAGTAGGTTTGAGTATCGGCCAATACTGGCACCCTCACAGGAACCCTGCCCGCTCTTCAGAATGCAGATATTCGGAGAATGCCTAAAGGTGTGACAGTGGCGTGACCTCGGATTATTGTTTTTACACAGGTGACCTTACACTATACACCGTACTAGTGATGTAATGCAAATGTGATCCCTCCCATCCTCCAACTTGCAAAACCTCGAACCAGGGCTGCACCAAAAAGCCAGTCAAGTTCGTATCCCACCTCTGGCGTGGTTTCAGTGGCATCTCAAAGTTGCGTTCGGTCACCTGGCACCAGATACAGTGGAACCTCAGAAGTCGGACGCCTAGTCACTCGAGCAATTCGGACTTTTATTATATTATATTATTATTTTATGTATATTGTATACATGGGTCACGATACGATTATATCATGATACATATTGCGATACACTGCGATATTCCACATAGTTCCCTGAAAATATAAAAACTGAAATACAAGTCATGGTGTACAGTCGGAATCGTCTTAATACATCGCACCCCATTGATAATTCAGCAGCCAAATTGAGTCAAAACACTGAACTGTAACATCTACAGGGCCAAAGATTGCACTTTACACCCCATTCAAAATGTTTTACCTTCAAAAAATCAATATATTGAGCTGATAATCGATATAGTATATCATGAAAATAAATATCGCAAATATACATTGCTGTATTGATTTTTTAGCACAGCCCTATATTATATCAGTCTGTGGATGCGATTTCAGACATCCCCTCCTTCTCAGCACGGCTGTCCCAGTGATAAGACGTGCCGAATCTGGGTTCACCTCAATGGCTATAAAGTTTCACTTTATTTTCACTTTTTTCAGATCTTTGTATTTCAATTATTTAATGTATTTAGTAATTATTATTGAACTTCATTCCTTTGCTTTATTCATTCTTTTCATCATTAACTACATACAAATATAGACGTAAAAAAGCAATCATTTGTAGGACGGAAACGGATTGATCCTAATTACATTACTTCATTCCGACTTTCGAACAAATTGCATTTCGAACGGCCTTCTGGAACCAATTAAGTTTGAATTCCGAGGTTCCACTGTGTCTGGTTTCTTTGTACTGAAAGTGGCACGTTGTGGATGTTTCCACATGTGTGTTCCCAAGTCAATGTCCATTACAAGTTACAACTGTCCCATATTTTGCAAGACAGCTGTTAATTCGTCTTCCTTGCTCCAGAACCTGTGCCAGAATTCTCTATGCCTTCAGGGGTGCTCCTTTTCTTGCACCGGATCCCTCTCTTAATCCCTCAGGTGCCAGACCTGGTCTGCCTTGGTCTATCCTGCACGTCAGACCTGGGAACGCAACATTACCGACGTCCCTCAGCTCACCGGAGGCCGTATATAGCTGGGGAAGCTCAGCATAGCTCACACATACACAGATCAAAAGAATAAAGTGATTCATTGCAAATTTTTATTGGCCACAATTGAACAGAAATTATAGCTTTTTTTCCGTTTTATCTCGGGTTCCTGTTGTAGCTTTATTGGCTTTCTTTTCTTTCTCTTTTTGAGTGGAAAATAAGTCATTTTACATACATATTTCTTTTTCCAGTGAGCTTATTATTTAAATTTGTGCAAATTGTATTTTGACAAACTCAGAGCATCTCAGAGCAGACAAAGCCTTGCACGCCCCCCTGTGATTTTTGGCTAACCCGGTTCAAATACGATGTATTGATTGGCTGGCCCACTGAGGGTCCGGGGCTGGATTTGCGGTCAGGTGGCACAGACCAGGGGTGCCCCGGTCACAGTAGTGTTTTTGTAACGCCTCAAAACTGTGTAGTGTGTGTCTTGTTTGTTGCAGGCATAGCTTGTTTGGGTTTGTTTACTCAGAAAATCATCAAAACATGAGATTTGACCTGGATGCTCAAATTTTTGAACAATGTTATAAATGTTATAAATAATTGAAGAAAAAAAAAAAAGGTCCTACTAGTAAAGGAAACATTAAACAACATGTAATATACATATTATCTATATTTCATGTGTACGTAAGACCAAGACTACAGCTACAGTAAGGTCTCACAGCCGTATGGAACACAGTTGTGTATACTTGTTGGCTACATTCCAGAGGTAAAATGCTTAAAAACTTTGTCACTTATTCCCACAACAACATTTGCAAGGTAAGACGTTTTCTTTCACCGACTTTATAACAAAGTGCTCACAAATGTTGAGCACAACTCAATCGTGAAGACATTTGTTCGTTACACCAGTCGACTCTCTCTCACTTTTGCGCCAAAACATGAGTAAATAAACTCACCTAAATCTTCTTTCGAATTAAATACGAGCCTCCGCTTGCTTTATCTCAGTAATAATAATCCACCCGGCGTGTTTTAATCCTCTGTGCTTTATGTTTATGTCATGCTTTTACACATCATCCAGGTGTATCGCGTACCGCACTGACTCGGAGGGCTCTGAGCCGAGAAGCGAGTCCGCGATTAATAAATACCTGACTAGCAGCGCGAGCTGGAGGGGGCGGGGCTTGTTCTCTGCATCTGGTATGCGCGGAATGTGAGCGCGAGCTCTGCTTATTCCCCTCAGGGATCGTAACAAACGAAGCGCGCGGAGGAATTTAAAATAGTTTAAAACGAAAAGCCGTTGTTGTCGGTTGGGGAATGATAACTGAGCTATTAAATATAATCAAGTTAAGCCAGCTTTAAGTGAATAAACTCTCAGAAAGTACCGGAGATTAGCTCATGATGCTTTATGTGTGTGAGCAACGTTGATGATTAACCTTTTAGTGAGAAGTCTGCTAACTTGCTGGCGTTTAAACCTTAATTTGACAAACCAAACCCTAGTTAGGCAAACACTGCGAGTGTAAAAGCTCGATGTCCTGTGGTTAAGCTGTATGTTTGGTTGTCTTTTGTAAATTAACAACATTTAATATGACTATGAATATATTTTTTGTCGTTTTAACGAACCGGTATTACAAAAACAAACTTGTGCCTCGTTTCCACGGAGTTTCCACTGTGCAGAGGTTGTGTTAATCTGTTTTTACTCAGAAAATGGTCGATTTAATCTGAACAGGAAACAGTTTTGCTAAAGATTGTTTGTAGGTTAACAAAAACATTTAAGCTAACTATGTACGCTATATTTTCAAAAGTGTTAGGACACCTACGCATTACACCTACAGCCTCTTTTATGTTCCACTCTAAATCCATAGGCATTCATATATCCTTGGTCCCCCCTTTCGCAGATATAACATGGAAGGCTTTCCACAAGATTTTGGACTGTGTCTGTGGGAATTTTTACCCATTCGATCAGAATTGCATTAGTTAAGTAAGACACTGGATGAAAGGTGTTCGATGAGGTTGAGGTCGAGGTCAGGGTTGTGTGCAAGCCAGTCAAGTTGTAGCATATTAGAGCACGCTGCCACCAATATACTGGACATATATATAATGTATTATTATTATTTGAATATATTATATATGGGTGGTGCAGTAGGTAGCACTGTTGCCTATCATCTCCAGAGACCTGGGTCTGAATTCTGGCCCAGCCACTGCTTGTGTGGAGTTTGTATGTTCTCCATCAGTCTTTGTAATCTTCCCACATTCCAAATAGTCCCAATAGTCCCACATTCCAAAGACATGAATGAGGTCAGTTGTGAGTGACTGAGAATGCGTTTGCCCTGTGATGGACTGACTCTCAGGACACTGAGAGGTAGTAGTCCACATGTAAACACCCCCCCCCCCCCTGCAAAGATGTGTCAAAATTGAAAGCACCACTGAATTCAGGAACATCAAAGACAAAGCAACACTCCCCATAAAATGTGTTAACTGTTCGCGTTCATTCAGATGGCTCAATGTTGCAACACTGTTTGTGTATTGGCTTCACCCTCTTCAATGCCTGAGCAGGTAACGCAACACTTCTTTCAAGTCTCATTTCCTTTTCTGTAACCTGTGTCTGTTTTGCCTTTGATGTTTTTTTTCCCCTGAAGCATGCTATAAAGACATAAAGCGCTAAAACCTGTGTTTTAAAAATAACTGAAAGTTTTACTTGCAGTATCTAATGTTGGCCCACGTCTAAGGGTTTTTGACTGTTGGTCCCAGCTAAGAGCGGCATAGAAGTTGAGCGCTACCTCTTCGTGGTTGGCATTTACTTTAGACAAGGTTAACTGATCCTACTTGGCTTTTATAGCTGGAGATTGTCAGATTTGTTTACCCAAAGCTATTTATTGATTTATAGCCAAGTACTCAACTCAATTCTGTAACATATTGGGAGACAATGTAAGGATTTAAGAATTGGGATGTTGTAAACCATTCTGTTGGTTCTAGTGGAAACTCTGGCAGGTACATTTTGAGTCAGTTAAACAAACCTCCAAAAATAAAAAGGCTGATAGAGTAATTTCCTTTTGACTGAACTACTAAATCTGTGGTCAGAGTGTACTGTGCAAGCCAGACAAATTATCTCTTGGCGTATTTTGGATTAGGGTGGCAGAAAGGTCATGGAATGACTTGCTGTGGACACTTAAACTTATGAAAGTGCCATAACGAGGGTTATTCTGCTGCCCATTCTATTGCCAGCATTATGAACCTGTGATCAGGGAGTGTCATTGAGACGACATTAGAAGGAGTGAAGAAGGGCATCTGCTAAATGCTGGAACTGTCACTGACTTGGCAATACAGGTATGCCTTGTACAGGTATGCCACCCGATCAACGTCCATTCACTTTAATGACCATGTTCCTCTGCCAAGATATCACTGGGTCCTTGATCAAGGCCATTAACCATCAACTACTCATCAAATTATAGGTCGCTATAGATAAGTTCGTCTACCAAATGATGGTAATGAATCAGTGAACACCAAGGATATAAACCTCTTTTTTATTTGAAGACTCTAGAGTCAGGTCTGTCATACCAGAAACATACCAGTCTAATGCCTAGTGTATTCAGGCACGGTCACTTCAGACAGGGTGATGTATAATTTCTGAGAACAGTCAGCGGTTGGGTAATGTTAAGGGAAGAAATGTCAGCCAGTATTACAGGAGCAGACAGATGGAATGCTGTTTAAGTGATGAGTATTAAAATGCTTGGTGTGAATCTTCTCCATTCCAGCTGTTGAGCAACAGATAAACAACGCTGCACTCACAGGCAGATTGTAGGCGGGTATTTCCAGCCCAGCCTGAGACGTCGTGACTCACGCTGGGAAAAACCACACATCAGTATGACAAGTGCATCATTTCAGGTGTGAGTTAAAAGAATGTCGGTCATTGGCAAGTCTCTACACATTTGTAGTGGATCGGGTCTTGCAATCCTTAAACCTGAAGTGTGGGGACATTAAAGCACTTCCTTATCGTCAAGAATGTGTGCCTGTCACCACTTGATCTGATCTTCTTAGTCTCTGTGATAAATATGAATTAGCCATCCCAGCGCATAGTGGTTTGAATATTTACTAAAATGAAGTGAAGTCTGAGATTACACTCACACATTTACTTTTTGAAACCCTTTAAAGTGTTTTAAGTGTTTATTGTCTTTGTTGCCGTGTTTGTTTTTTCCTGCATCAGCTCTTTACATGATTTTAGTTAGATTGTTCTTGGGCTGTAAGATCTTTGTAGTAGCATGAGGTAATGTCTACCAAGGAAAATAGAAAGCTCTTCTTTGAGTCGCTCTGGGTAAGGGCGTCTGTTAGATGCTGTAATTGTAAATGTTGTTTACTTTATACCATTCAAAATATGGGCGGGTGATATAACGATTTAACCTGTCTCCACGATCTGCTTTAACACAGAGCTTGCAGGAACTGTCATACTAAACACATTTTGGTACTAAAAACACTGACATGGCATTTAAACGTGTTTGAACAACCAGACGCTACTCTATTCGCAGCTCACGGTTTCCCTAACAAACACATGATTAAATCAATAATAGCCTCTGAATTTGCTTGTTGGGCAACACAGTTGCATGACTGGTGAAAAAAAAGTTCATGATCAGATATACAGTAATGTGCAAAAGTCTCAAGCCACCATTAGAATGGATATACAGTTGTTTTAGCACTGGTATATCGACCATATATAATTTTTCCTCAGTCTTGTTATTAGAATACAACCAGAAAATACAGGAAATTTGTATGCAGTATTAAAAAAACTGAAAAAAAGAGATAAAACAGCTTCTATAGGATACAGTGGTAAATATTTAGTGTTTCCAACCCTTACACTTGCGCAAGAGCAGCATCTGGGAGCTTCATCGGGATACCAAGTTGATCCTTCTACAGTCTGAAGAAGCTTGATCAGGAATGGACTTTTTGGAAGAGTAGCCAACATGAAACCACTTTTTCAGAAGGGGAACAGGGTGAAAAGGAGGCTAAAGCTCACAAAGACTGGAATGAAGATCAGTGGAAAAGAGGATTATGGAGTGAAGTCCAAGTTTGAAATTTCTGGATCCAGTCGTCAACAATATGCTATGTACGCTCGTTATACCATTTCTAAAACACCAAATCTAATAGTGGCCTAAGACTTTTTCACAGTTCTGTATAACCAGACATGTTCACCCCCACAATGAAAGTAAGGATGTATAACTGTAACCAGAGCTAGAGTCGTACCTCGGTTCTCAACCACCTCCGAACTCGGAAATTTGATTCTCTATGCATTTTGACCAGAAAAATTTGTCTCGGTTCTTGTCGTTTGCTCGGTACTCGGCACACTTGCTTAAACTTGTATGAGTCGAGCCATGTGACTCGTTTCAGCCAAAACTCAATTCACGATTCATGATTCAGTACAGTGATTCAGATTCACAATATCCCTCGCTCAGTGCAGAGCTCTGCTGCGTTTATCATGTTTTTCTTTATTTCTACATCTACAGTACTGTCTTCTTAATGCAAATAAATCTCCATGGGTCTTAAAAAGGTTAGTAATAAGAGCCAACTGAAAGGAAAACAGGAATTGAATGCTCCAGAACACAGTCTGCAGCTATGCTAGCGCCCTGAGTTCACCAACAGGGTAAGTGTTTTGCTTTTACTTTTCACTTTCAAGCCATTACTCAATAAATTACATGAGATTTTTTTGGTAGCTTTGTGGTAATGATGTTGGCCGACTGTATGTTAATTTAAGTGTTTTAAGCATTGACTTACTTATCATTACTTATCATAGGCTCTGCTACAATACACCAAACACTCGTTAAACTCATCAGTTCATGATACTTAACTTCTGATGGATTTATTGGACAAATCCCCATCATAAACCAGGGAGCTCCTGTACAATACAGCTCCATTAATGCATATAATGCCTTATACAGGGGGGATATTCTGGGGGTCTGGAACCCATTCATTCCATTTACATTATTCCTTATGGGACATATTTGCTCAGTGCTCGTCCTTTTCCACTGGTATCACTGTATTTGTTAATGTTAAAAATAAAATCCTTACAAACGTAAATATGACTTACTCCCACTTCTACCAAGATGCCTTTACAAACACTGTGCTCTAATTTTTTGTCGTGCTGCTCCAGCACATCTTATAGCCCTTACGTTTGGTCAAAATGCAATTTCTGTCCATCTGCAAAAGAAAAACACCCAGAGACATTGGAGGGGAATCACAAGATCCAAAATAGAAACCACAGAGGAGAAAGACAAGCCTGTTAGAGGGCAAGACAGGAGAAATGAAGCTCAGTTCAGCAGGGATTAGCTGCGGTTAATTGGGTCGTTCAAAGCAAATTCCTTAAGACAGACCAACACTCTGGTGGTGTGTGGGGGGGGGAGGGCATGCTCTATTCTTACCACAATTCCTCTTTTATGTGTCAGATATTTTTATGCTGCTGGTGTGGTTCAGTAGAACGATTGACGCATGCCTCACTAAGAAACCAGACAATGAGACAAACTGTTTATGGACCGACCTCGCTCCGGGCGTCTGTCTTTACAGCAAGAGAAAAACAGTAAGACAGTAGTTAAGTGGCCATAAAGTGAATCAGCGGCACATTACACTTTCAAATGTGTAAGAGTTACTGCAATTTTATGTAAGAGTTAAAGGATTAGCTTGTGCAAAAATAAACTTCAGACACGCTTTCCATTACTCGGCGACCAGGACATGTTTGGTGTCTTTTGGTCGCTTGTTTAGCTTCTTAAATGTGTGTTTTTCCTTAATGTCATTCTTAAGGGAAAAAAATTGTTGAAAATTTGTCAAAGTCAGATTTCCTTCTATAGGACTTTTTACAATGGAGCATTGTCTTAAAACAACTTTACAGATTTCTGTTATCTTCTAATATCTAAGGCCAATCGGAAATGGAGCACTCCTAGTGAGACAGTGGCAAGCAAAAACTCCCTAAACCATTTAAGGAAGACCAAGACTCAAAAAGGGACCCAATCTCCTTGGGTGGCTTAGAAGATAAATGTAAGAATTAAACAAAGTCATCTACTTATTAAGTTTATAGTAATAGTTTAAATAAACAGAACCTAAATAAATACTAAAAGAGAGAACATATTTAAAAATGTACAACCCCAAATCAGAAAAAGTTGAGACGGTATGGAAAATGCAAATAAAAAATATGGTCAATGTTCCTTACATTTCCTTTGACTTTTATTTTAATGCAGACCTTAGGACACCTAGATATGTCAGGTTTTTCTGGTCGACTTAATTTCATTTGTTAAAAAAGATCCATTCCTGCATTTCAGGCCTGCAACACATTCCAAAAAAGTTGGGACGGGGACAATTTAGGTCTAGTAATGAGGTAAAAAAACTAAATAATGATGTGATTTCAAACAGGTGATTATAATCATGATTTGATACAAATGCAGTATCCTTTGATGAGTAAAAATGGGCAGAGGATCTCCAGTTTGTGTAAGAAATGTGTAAGAAAATCATTGAAATGTTTAAAAACAATATTCCTCAAAGAAAGGGATTTGCATATCTCAGTCCCAACCTTTTCTGATTTGTGTTGTTGATAAATGCATGGACGTCCCTGATAAAGATGTCGTCTTGAAGGCAGCTCATGTTGCTCTAAAATCTCGGTGTACTTTTCTGCACTAATGCTGCATCACAGAAGTGGAAATGACCTTTACCAAGGGCCCTGACCCGACCCCATACCATGGCAGAGCCTGGCTTTTATACTTCTTCCTCATAACAGTCTGGATGGTCCTTTTTTGTCCAGAGTACACGGCGTCCATTTCTTCCAAAGACGTCTGAGCACAATACTGGTTTCACAAACCTGGTTCACAAGCTCCACTCTGTACCATTTCAGTCTGTTAGAAATTCGTGGAAAACTTGGAACATTAACCGAAAAAACTTGACCCGCTGATATGCAGATGTTTTCTGTTTCCCGTTTCATCGCTCCAGCAACAAATGTTTACGCTCATAAACTTATAAATCAGCCAGCACATCTCACATAGTTTTCCACAAACACATGGTTGTATTATATCTACTTGGAATAATGGAGCAGGAATAAAACTTGCTCAGGGTCCTCACGGCCAGCTTCTGTGTAAAGTCAGCAGTCAAAAAAAGCATAATGAGATGTGATGAATATTTGATCAGATTAGGGAAACATGCAAGTGCTTTTCCACTGGAGCAGGAAAGTGTTAGTGCAGCTCGCCATTAGCGGCCTTGAACAAACAGCTGGATGATCCACTGCTGACTCGGCACATAGCTCCAGCTCCATGGGTTTGACCAGCAGGATGGCAGAGGGAGAAGGAGAGCTCTGTGAGTTTCCATTTTCCAGTTTTCTTCCCAAAATGTGTTGACTGTTTTCTCCAATACCAGATTTGTTTGTAGGCCTGGTGACCTCATTCTTCTTATAGTATGTTGTGTTGTTTCCTGTGTTGTATCCACACCCATATCTTCTCTTAAATTAATGGATAACACATTTCTCTTGACAAAGTTTTCTTGACAAATAATCTTACAGCAGGTGAACGACAACCAGATCAAATAACGTCTTACAACTGAATGATTGTCCTGTTGGGTACAAAAGAAGCATCCTTTGAGGAGTAAAGATGGGCAGAGGATCTCCAGTTTTATCCAGGTATTTTCTTGCCACACTTTGGCCCCCTTAATACCAGCTGATGGTTTAAACCTACAGCCTACCTGAGTATTGTTGCTAACCATGTGCACCCCTTTACGAGCACAGTGTACCATCTTCTGATTTCCACTTCCAGCAGGGTAATGCTCCATGAAAAACAAAGCTCAAATCATCTCAGTGTGGTACTGGTTGTACTCAAACAGCCTCCACAGTCTCCAAATCTCAATCCAATAGAGAATACACCTTTGGGATGAGAAAGAACGTGAGATTCGCATCGTGGATGTGCAGCCGATGAATCTGCTGCGACTGTGTGATGATGTCATGTCAATATGGACCAAAATCTCTGAAGAATAATTTCAGAACCGTGTTGAATCTCTGCCGGTAAGTTGTGTATCCTGACCAGCATTTTCAATAATGTACAAATTACATATAGTTCCAAATGCAGGCTCTAAAGCAGAGCTTAAATAATTGACCCAGTTTACAAACGGCCCAGACGGAACACAGCCTGAGAAGCCATAAAGTTATTTAATAAGTTATATAATATTTGAGATGAAACACTGTGTTTTATTTAAAGGCTGAAACTGTATTTGAACTGATAACAGGGCTTTCTCGTGCTTTCTAGAAAGGATCTACTGTGTGTCAGCAATGCGAGGCTATTTGTGTTTGAGTGGAAGAATTTCCTTGAATAGAGGAGCTATTTAAGCCGAAACCAACCAAGGGGCTTTATGATAATGAGCAGAAATGGGAACCTTGTGAAACATGCTTTAAAAAGAACTGAGTGGATATTTCCAGGATATTATCTGTATAACTAGTACTGGTGTTTAAACTGTTACTACTACTTTTATTAATACTAATAAAAATAATAATGCCAGTCACTGTAGGCTAGGGAATACTGGAAATTGAATGAATTCGTTCCAGACCCCCAGAAAATCCCCCCTGTATAAGTGTAACGTAGGAGTGAGGTGAATGGAACGGAGAGGTGAGACGAACGCAGGTATCAAACGAAAGGGGTCTTTATTAATGGCGAAAACAACAGACAACAGGCAGAGCCGAAATACGGGTGTGAACATAAACTAAGCCGCAGCCGGAAACGGGTGTGAACAGAAACTAAGCCGGAGCCGGAAAACGGGTATGAAACGAACACGGAAACGGGTAGGAAACATAAACTAGACCGAGGTCGCAAAACAGGTGGAAACTAAACAAAACACGGAAGTAAACAAAACGAGCTATACCTGAACGGAGCGGGGCCTAGGGACGCGACGGGCATGGAGAACCATCAATATCAAGGTGAGGCGCGTAGGAACGCGGGATGAGGTGCGGCGTTAACACAAAGCTTATTTTATAATAAAGTGATGAAAAATCTCATGTAATATAGAGAGTAATGGATTGAAGGTGAAAACTAGCTGAACTTGAATGCTTGGAGCATTCATTTCCTGTTTTGTTTTCGGTTGGCTCTTATTACCTTTTTAGGACTCATGGAGGTTTATTTGCACTAAGAATACAGTTCTGTCAGTGTAAAAATAAAGAAAAGCACAATAAACACAGCGGAGATCTGCACTGAGCAATGAATCACTGTGTGCTGAATCATGAATCATGAATCAAGTTTCGGCTGAAACGAGTCACTTGGCTCGACTCATCCAAGTTTAAGCAAATTTTTCTGGTCAAAATGCATCGAGAACCGAATTCAACATGTCCCGAGGTGGTTTAGAACCGAGGTACCACTGTACTAACAATATAACTTTATATAATACAATAAAAATGTACTTAATCACACAGACCCAGGGCTTGAGTCCTGTCCTGGATGCTGCCTGTGTGGGTTAGCATGCTCTGATATTTAGAATAAATTAAGATAATTGACTGATTAATTGTGGTGGCCTTGCAGATAAGGTATTAGACTATGGACCAAAAGGTCCAGGGTTCAAATCCCACCTCTGCCAAGCTGCCACTGTTGGGTCCTGGAGAAAGGCCCTTAACCTAAAACTGGATTGTAAGACTGTATCAGCTGTAAGTCGCTGTGGATAAGGGCGTCTGCTAAATATAAACTAATAGGAGATTCTCATATAAGCTTTTTGAACCAGTTTTACCAACCAGGGGCTGAACAACGTCACCTTAAATTTGTATATCCTTCCTTTAAGTTTGTGACTCTAAATGAAAACCTAGAAGAAGGCATCAAACCTTTTACAGTGGATCCGCATCATTGGTCCCCAGCTTATACTGACCTGTCAGATTAGCAAAAATTAGAAACATCCCTTATCTGCTACTTTAGCTAGTCAGCATTTTCGTTTCGGCAGGGATCACGGTTTGTGAGACGCCACATCCTGTTCGTAACCTTGCTAAATGGGCGTGGGATCAGAGCTCAAACCTGGCCCCTCTGTGTTACACGGCCTATGTGGGAGTTGTAACAAGCACGGTTGTTTTCCCTGCATTTCACTGGAATTGAAGCTATATATAAAGCTAACCCTGCTCCTCACCCTAACCTCAACCTTTCATTTACTTTTCTACATGTGGATCGTGTGAATTATTACTGTGCATTCCTGACTCATGTGGGAACTCATGGAGGAATGTCAGGGACAAGGTTGATAACAGGGTCACAGGATACACGGACAATGCGGCTAAATGTTTTTTTCTCGAATCAAAACATTCAACATCGCTCCCAGAGCATGCAGGAAGAGGTGGGACAGTGCTGATCTGAGGCCAGTTTTGTTCTCTGTGACACAATATGAGATTTGGATGTCCCATGGTAGCTCTCAGTTCTCTGCAGCTCTTGCTCCTCCAGAAAAGGATGTCAGTTTTTTTCAGATTATAACCCTCCTATCTTGGTCAGAGTCACAGGAAATATGGAGTCTAACTCCTCCCTGGACTCCACAAGCTGACTTCCCTGTTTGGGCTCCCTTCCATTAGGCACAGCCAATCATGTCCGCCGACCCATGCCGGGTCATGCGGTGGTGTCCTGGTGTCTGAGACCACTGTGCCACCTGAGCACCAGATATGATTTCCCAACAATTATAAATGTATTCAAGGCAAAACAAGCTACCTGAAACAGCAGTTTCCTAAGAACCTGCGTTTGAATCCCAGGTGTGGTTCATAACTGAAATTTGAGTCATGCTTTTACAGAACCCTGTGATGGACTGGGCACAATGTGAATTTCAGGTTAGGTTCCAGACCCTCTCTGAAGACCCTGACCAGGATAGTCGGAGGTAAAACAGGATGCTTTGCTTTTGTTGACTGACAGCTCCAGGGACCGAGATTTGAAAGTGTTAGTGGTGAACATGTGCTGCCTTCAGGACTTGGACATGGAGCTGACTGTTTTCAAGTCAAAGTCAAATTTATTTCTATAGTGCTTTTCAAATTTGTCTCAAAGCAGCCTTGCAATTTTCTATGAACTTCTATTATTTAAGGTCAATCCCAAATAGAGCAAGCTTTGGACGACAGTGTCAACAAAAAAACTCCCCAAACGTCATAAGGAAGAAACCTTGGGAGGACTAAGACCCAACAAGAGACCCAACCTCCTTGGGCAGCTTAGATGTTATACAGTCGTATGAAAACGTTTGGGCACCCCTGATAATGTTCATGATTTTAGTTTATAAATCATTGGTTGTTCAGATCAGCAACTTGAGTTAAATATATCATATAGCAGATGAACACAGTGATATTTGAGAAGTGAAATGAAGTTTATAGGATTTACAGAAAGTGTGCAGTAATTATTCAAACAAAATTAGGCAGGTGCATAAATTTGGGCACCCTTGTCATTTGAATACCTTTAGCACTAATTATTGGAACACAAAATTTGTTTTGTAAGCTCATTGACCCTTGATCTACATACACAAGTGAATCCAACTATGAGAAAGGGTTAACCAGCAAAAATATCCTGTCAGACAGAACTGTACTGGCCTCAAATGCTGAATTTATTCTGGCACAAGCTCAGTCTGTGACATTTACAAACAATAAAATGTCAAATAAAACTTAGGACTGTAATAAATTAAAGAGAGTATACAATATTCTGGAGAATATAATAAAATATTCCACGTCATATCTCACAATAACAAACGATTTATGCTGAAATAATGGATGCTCGTGATAAGATAGTGTTTGTTTGGCCATAAGTGTGGATATAAAAAACTTCCAAATATACTACAGCCCAATGGTGGCATGTTGGCAGTCACTTGATGCCTTCTGGTTCGATGTCCAGTACTGGTCTGAACATGTCTGGTTGTCCATAGGGCAGCGCGGTGGCACAGTGGTTCGAGTCCTGTCCTGGATGCTGCCTGTTTGGAGTATGCATGTGCTCCCTTGGTGACTTTGAAGTGTCTTTAAAGTGTCCTGGTGAGAGTGTGTATGTGCCCTGTGATGGACTGGCACCTAGGCCCCACCTTGCAACCCTGAATTGGATTAAGCAGGTATAAAAAAATACTTAATTGTAGTCATGTTGCCCTCAACATACAATATACTGCATGACCAAAAATATGTGGACACCCTTTCTGATTAGCACACTTATGTCACCTACACTCAGTGTTCAAAGGTTCATAATATGAAGCACTCTCAATCAGTGGGTTGCCTTGAACACCTTGATGACTCGCCATATGACATATTTTCATAGTCTTCCACCAGTCAGTTCATCAACTTTCTGCCCTCCTCAAACAAAGTCTAAAATGTAATGGTTTAGGTTTGATGGGGAACATGGCCTGCACAGAGCCTGTAAGTCCATCACACAGTTTTAAGATGACTTGGAACGAAAACTGGGTCGCAGTCATGTTCCAAAATAGCTTCTAGATGCACTTTTTAGGAGTCCACAAACTTTTGGCTACACAACATATTGTAGTAATAATCATCAGTGGAATGAGTTTAGATATTTGGTTACACTGATTAGTGAGAAGATACTGATAACATGTTATGAGTCTGAAGATCTCCCTCCTGGCTCTTGGTTCCTTCTGGTATTTCCTCGTTAAGCAGTCTTTCCTCACCGCCATCAACTTTGGCTGCTCCCTTTTTTAAGAGTTTTATTTGTACTGATAAAATATGCAAATAAAATTGTTTTTCAATATCAGTAGTACACGGAGTAAAAACAATTTCTGAAGGAAATGGAGAACTGACGCAATTCCAGTAACCCGACTCGACCTCATCTTAAAGAAACATGGTTAAAATCCTGAGTATGAAGCGCCTTTGTTTGCTTTCTTCATAGCTGGAGTGCCGTGGGTTGCCTATTCAGAGCCGAGCGCTCAGGAAGGTGCATACCGCCGGCTGCATGGCACTACAGCTATGAGGAAAACAAACAGAGAGCAGAAGATCGGGGACTTCATGCCTGAGCCAAGTGCATTCCTCGAAAACTTGCAAAGCCTCTGTGTGGAATTTCATCAGGCCATTTACTCTGTAAATTTACGACAGCACATGCTTGCACATACGCTTTCAATCAAGCTGCCTCATTTCACCAAAATGCAGACCATATGCTCGGTTTCTGAAACACTCCCAGCTAGGAGATACACATTTTATTATTTGAATTCCATCTAAACTACAACACTAGTTATCCCTCCAAAGCAGCCTGGGGTTTAGGAAAAAAACGCACAATTTCTCTGAAAAATCAGGCTGTTTAAAGTCATGAAACAAATCGTACTGTGAATCGGGATTAGACGCACTTTGACAGAACATACTGAAATGTTTAGTTTGGCTGTTGTGAGCTTTCCATTTTTATGCTTGTTTTTGTCCTGCCTCATAAATATTCCACACATACCATGTTTTTACAGTCTTGCTTTCGTTCTGAGTATGTAAAAACCTCCAAGTCCAAGCCAAAACCTCGTCTTTTTCCACCACACGGATACTCGAACAGTCAATTTTCTCTTTACTCTGATTAATTATTCAGGACTCATTTGGTATCAGATACAGGGCTCTACAGTGCGAGCGTTTTCTTTGGTTTAGCACCTTGTTTTATTGAAATGCTTATTTATTTAGGAGGGATTTTGACCGAGACACGCAGCAGAAACCGTACTCTGAATTTTCCCGTACAAGCCTCCTGCACTCCGATGAGGAAGTCGGCAGTGCGCAACGTGATGGGAGTGATGAGCGCTGGGAAATGTAGTGAGGAAAAGCCTTGGTTGCATAATAATCGTTTGTTTTTCACTCTCGATACGTTATTCAATAAATTACAGGAGAGATTCAGTACCTTATTACAGAATAAGCTTCATGTTAGTGATTTTGCCCAACTGCAGTTTTAATGTAAGTGTTTTAAGCATGTTTAAGGTCCATGAGCACTACGATACACCCCACCACTCTAGTGCGTGACTTGAGGAGTCGTGTGGCAGGAGTGATGAGTGCTGGGAAATGTAGTGAGGAAAAGCCGTCATGTCTAATGTACGCTACGTTATGATATATACAGTATATATTCTCGATAAATCTATGGTAAATTCAACTTACGATGGATTCGTCAGAATCAGCACCTGTACGTTACAGCCAGACGCTTCTTTATCTCGACTGGACACCAGATGTTGTAATGTTGTTACCTCTACAGGGAAAAACACAATCAGTAAGACCACTACCTCAGTCCCAGAGATCTAACGCACTGTTTGTTGCCAAATGAAACATTTTCCTTCATGCTTCATGGCCGGCTACATGCTGCATTCCTTAGTGTTTGTGGTCCCCATTCCCTAAAAATACTCAACCCTCTGCTTGGTACCTGAGGCCTGATAGGAAATGTTAAGGACCAGAGATTTCATTGCAACACTAGAACACAACCCTTGTGTGTGTCCAAGGTAAATGGATCATAAGGTGATGAGTTTAATGTAGTCTATACTGTTTCATAGAGGAGCCTATTGCACATTAACACTTACATTAACCTACAGTTACCCAAAATCGTTAACACAAAGCTTATTTTATAATAAAGTGTTGAAAAATGTCATGTAATTTAGTGAGTAATGGGTTGAAAGTCAAAGCAAATCACTTACTCTATTGGTGAACTCGGGTCAAAAGCCAAAGCCAAGAGGAAGAAGGTTCCTATCGGTGTGCTCTAATAAACTAACCTTTTTAGGACCCATGGAGATTTATTTTATTTAATACTGTAAAAATAAAGAAAAACATGATGAACACAGCTGAGATCTTCTCTGAGTGAGAGCTGTTGTGAATCTGAATCATTGAATCATTGAATCATGTTTTGGTTCATGCGGCTCCATGCGTCGAAATTTAAGTAAGTGCGTCGAGTATCAAGCAAACAATGAGAGCCGAGACACATTTCTGTAGTCAAAATGCATCGAGAACCAAGTTCTCTCTGTCTCTCTGTCTCTCTGTCTCTCTCTCTCTCTGTCTCTCTCTCTCAAACCAGTCTCTGGCAAAAGGACCACATCATTCTATTTCTAGACTGTAACATTTCCTAGAAGCACAGACACACAGATTAATAGATAAATATTTTTTAAATTGTCAAAATAATCTACGTTATTACACCAGTGCTGTATTGGGGTTAGATCTACAGTCCAGATCAAGATAAGGTCACAGCTAGGTTCAAATTACGTTACACTTGGGGTGAATATGGGTGTAAGAGTTAGGCGAACTTTCATCACAAATCCAGGCAATTGTGGGTTAAAGGCTTTTACTCAAAGGCCCAACAGTGGCGGCTTGGCAGGACTAAAATGCTGAATCTTATGGTCAGTATACAACAGTAAAACTTCTAAAAGTAATGATAATATCTTAACTTTAAGTTTAAAGTGCTTAAAGTTCATAACTGTAATCCGTACGCTACATGCTAATCAGCCTCAAAGCTTCTCGGTTATAGTTTATATTCTGTCATGACATCACACTGCCACCTGGTGGCCTTGAAGCAAAATGAACAGACAGTGGAAAGCCCTGACAAACACAGCGGTACAAATATAAAAGGGTCATTCTTCAACTTTCCCAGCTTAAGTTGTGATTTTATTCATTTTTATTTTATTAATTTATTTTTTAAAATTATTTTAAGGTAATGTTTATACACTTTAAATACTTAATGATACTACAACTAAGCTTATATGGAAATGAAATGTAATTCGTTTATTTATAAATAATTAATCATTAATGACGTGGTAGTAATGACAATCCGGTTTTTTCAGACAAAAAACATCATCGGTTATGGATTTGCTAACACTAGTCAGCAGCTAGAATGAGACATTATAAAAACTTTAAATAAACGTGTATAATGTGAACATTTCAAATTTTGTGTGAAATACTTATAGATATAAGTATAGCTATTATAGATACGTATAGATATGACCAAGATTATTACGTTCTGTGTCTTAGGTTATTGTAAAAACACACATTTTTATTTTATTTTATGAGTTGATCAATTTTATAACTATTGTAGCAGACAAGTTTTAAAGTCTGGGACAAGGCCAGAGTAGCAAAGTATTGAAAAATACTTCAACTATGAGAGACAAAACGAGAAAAAAATCCAGGAAATCACATTGTAGGATTTTTAAAAAATGTAATTGTAAATCATGGTGGAAAATAAGTATTTCAGACCTAACAGTAGAGGAACACAATTTCCCAATAACTGTTTATTATACAGAAAATAAACACAAATCAATTGGCAAACTGTAATTTATTAAAAAGTTTATTTACATTCAGCGAATAAAATGGGTCTGAATTATATGGCAGGCTGTTACTAAGGTGCACTATGCTTCTACCAACAGAAGAACATCAGTGCGAGATCCCGGTGTTAGAACCAAAGTCTAGGATCCTGTTTTAATTTCTATTACTTGATTAGTGGTTATAATTTTGGAAGATGAAGCTCTTAATGTGAATGTGAGAGAGAGAGAGAGGCAGAGAGGGAGATCAGGATGGTTTTGTTGGTATGACTTGGTATAAGGTCATGAAGTTCCACACCTCTGGGTTACCTCAGGTTAAACTGGTGTTTTGTTTGTCAGTGTGTTTTGGATGACTGTGAGTAACCTCATGGTGACTTCCAGTAAACTATAGTGGGGCAAAAAAAGTATTTAGTCAGCCACTGATTGTGCAAGTTCTCCTAGTTAGAAAGATGAGAGAGGTCTGTAATTTTTATCATAGCTACACTTCAACTATGAGAGACAAAATGAGAACAAAAATCCAGGAAATCACATTGTAGGATTTTTTAAAGAATTTAATTGTAAATCATGGTGGAAAATAAGTATTTGGTCACCCACAAACAAGCAAGATTTCTGGCTCTCACAGACCTGTAACTTCTTCTTCTTCTTGACCTAATACTTATTTTCCACCATAATTTACAATTCAATTCTTTAAAAATCCTACAATGTCATCAGGTCCCTCCATGTAGTTCTGGGATTTTTGCTCACCATTCTCATGATTATTTTGTCCCACGGGATGAGATCTTGTGTGGAGCCCCAGATCGAGGGAGATTATCACTGGTCTTGTATGTCTTCCATTTTCTTACAGTTGCTCCCACAGTTGATTTATTCACACCAACCTGCTTGCCTATTGTAGATCCACTCTTCCCAGCCTGGTGCAGGTCTACAATTTTCTTCCTGGTGTCCTTCGACAGCTCTTTGGTCTTGGCCATGGTTGAGTTTGGAGTCTGACTGTTTGAGGCTGTGGACAGGTGTCTTTTATACAGATAACGAGGTCAAACAGGTGCCATTAATACAGGTAACGAGTGGAGGACAGAAGAGCTTCTTAAAGAAGAAGTTACAGGTCTGTGAGAGCCAGAAATCTTGCTTGATTGTTTGTAGGTGACCAAATACTTATTTTCCACCATAATTTACAATTAAATTCTTTAAAAATCCTACAGTGTGATTTCCTGGATTTTGTTCTCATATTGTCTCTCATAGTTGAAGTGTAGCTATGATGAAAATTACAGACCTCTCTCATCTTTCTAAGTAGGAGAACTTCCACAATCAGTGGCTGACTAAATACTTTTTGCCCCACTGTATCTGAATCCGGTTCTTTCACTGACTGTATGAATCAAGTTTATCAGATTTTGATTTGAGATCCAGATAATGTCTTTTTTAAATCTAAGGATGACGAGCATGAAGATGACTTTATAGGTGAATCTGGAGGACTAAAGCTTAGTAAACTATTGATAAGAAATACCAGATGTATCCTGGGGGTTTGAGCACAGAGTAACAGTGCTACACAATAACAGACCGACTGCTGAAGCTGTTATTTTTTATTTTCTAATGCTGATTACGTCTATGATTTGATAAACTGGTGTGTTTTGGAGTTAAGGTCCCTGTAGTTCAGTCTTAGCGTGCACCATATTCTGTCTTTGTGCTTTCTCTTTTATAGGGATTCTACTTGCAACATTTTTGGCTGTAGGTTGTAACAAACTACCAAACTGATTTGAATGATTGGTGCTGATGTAAGTCATGGTATGAATTTGTTTGGTCCGGAAGTCATGTCCTTGTTAGTGGTGAGTGAAAGGTAAACCGGGTTCAGTGACTAAAAGTCAGAGGTTGGACACGGTCACCCTGATGAACCACTGCAACCTCAATCAGAACTACAGAAATCTGACCTTTGTCTGTCTGTCCGTGTTTCTGTCTGTTAGATAATTGACAGATGGATAAACTAATATATAGATGATCCATAGTCAAATTGGTTTAAGTGGTAAGACAGACAGACAGACAGACAGACGGGCGGATAGATACAACCCAAGATATTTTTCTAGTCAGCTTCATTTCATTTGTTAATAAACATCCATTCCTGAATTTCAGGCCTGCAACACATTCAGAAAAAGTTGAGATGCGGCAATTTAGAGTTAGTAATAAAGTTAGAAAGATAATGCTCGTGATTTCAAACAGGCGATGACAACAGGAGATTCTAATCATGATTTGGTACAAAAGCAGCATCTACAAAAGGCTGAGTCTTTGAGGAGTAAAGATGATCAGAGGATCTCCAGTACATCAACACGTGTAAGAAAACGATTGAAATACTTAATGCTCCTTAAAGAAAGATTGGAAGGGATGTATATATTTCTCCCTCTACAGAGCATAATATCATTAAACCATTCAAGGAATCTGGAGGAATTTCAGTATAAGGGCTAAGAGCACAAGCCTAAACTGAATAGGGGTGATCTCCGCTCCCTCAGTCGGCACTGCATCAAGAACCCTCATTCATCAATAGCTCCCTCAGACATTTTACCCAGTTGGCAGACTTTGACAGTGGGCACCCATTACGTCTCCTGCCACTGATAGCCAGCCAGTCACCTTCGTCTGCAGTGGTGTGGTGACCAAGGAACCTGGACTGTTATGGACTGGAACCGTATCGTCTTTAGTGACGAATCCAGGTTCTGTTTGGGACCCAATGGGGGTCGGGTTTGAGTATGGATTATCTTGTTGAAACATACATGCACCTCGCTGATAAAGATGTCGTCTTGAAGGCAGCTTATGTTGCTCTAAAATCTGAGGGCACTTTTCTGCATTAATGCTGCAGCACAGAAGTGGAAATGACCTTTACCAAGGCCGTGACCCGACCCCATACCATGGCAGAGCCTGGCTTTTGGACTTGTTCCTCATAACAGTCTGGAGGGTCCTTTTTTTCGTCTTTGCCCCAGAGCACACGGCGTCCATTTCTTCCAAAAATGTTATACTGATGGGTCTGAGCACAGTCCCCGTTCCCACTGTATGATGGTCCATCCCAGATGCCTCCGAGCCCAGAGAAGCCGACGCCCCTTCTGGACATGGTTATAACATAAGGCTTCTTTTTAGCACAGTAACGTTTTAAGTGGTATCTGTGAATGTAACTCTGTATTGTAGAGCTTGATAAAGGTTTTATAAAGGAATCCCTTGTCCATGTGGTTCTATCAGCTATTGATGAATGACGGTTCTTGATGCAGTGCCGTCTGAGGGACTGGAGATCACCCCTCTCCAGTTTAGGCTTGTGCTCTTACCCTTTACACTGAAATTCCTCCAGATTCTTTGAGTCGTTTAATGATATTATATTTAAACCCCTTCCAATCTTTCTTTGAGCAACACTTTTTCTCACACGTTTGTTTATAAACTGGAGATCCTCTGCCCAACTTTGTTGCTCAAAAACTCGGCCTTTCGTTGCTTTTGTACCAAATCAAGATTACAATCACCTGTGTGAAATCACATCATTATTTAGTTACCAGTCCCAACTTGAATGTGTTGCAAGTCTACAGCTAGATATATAGATAGAAAGATGGATGGATGGATGGATGAATAAGGTCACTGTAGTCACTTTAGTCCACGTCACTTGCAGTGTGTCTCTGGGTGACCGTGTCTAACCTCCCTGAGTCGTGACTTTCGGTCAACCCATTGAAACCTGTTTACCTTTCACCTACAGAATGAAGCTCTCTATGCCCCATACGTTTCTCTATGCTTCTGAATTAATTTTCCTTTTCAAATGAATAACGAGTTAGACCGACACGGACAGACTACCAGGTGGACAAATAGACAGTGACATGGAGCACAGAGAGACAGCCTATACTATTTTTCCAGTGGTGATCATCATGAGGATTTGGTTGGTGTGACCCGGCCTGAGTTCAGGAGATTCATACCGCTGTTATCTGAGGTTAAACCGACATGTGCAGGGAATGCAGGTGTCTATAGTTCAGCTTTATCCTGCAGAGTCACTGTGATTGGCAACTTTCAGTCAACCCACAGAAACCCATTTACCTTTCACATAACTTTATTTCTAGGAAAAATCCATATTTGGATTTACTTTAGTGCCACTTGCTTCACTCAGTAGGTTGTTATACCAGCCAAATGTTGACTCATATAGATGCCATTTTGTACTTTGTGACTAAATCAAGCAATGGTGGCAAATGCTACAGAACCTTTGAGAAGAAATAGCAAACCTGTTAATTTGGTGTTCAGAAACGCCACGGAAAGTTATTGCAGAATAAACATGACAAGTCTAGCTCATTTGAATCTTTCTTCCTTCCTACCTTTCCTTTCTTCCCAAAGGTTTTTGAGCTCGCAGTATTTAATTTTATTCATTGCCATTCATTATATATGATATATATATTATTGCATAGTATTGTAGTTCATCATATGTTTTGTAAAATATGAAGTTAAATAATATATAGCCTAAAATTATTAATAGTTATGATTATATTCTTAAGCTCTTAGTCTTATGGTCTCCAGATACACCATCCAGTGAAAGGGGGTTCGGCCCATAAAGGAGAAGGCAAACCGTCGGATTGCTATAAAGCTCGTCATGCAGTTCTGTCTCAGGCAGATAGGTAAGTGATTACAGGTGTGGTCTGATTAGACACTGGGTCTTGCCACAAGAGGGCGTAAAATTGCTTCCCTTGCTGCCCTATAAAAAGGCTCAGAGGCTACTTTTGGGTAGTGTGCCTCTTGGTGATTATACGACACACTTGAAGACATTTTGTCCAGTTGACAGACTTTAAGGGGGGACTGAGAGAAGCAGGATGGACCTTTTGATGCATTGCCTCCATCTGGGACGTTCTGACCCTAGCTCTTAGGAGGTGTTGGGAGCAGTGGTTTTATGGGGGCACACCCACACACAGAGAACAGGTTCCGGACGGCCCAGACAGACCCCCAGTAGAGAGGATTTGACAAGCACGAGCAACTCCCACAGTTTTGTTATCCACCATCCAGACACGGGGCACCTTCACTACACCCCCCGTCTCTGCCTGGACAATTTCTAGGAGGTTAGCAGAAGGAAATTGTTGTAACGGCGCCCATTATTTGTCCTGACATTGACAGCCAGACACCATCACCTACGTTTGCAGTGGTGTCATGAACAAGAAACCTGGACTGCTATGGTCTGGAACCATGACTCCAGGTTCTGTTTGGGATCCGATGATGGAACCATCGTATACGACAGTGGGTCACCCCTAGTAGTAATATGAGGGACACTAACAACTCAGTGATATGTGCAGAACATCCTGTGGCCACACATGCTTCCTCTCATGGCAGGGCTTCTAACTGGCATTTTTCAGAAGCACACAGCAAGGGTTTAACCGAAATGTTTCCACCAGACTGTAGCACTTCCTTGGCCTGCCTGGTTGCCAGATTGATCACCAATCGAGTATTTATGGGGGAAGCTGGGACAGCATTTTTCGGCAACCTGAGTGTGCAGGATCTACAGGCCCAGCTGTAACATATGAGGGCAAATGTGCCACCGGATACCATATGGAACCTGTATTCCTCCATGCTCAACCGTATCTCATCTTGTATCCAGACTAGAGGTGGCCTAACAGGGTAACTAGAGCCTCTTTCTAACTGTACAGTTTTCCCTTATAAACTTATCTGTTCTCTCTAAGATTGTAATCACTTACATATATCATCATTACATTCATACCTATCAAGTTTCATTCAGTTCCAACAACTTCTTCTTGGTGAGTTATAGTTTTGTGTATATTTATTAACGTGAAGATACAGGAGAAGTCCAAAAACACTGGAAAAACAATGTCAGGATAACGCAGTCACACAAAAACAACACTTGCGTTATTGCCCAAGCCTAGGTGGTGCCTTCCAACCAGATTGGGCATTACGTAGATACGACTGGACAACACGTTCACACAAACCTGGGATACAAACCAGGAACACTCGGTCCTACAAACCAGCTCTACTGCTGTGCCACCCCAATTCTCACCCTCCTCTGGAAAGTGTTGATGCCCTGTTGTGCACAATAGCAAGGAGCTCTGTATAATGCCGACATCTCGATTCCAGACCAGCACTAGATTGGATAATATAGGCACCTTCCTGAGTTTCTGCCAGGGGGTACAAACCAGTGCAGGTTCTCAGTCCTGAACCTCCACGAGTGGGCACTCTAGCAAGGTTTCAGTTGTGTTTGGTGTCCTGGCACCAAAAGTCCAGCATTGCTCTCTGTTCAGATCATTGAGCTCCTGGCACTGAACTTCAGGTTTATGGTTTCCTGCCACCGAATGTTGTCATTACGCTTTGTTTGTGTGTTCTGGAAGTACTTCTAAACACCAGAGGGTGGGGGCTGGGCTTCTCTGATGCATAGCACAGACCAGGGGTGCCTCCACATTACAGTATGTCTAATCAGGGCACAGGGCACAAGGCAGGGACAACCCTAGACAGAGAGCCAATGCATCGTAGGGCACATATACACTAAGGCACTTTAGTAACATGTCTTTGGAATGTGGGAGGAAACCAGAGTGCCAGGTGTAAACCCACGCAGACTGAGTCTGAGATCAGGATTGAACCGGGGACGCTGGAGCTCATCTCTAATCTGAGAACTTTACATTAGATTTAAAGGTTACACAAAGTAGAAGAAGATGCATTTGCACGACGATCTACTACAAAAAAAAGTTTTATTTATTTGCATCCTGTAAAAAATAATTTCTAACAATCAAGTACGCACAACATCATCGTAGCACTTCGACACGTTTCTCATTATGTACATTTCTATTTCGTTACACGATTCAGAAACTCAGGAACCTGAGAGCTCACCGAAGCAGTAAATATTACTGATAACCGTCATAATTGATAGCTATAAGAAAAATCATCTGATAGGCTAATAGAAGATTTGAATCTTGAACACTGCATTGGTCAAAAAAACAAAACAAGACATGTTGAGCTTATGTTTGGCAACTGAACACATATCTACGATTCAGGTTCAGCTGATAGCACGGCACAGTTCACGACGACTACACAATTTTACATAATATACACTATTCACAGCTCTCGATCAATAAATATGAACACGGCGCCGGAGTCCTAAAGCGTTTTCATTCTGTATCTGAAGTCGACGTCGTAGGAGGGCTGTAAGATGCCGAGGCCGGCGCGGGACTGGTCCAGAGGAGGAACTTTCACCTCGGAGTCTAAAAGCTCCAGGTCGAAGTAGGCCAGCATCAGAGACAGGAACTGTTTGATCTCATGAATGGCGAAGAAGCGGCCGGGGCACTTGGTGACTCCGGAGCCAAACGGCATGTAGTAATAACGCAGCTTACGTCCTCCTCGATAAAAACACGTCTTCTCCTGGTTATTCTCGTCCAGATACCGGTCGTACTTATAGGTCTGCCAGTGGAGAAAATGGTAACGTTTAAAAAACTGGTAAAAGTTTTATCAGTGCAGATTTGACTGGAAATGTACTATCATGAGTCTGAAATTGCACATACAGAATAGTAAGATGATGCAGAATATAGACAAAAGTTTGTGGACGCCCCCTCTAATTAATGAGCTCTGCTATTCAGCAACACTCACTTGTAACACATTCCTAAAATACTGAATATATGGATTCTCCAAACACATTCTTGCAGTAGAATGGGTTATTCCATTACCCCAGTGGCTTTCAGTATCACACATTTATAGGTTTCCACTTTCTGCCCTGCTGTCCTTAAACAAAGTCCATAGAGAATTAATTTGCCACCATTGATTGAGCACTTGGCTGGCTCGTACAGAACCTTGACCTCAACTCCATCAGACACTCTGAAAGTGCACTGCAATGATAAGCCATCCAGGGCATGTCTAACATCAGAACCCGACCACACAGTCATGTAAAGAGCTGGCTAAATTATGACTATTGATTTACTTTGCATGAACGTTTCTCTGCCAGCAAGAGATGTGAAATGAAAAAGTTCAAATTTGCATTTGGTAGTTTAGGAGACGCCCTTACATAGTGACGTAGAACTGATGCAGTCTTACAATCCAAGCAGTTTTACTATAGGTTAAGAGCCTTGCTCAGATAGCTTGGCAGAGGTGGGATTTGAACCCAGGACCTTCTGGTCTAGTACCTTTAACCACTAAGCCACCACAGTTTCAAACCCTCTGAAATCCTCTAACAAAGATTTCCCCTTACCAGAGGACTCTTGTAGATTTCAGGGTCGTAGTGAAGCAGTGGCGGATACAGCGCTATGACGTCATCTTTTCGGATCCGGTACGATTCGTCGTCGTCCAAATGAAGCAGGAAGTCCTCTTTAGCCACCCTGACGTTCAGAGAAGCGCTGGACAGCCTCATGGCTTCCTTTATTATGCTGTCTGTGGGACGGTAAAGGGTAGATAAGTCATCACCATAAACCGTGGACACGGGAAAAACCTACAGCTCACTCTATAGTGCAGCGAATACAGTACCTAGAACTGGCATGTTGTCCAGCTGTTCTCTGGTCAGGACGAGCCGAGGATCCTTGGGGTTGACTTTCTGGTTGGAGTGCTCCAACACTCCCTTGACTTCCTCGTTCGCGGCTTTCATCGCTGCAGGGCATCTGTGATTGATTAAGGAAACAAAGTTTACAGTGTGACAGATGCAGTGTTCTTATTGTGCAAATGTTTAACCAAGACGACATGCCTGGATGTCTTGGAGATACAAGTCTAAATTTGGACATCTTCAAACTCAGTTAGGAGGTAGGGTTTCGGAACTGGTTCCAAACTTACAAGAAAGGGGTACCAGCAAAAAAAAACTGAATTTCATTCCATTTATCATTTTTTATGCTTCAAATACACAGCCATGTTTAGTGCAAAAAGGAGGCTATTAAGGAGGCACCTATCTGCCAGGACCGGCGCGTCATGTGATCACGTACATCATTATGTAGCTTTGTTTTTATATGCTCTGTTAGAGCATTAGCAGATGGACATTCAAAAGCGCTCGAATGTTTGCGTCCACTTTGAGAGAAACCGAAAAGGCTTAAATGCAATATGTGTGGAAAGTTGATCTGTTATAAAGGAGGCTGCACCTCTTATCATGGCAAAACATCTAAAGTACCAGCATAATATTGAGCTTCAGCAGTGTCCCGGGTTCGACCCACTGCGCTCTCCAACTGAATTGCTGCATTACAGAGAGGGAGAGTCTAAAACACTTAACATGAACAAAGCTAATATGCTTTAATGTATTAAAACAATGACGTAGGAAAACCAAACTTCTCTGAGTTAATACTGATCATAAGTCATCTCTAGAGTTGACTTATGAGCAGTAATGAGTGAGAGAAGTTTGGTCACTGCTTTAGTACATTTAGTTCATTTGGAGCCAAACAGAAGTTAAAGTTAATTTCAGTGTTCATGTTTTATGGAGCTAAACTGTTGAAAACAGAACTTTGGACCACAAACGTGTCTTGGCTTGGCTACAACAACATAAATAGAGAGCAGATCTAACTACAAATGATGCAGAAAAGTTACCTGATCAGGTAAAAGAGGCTCCAGAACGTGGCGGGTAATGTGTTGGCCTGGGAGGCCCACAGGATGGCCACGTGAGTCCGGGCTTTGCTCAGCTCGTTGAACGTGGACAGCGAGTCGTTGAGCTGCATTCGCAGCGATATGAGGTCAGAGATGTTGGTGCGTTTGTAGAGGTTCTTGTGCAGCATGGTTTTGGTGAGGTTCTCGCGGGCGCTGTGGCCACTCTTGAAGACGTGGATGGGGAGGCCGGCGATGAGCGCAGGGAAAATCTTGTCGAATTCCTTGAAGTTCTCTAGGGCGCTGAGGACGATGGCTTTCTGGGCTTGCTGGCATGCTATGCTCTTGTCTTCGTTCAGCTCCTTTCCGAACAGCGTGAGGTAGCCAGACTCGAACATGACCTTGTAGCAGAAGGCGAAGATCCCGTCCACTTCCCATTTGCCGCTGCTGGAATTGAGCATGTTGGAGTGCAGCATGACACTCTGCAGGTTCTCCATCATGTTCTCGATCAACGAGGGAAGGGCGTCGCCTTGCAAGGTCTTGAGAAACGTTTGGTGGAGGTTCTCGGTTGTGTAGCCGTGACTCGGGTCCATGCTCTCGTGACCAAATGCCTGCGGATATAAATTGTGGTTTTATATGGGGGTCAATTTAAACTGAGTGTTAGGCAGAATTTGTCAGACTGTCTAGACCCATGGTGGCTAGCTGGCGTCCCCCAGACATCACAGGGGGTGCATGAGGCGGTCTGCTCTGAGGTGTCAAAATTTGCACATGTTAAATCCAATGAAAATAAATTCTGAAAAATCAGGAGCCTAAATGATAAAAAGAAAGAAGGCTGTAAAGGAACCCTAGAGAAAAACTATAATTTTTGTTCATTTTTGCCAATAAAGATTTGCACTGAATCGTTTTATTCTTTTGCTCTGTGTGTGTTTGCTTGCGCTCGGCTTGGGGAGGCTTCAAGGAAAAAGGTTGGGAACCTTAGGTCTAGGCCTTTAGGCTGTGCTATGCAAACGTTATGAAACCTTGGGCACATAAGCAAACGATATCTTGTGCAATAACGTTCTTTAATGTGGTCAAATCTGTAACTAAAAATAGCAGGCTGATTTTAAATCCTGGATGGCTGCCACTCGCTCAGTCTTGCTTTCAGTTCAGTGGAAGCCCGGTGCCTGTTTACCTTGGCAGAAGCAGCGAAATGAAATTTCTTCCAGTCCAAGTGTCTCCCCTGCCGGATGACGGAGTGATAAGAAAAGGGGTCGCAGAGGAAGTGGACGTACTGGCCAGCGATCTTACAGGTGAAAATGTGACCGTGCTTCTTCTGCATGTTACGGAGGAACTCTAAGGGGTTAGCGCCAAACTGGAGGGCGCAGCCCATGTAGGGGATCCAACCATTTTCTACAGGAGGCTCACCAGGCTGCCTGGAATATCAAGAACACAACGTGGTTAGGGTAACAAGAAAGCTTCAGCATAAAGGACTCGAGACATGAGCTGAGCTATTAGTTTAGTGCAATAGCATTTTGTTATGCATAGAACGATGCACAGCAGAACGATGAGCAGAACAGTGCTTCGGGATCTGTCAGTGTTAGAGCACAGGGTTAATTATTAAAGGTCCCTCCGGTTCTATTCATTTGAGCTCATTTATCGCATAAACGCAGTTACGTGGCTTCACATCAAACCGTTGTGTGTACCTCAGGTGCATCTCAAACCCAAAACCTGTTGAAACACGCCCAGAAGTATGAACACCCTCTCTAGAACGTCCCAAATTTAGTCCCAGATAGCCCGAACCTTTTAATAATGGAGCTCTGCTAATATATTAAAATACACAAACCAAGTAAAAGTCTCAACTATTTGAGGAAGTGCTTGGAATAAATCAATCAATGAGAGAGAGATTCGTTTGTTCTTAGCTCGTGTCATCACCAGGTGAGATTTAGAGATTCACACTACGAGGGTGGAATGGGTGGAACATCAAGAAGAGTTAGTTTGAATAGCATATCGTTTCGGACAGTACATTTTTCAAAATGCATTACAACATAGAGCATCAAGAATGAGCCGAGGGACCCTTCAGGACCTGTTTGTGATGATCTAAAAAATAAATGCACAAAGTGATCAAGTCCCTACATTTGTATGTTTTAAAAGTTGACAGAATTAGTTCTCTTAGGCATCCACTCAAAATGGTGAGGAACCATTTTCTGTAAATGGATTCGTCTCAAATTGTTCTTGTTCTACTGTAAACTATTTTTAGATATTTTAGTCATTATTGAATTTAAAAAAAGATTTGTGCAAGTGGTCTAAAGATCATTTTACTATTAGTAACGTGTCTGTAAATGATTTTAGTTACAAAAAAAATCTTTATATGACTTTAATTTGGTCTTCTGCATTCTTACCTTTTCAAAAAAAAAATAGGCGGCAGTTATTACTTTTACGCAGTTATTAAAAACAAGCTAATCTGATAGACCTTTTTATAGAGAAAACCCCCTACACACTAGATCAAGATTAAGAACAAGCAGGTTACAAATTTGCACAAAAATACAGGACGAAAACAGCTGTTTAACTGCAGCACACTATAAATAATAGGCATAAAATGAAACCCTGGTCCTGCCAAACATTGATTCAATGTTGCTGATCAGATCATAATTGATGTGCATCGTGATTTTGATGTGATTTGTGCAGCGCACAGAATGAATGGTTGAGTATTTACCTCCTGCGAATCCCCACAATGAGCCACAGAAAGCAGCAGAGCCCCACCACCACGGCCCAAATGAGGGCAGCACTAATGATCATATCTGCAGGAGAGCCTCGAGAACCAGAGCTACAAATTGCAGGGGTATGATCTTCCCTTGAGGATTCACTCGGCATTACACACGCGCCTGCTTTTATACGCTGCTCTGGGACACACACACTGTGACGTAACAAGGAAACCTTTCATGCGCCGAAAATGACAAACTAAACACTTTTTTATGCCTCTAGGAACCAGTGTCACACATCTAGGAAATCTGTGTGTGTGTGTGTGTGTGTGTGCGCGGCCTTGAACGGAGTCCATGGACACATGCACCTGAGAGTTTGCAGACTGCACTTTGGCAAAGCTGTTTGTTGAGAAACTTCACCAAGGCTGTGTGAGCTGAATGAATACGTTGGTTTATGTACACTATTGTTTTTGAGTAATGTTTGGGCAAGAAAAAAACAGTCGATATTAAACGTGAATAATTAAATGGAGAGCCTAGTTTGAATTACAAAGATATCCTTCTGGGTATCGCTGTTTTTGTTGTTTATTAAATTATTTAAAATGAATAAATTAATTCTGCTGAAGCCCATGCTGTCCATTAGTGTGACTGCGGTGCTTTTTAAAATAGAAAAAAATCCTGAATATCATCAAGCAGAAATGGGATTAATGCAATGTCATGAATCTGAATCACTGTGTACCGAGACAAATTTTCTAGTCAAAATGCATCGAGACCCAAATTTGACGAGTTCCGAGGTGGCAAGAACAGAGAAGATTCAACAGAAGAAAGACAAACAAAATCTCTATCCTTTTCTTCTCTGGTTATATTGTGTGCCAAGTTCATGAAGGTAGCAGAAACACGTCAGTGGCATGGCAAGGACGCCTCTTTGAGCAGGTTCTTAATATGAAGCGTACAGTGGCAGCAGAATTATTGTACTGAACACCTCAGAGACTCGGTGTGACTATGTTCCACCACTGCCAACAACATGCCATCAGCCTGGCCTCCTAAAACAAAACTCAAAGAAACGTTTTAACTTTGATAGACAACTGTGATGGACAAAAAGGACTGTGGCAGCCTAGCAGTTAGGGCACTGGACTATGGACCCAAAAGGTCTAGGGTTCAAATCCCAGCTCTGCCAGGCCGCCACTGTTGTTCTTGAGCAAAGCCCTTAACTCACAACTGCTTGGATTGTAAAACTATCAGTTGTAAGCCGCTCTGGGTAAGGCAGTCTGCTAAATGACATAAATGTAAACGTAAACTCGGCTAACTTGATGCTGACATTAATCCATTCCAGAGTAACTGGAATGCCAAATGTAAGCTAGGCATTATCATCCAACATAAGTGCCCGACTTCAGCCATGTTCCAAACTCCAGTGGAGGCCTTGTCAGCAGTGACAGCTCTGTAACCAGAATGTTTCCTGCTAACACCCATGTCTTTTGGATGTCATTTTTGGGTGTCACAGACTTTCTCCGAATGCACTGAAGAGCTTGGAGTAACTTTCATTTTCTCGCCATTCAGATAATATTCAAATATTTCGTGTGACAGTCTACTCCTCTGGTGTGTGTGTGTGTGTGTGTGTGTGTGTGTGTGTGTGTGTGTGTGTGAGAAAGAGAGAAAGAACGAGAAAGCTGAGCATTAGTAATTCTTTCACAGCTCACTATAAGTGATTTCTAGCCGGTAAAACTGAATCAGTTACTTTTTGTAAGAGCTTTACAAACAATGTAGGATTCAGACACCTGATACAGGGGTGCAAAAAAAGTATTTAGTCAGCCACTGATTGTGCAAGTTCTCCTACTTAGAAAGATGAGAGAGGTCTGTAATTTTCATCATAGCTACACTTCAACTATGAGAGACAAAATCAGAAAAAAATCCAGGAAATCCACATGGTAGGATTTTTAAGAATTTAATTGTCATCATGGGTTGAAAAAATATTGGTCACCCACAAACAAGCATATTCTGGCTCTCACAGACCTGTAACTTCTTCTTTAAGAAGTCTTCTGTCCTCCCTCGTTTACCTTATTAAATGGCACCTGTTGACCTCGTTTCGTCTAACGAACATCCTTCCACATCCTCAACACATTCAGACTCCAAACTCAACCATGGCCAAGACCAAGAAGCTTGTTTGCAAGGACACCAGGAAGAGTGAATCTACAAGAGGCAACAGGTGGGTGTGAATAAATCAACGTGGGAGCATTTAAGAAACTGAAAGACATACAGACATTGATAATCTCCGTAGATTAGGGCTCCATGCCAGACTCAGCCTGGGGGGGGGTTGGTCAAATATCATGAGAATGGTGAGCTAAAATCCCAGAACTACACGAGGACCTGAGACGGACCTGCTGAGCTGGGACCAAAGTAACAAAGGCTAACCCTCAGTAACACCTCACCGAGAGTGACTCGGATCCCTGCATTGGCCGGCGTGTTCCCCCCTGCTTAAAGCCAGTACAGTCCCAGCCCTCTGAAAGTTTGCCAGAGAGCATATGGATGATCCAAAGAGGAATTGGGAGAATATCATGAGGTCAATGAAACCAAATCGAACTTTTTGGTAAAACTCACTCCGCCGGAGTGAGGGAAGAAGAATGCTGAGTTTCATCCCAATAACACCATACACTGTGAAGCATTGGGGTGTAACATCATGCTTTTGGGGGCTGTTTTTTTCGGCAGAGGGGACAGGATTACTATTCCCGTGTAAGGGAAATAATGAACGGGGCCATGTTAGGTGAGATTGTAAGCAAACCTCCTTCCCTCAGTGAGAGCATTGAAGATGGAAACATGGCTGGGGCTTCCATATGACCAGGAAGCCCAAACCACCGCTCGGTGAAGGGCAACAAAGGAGTGGGCTCCGTAACAAATCATTACAAGTCCTGGATGGCCTATCCGTCTCCAGACCTCAGCCCCATAGAAATTTGTGGAGGGAGGTGAAAGTCCGTGTTGCCCCAAACATCACTGCTCGATAGGATATCTGCATGGAGGAATGGGCCAAAATACCAGCTACAGTGTGTGCCAACCTGGTGAAGACTTACAGGAAACGTTTGACCTCTGTCATTGCCAACAAAGGTTATGTTACAAAGTACTGAGTTGAACTTTTGTTATTGACCAAATACTTATTTTCCACCATGATTTACAATTAAATTATTTAAAAATCCTACAATGTGATTTCCTGGATATTTTTTTGTCATTTTGTCTCCCATAGTCATAGTTAAAAAAAAAAAAAAACACGAGAAAGTTTACAGTGGATTTTAGTGGAAATCTGCACTGAGTGAGAGCTTTCGTGAGATTTTCCTGCTCCTATAAACAATCTCTGTTTGCAGTTCTACAAAGTGGGCCGACTTCTGAACACAAGACTAGTGCCAAGACCGGTTTTTTCTCTTGTCAAAATGCATTTTTTTGCCAAATTGCAAAGTGAGCGAGCGTGAGATACGACTGTATATGTTTGCAAATAAAGTCAAAGTCGGATTTTATTGTCCTTTCAACCATATGAACAGAACACAGTGAAATGTAACAATGTTCCTCCAGGACTTACAGGTGCTACATAGTGACACAAGACTACAAGAACGGCACAATACTAATACTAACACTACTTAAAGTGCACGTTTACATACAAATGTCCTTTTGTTAGATAAAACGTTTCTAAATAGTATAAAGATTTGCAGCTGCAGAACAAAGGACAAAAAAGGAGTTTTCACAAACTACAGTGGTATGAAAAAGTTTGGGCACCCCTGATAATTTTCATGATTTTTCTTTATAAATCATTGGTTGTCCAGCTCAGCAATTTCAGGTAAATATATCATATAGCAGATGAACACCGTGATATTTGAGAAGTGAAAGTAAGTTTATAGGTTTTACAGAAAGTGTACAGTAATTATTCAAACAAAATTAGGCAGGTGCATAAATTTGGGCACCCTTGTCATTTGAATAGCTTTAGCACTAATTATTGGAACACAAAATTTGTTTTGTAAGCTCACTGACCCTTGATCTACATACACAAGTGAATCCAACTATGAGAAAGGGTTAAGGTGGCCAATTGGAAGTTTTTCTCCTCTTTGCATCTTCTCTGAAGAGTGGCAACATGGGAGCCTCAAAACAACTCTCAAATGGCCTGAAAACAAAGGTTGTTCTCAACACCAATGTTTCAGGAGAAAGTGAAAGCTCTCTCAAGATTTTAGCTTGGCAGTTTTCCACTGTGATGAACATAGTGAGGGAAAATGAAACCACAGGCAACTTCTATTTAATGAACTCTCCCGAGTTGCAGACCAAGACCATCTCAGATAGGCCAAGGATGGTGAGAACAGTCAATATTAAGCCACATACTACCTCCAAAGACCTACAACCTCACTTCTGCAGATGGTGTCACTGTTCATCGTTCAACTATACAGCGCACTTTGCCCAAGAGAGGCTGTATGGGAGAGTAATGCAGAAGAAGCCTTTTCTGCAGACACGCCAAACATAGTCCTTGAGTGTGCTACATCACATTTGGCAATCCAGCTTCATTATTGAATAAAGTGCTTGTGTACTTATGAAACTAAAATTGAGTTTATTTGGACATTAACATCCAGACAAACACTTGCTACCCAAGTAAAATTTGGTGGCGGGGGTTCCATCATGCTGTGGGACTGTTGGCCCAGTGCAGTACTAGGAATCCTTGTTTAAAGTTTTAGGGTCCGTCATGGATCCAGTTAATATCTCCAGATTCTTGATAACAATGTTCAAGAAATCAAGTGACAAAGTTGCAGCACCGGGCCCAACAACCCAAACCGCTGCTCAAAATCTACTAAGCATCATGCAGAGGAACCAGTACACCAACGTTCTGGAATGGCCATCTCAGTCCCCAGACTAATATTTAATGAAATGTGGGCTGTCCATGCTCGGAACCCCATCAAACCTGACTGAACTGAGATTTTCGAAAGAAGAATCGTCCAAAGCACCTTCAACCAGAATCCAGATGAAGCTGTAGGAAGCGTTTAGCGCTGTTTATTCTACAAAAGGAGGAATCTACTAAATATTGAGTGTCAGTTTTCTGTTGGGGTGCCCAAATTTATGCGCCTGCCTTTTGTTTGACTAATTACTGCACACTTTCTGTAAATCCTATACTTCTTTCACTTCTCAAATATCACTGTGTTCACTGCTATAATGATATATTTAACTCAAGTTGCTGATCTGAACAACCAATGATTTATAACTAAAATCAATGACAGCCGAATGAAAACATTCAAATCGTACTCGGCAGTTACATGGTGCTTGAAAGTTTTGTGAACCCTTTAAATTTTGTACATTTCTGCATAATATGACCTAAACATCATAAGATTTTTTTTTAAGCCTAAAGCCCTAAAAGTTTTTTAGCCCTAAAAGAGATAAAGAGAAACCCAGTTAAACAAATGGACCAAAATATTCTACTTTGGTTATTGATTTATTGTATGAAAATTATCCAATATTACATATTCGGAGTGGCAAATATGTGAGCCTTTGCTTTTTCAG
Organism: Ancistrus triradiatus; assembly: GCA_025084515.1. NCBI lineage: Eukaryota > Metazoa > Chordata > Actinopteri > Siluriformes > Loricariidae > Ancistrus > Ancistrus triradiatus. The sequence continues at coordinate 406,637 of JAJAGP010000167.1, forward strand.
TATCCTGGTGTGACCCGCCTGTGCAGCAATACTGCAGCTAAAACTTCCCTGTAGCTGTTATCAAGTCCTGCACACCGGCTTGGAGGATTTTTATCCCCGTTCCCCTCCGTACAGAACAGCTTCAGCTCCTCCTCTGGGATGTTCCTGGGTTTCCTCGATTAGCTGCGCGCTTCAGGTCCTTCCACAACATGTCCTGGATTAAGGTCAGGACTTTGACTTGGCCATTCCAAAACATGAACTTTATCTTCTGTAACCATTCTTTGGTGGAACGGCTTGTGTGCTAGGGTCGTTGTCTTGCTGCATGACCCACCTTCTCCTTGAGATTTCAGTTCATGACGGATGTCCTGACATTTTTCCTTTAAATTCTCCTGATAATCATTCAGAATTCATTGTTTCCATCAATGATGGCAAGTCCGTCCTGCCCCAGATGCAGCAAAACAAGGCCCAAACCATGAACTATCACACCACCATTTTAACAATGGGTATAGCCAGTGTTTTCCCTTAATCCAAACATAACATTTTCTCTTATAACCAAAAACTACTTCTTATTTTGGTCTCATCCATCCACAAAACATTCTTCCAATAGCCTCTGGCTCGTCCACGTGATCTTTAGCAAACTGCAGATGAGCAGCAATGTTTCTTTTTGGGAGCGTGGCTTTCTCCTTGCCAGCCCTGCCATGCACACCATTGTTGTTCAGTGTTCTTCTATGGTGGACTCCTGAAATTAACATTAGCCAATGTGAGCGAACGCCTTCAGTTGCTAGAAGTTTACCCTGAGGGTCCTTTTGTGACCTCACAACTATTACACACCTGACTCGAATTCACCTTCAAATTAACTGCTAATCCTAGAGGTTCACATATTTTGCCACTCACTATAGGTAATCATTGGATCATTTTCCTCAATAAATAAATGACCAAGTATAATATTTTTGTCTCATTTGTTTAACTGAGTTCTCTTTATCTACTTTTAGGGCTTGTGTGAAAATCTGATGATGTTTTAGGTCATATTTATGAAGAAATATAGAAAATTCTAAAGGGTTCACAAACTTTTAAGCACCATTGTATGAGGAGATTTCATTTGCAAATTGAAAAGACGTTGCCATCTTAATGCTTGTTCTTATCTAATCTTTACTTTGGCTAATGATAAAGAGCAGGATACTTCTGTAATACAGGTGGAGACCTGTGGTTCACGAAGAAGATGAAACTGCTTATCATAAAGTGAGAAAGTAGAAAGTTGTGTGTGTGTGTGTGTGTGTGTGTGTGTGTGTGTGTGTTCATACAGGGCCCACTTGAGATTCTCAAATGGACCCTGTAGGCATTACTTGGAAACACAAACACCTTTCAAACATTAGAAATCTGGTCTTTTCTGTGCCAGATCATCTAGATCTATTAGGCATTGCTCCCTCTCAGTCCTTCCTGTACCCATACCAACCAGAGTCCCTGAGTGATGGAGCTCCCAGTTCGTATCAAGGTCTGAGTTGTGTTTTGGGTTTGGGCCGAGTGGTCTCACTGCTTTCCAGTTCTGGCAAGGGATAGATCAGAATTTTCTTTTGAATGAGAGCCCAAGAAGGGTCTTAAACAGGCTAGGGATGGAAATGGCCTAAAGGGCCCAATGCAAAGATAAGGAGGGCCCATTAAAGTTCACAGCAGGTCTGGGTAGAGCTCACTGATGCACTGCAGACAAGCCCCTGCGGAAGTGAGCTGGCATATCAGACCAGTGCACACAGATACAAAAAGCAAAGACAGAACATTAAAAAGACTTCCCCTACAGTGAAGCTGTGCTTGCAGTGCCATGTATCGACTGGTCATGATCCCTTTATTGGCAGAAGCTGGACACGACTCAAGGTTCGCTTGCACGCAATTCAGCAGAGAATTCAAGAAACATCTGGAAGGTCAACCAGGGGCACAAGGCTTAGCCTCTGAGAAGGGTTGTACCAACAAGCATGTATCAAGAGTGTAGAACTGGAGCAGAGGTGAATCTTCTAAACATCAAAACCAGTGAAAGAGAAAAGCAGAAACAAACATACCACAAACAATCAGGCACATGTCCAATACACACACGGCATGTCGGGAAGGCAAAGTCCGGCTGGAGAATTGACTGTGTGTCTGAGTTCAGCGCTCAGTTGTCTGCACAAATAGGAAATAAAAAGAAAGAAGAGCGAGAGGCAGCAGTAGGGTACTGTAATCTACCTCGGTGAATTAATGCATAACATGGATTTTATTATTAAGCTAATGGATAGCTCCTTAGACGTGCTAATGGCGTCTTTATGATTTTTTGTGTGTCCATCATCCATCTTTGCTGGCCTTCCTCATGTTTTCCCTTCAACTGTTCCAAGCATTATTTCAACTGAGTTGGTTCTTCTCATGGTGTGTCCAAAGTTCATGCTTCGGTTTGGTTATCTAGCCTTCGAGCAAAAGGTGAGATCCATTTAGTTTTCTTCGCCATCTTCTCCAGCACCACAGTTCAACAGCCTTATCCTGTCAGGTTTTTCTGTGGCCAAGCTTTCATTTCCATAAAAGACGACAAAAAATACTTTTTGTAAAACACCATCATTACATTGTATCGTGGTTTTGCCAAACACCAATCAGCGTCATATTTCTTGATTACAGGACCATTTTGTTTATATTTGTATATATTACCCCCCCCCCCTTTTTTTTTTTTACAATGGCCAGATTTTGATATTTTTGATGGGAATCCAAAAATATATATTAAGACACATTAATCAGAAACTGTAGTCTGAACTTAGAATTTTTCCGGGGTGAGCGATACGTACTATACGCAGAACTCTCCCGCACTCGGATGAGGAAATCGGCAGTGTATGACATAGGGAGTGAGTGGCGGGAGTGAGGAGTGCTGGGAAACGTAGTGAGCAAAAGCTGTGGTCGCGCAATAATTGTTTTCTCTGTTCTAAAATAAGTTTTATGTCAATGATTTTTGCCCAACTGTAGTTTAATGCAAGTGTTTTAAACATCCTTAAGGTACACTACACACTGCAGCACTCGGAGGAGGAACTTGACAGTGTGTGACACAGAGAAACGCTTGTAGCACCTCCACACTTCCTGCATCAGTGTTAGTCTGTACTCTGTCCTGTCGCTGTAGTCTTTGTTTTCTTCAGACTGAGCTGGTCACAACGTTTTGCATATTTTAAATTTCCTTTAAAGGATGTTTAGATCATCCTGACTTCCCGCTATGAGCGTTGTGTCTTCTCCATATCAAAGGTTATCGAGAGTTCTTCCATGAAACTTGAATCGTGGACCTTCTCCATTCAAAAATTGTATATGCTCTTCAAAAGCTTGCAACAAGAAGTGCAAGAATGCTTTAGTGACTAAAGTCCCAGGACTACTCATAATATTTGCTGATAAAAAACAGACAACTTTATTGTTAGTTTTGGCAACTAAACCCTGATGTCTGCTAGCCAGAACTGATAATCTCCATTAATGCCTAAGGTCTGGTGCACACAGGCACAGATCAGTTTTGGGACCATGCCTGTGCTCCTGCTTGATGGACTAAACTCGGCATGAGCCCTGTTCTTTGTTGGATTCATTGGGACTGCAAACAGTGTGTCAACATCTTGTCTTTCTGTAACTGTCAGGACTTTAACTAATGCAAAGGGTGTCCTGATATCAAGTTTCCTCTTAAGCAAGTCAATGACCAGATTTGTTTTGTTTTATCTCCATTTTCCCTGGTCAGGGTTGCAGGGTTTTTTTATCTTATGTATAATCCATACTTTAAGTTGGTGTGCTCAAAGTCAACAATCCATTCAAACAGAGTAAACCAGATCTTTGTCTACATGCATAAATACAGTCTGCACTCTGATTGGCTAACAGGGAAAAACAAGTTCCTGCACTTCTCATTCGCTATCCAATCAATGAACACATTTTATTTTGAGTACTCTGACTAAGATTTTAAGTGTGCATTTTCACCTGCTCACTTTACCTAGTTAGTAGAGTTTAGGATCATTTTTGTTTGAAATGTTTTCACATTTAATAATAAAATGTATAGAATGGATGTTGTTTATATTCAGGTGACTTTATGTGGTGATTCTGTCCAAGTTTGAGAGAAGAAGGAAAACAGAATCATCAGCATCATTTACTTTCCAGAGTTAGATTAGTTTGACTAAAACTAAAACACACTTATAACAATAATTAATAATTATTTTAGGCTATATAGTCTTTTATGTTCAATTTTACAAAATATAAGATGAAATACAATATGCACTATATATTATGAATAATGAATGGTAATGAATGCAAAGTGAATTACAAACTAACACATTCTTTCCCGTTTACTTTTTATTCTTGTATGATGATAAAAATCTAAATCTAGTCTCGGTCTAGTCTCAGCCACTCCCTGTCTCATTCCCAACTTGGACTGGACTACTAAAAGTCCTGGTCTTGACTCGCACTCAGCTCTAATGGTTCTGACTATAACATTAATATATTGTGTGCAAAAGTTTGGCCATGTCTAGCTGCTCCACTAGCGTTTCTGTAAGAACTTCAAAAATCACCAAAACATCACATCAACAGCGACTTAGTGCCAAGGGGCACTGGATAAATCATGGTATTATTACGGACTGTTGCTTCATGACTGATTTATAACGTTTCTCAACTGGGGTTTGGCCACAGGTTGTATTTGTACAACCCCAAATCAGAAAAAAGTTGGGACTGTATGGAAAATTATAATATATGCAGTGTTCCTTACATTTCCTTTGATTTCCTTTAATTGCAGACGGTGTAATCCCAAGATATTTCATGTTTTTTCATTTGTTAATAAATATCCATTCCTGCACTTCAGTCCTGCAACACATTCCAAAAAAAGTTGAGATGGTGGCAATTTAGGGCTAATAATGAGGTAAAAAGCTAAATAATGATGTGATTTCAAACAGGGGATTAAAACCATAATTTGGTACAAAAGCAGCATCCGCAAACGGCCGAGTCTTTGAGAAGCAAAGATGATCAGAGGATCTCCAGTTTATCAGCAAATGTGTGAGACAATGATTGAAATGTTTATAAACAATGTTCCTCAGAGAAAGAACATTTCCATATTTCAGTCCTAACTTTTTCTGATTTGTCATGTTGATGAATGCATGGACGGGCCTGATAAAGATGTCGTCTTGAAGGCAGCTTATGCTGCTCTAAAATCTCAGTGTACTTTTCTGCATTAATGCTGCAGCACAGAAGTGCCTTTACCAAGGCCCTGACCCGACCCCATACCATGCCAGAGCCTGGCTTTTGGACTTGTTCCTCATAACAGTCTGGATGGTCCTTTTTTTCATCTTTGCCCCGGAGCACACGGCGTCCATTTCTTCCAAAAAATATCTGTTATACTGATGGGTCTGAGCACAGTCCCCATTCGCACTGTATGATGGTCCATCCCAGATGCCTCCGAGCCCAGAGACGTCGACGCTGCTTCTGGACATGGTTATAGCATAAGGCTTCTTTTTAGCACAGTAACGTTTTAAGTGGTATTTGCGAATGTAACTCTGTATTGTCCATGTGGTTCTAGCTATTGATGAATGACCGTTCTTGATGCAGTGCTGTCTGAGGGAGCGGAGATCACCCCTCTTCAGTTTAGGCTTGTGCTCTTACCCTTTATACTGAAAGTCCTCCAGATTCTGAATCATTTAATGATATTATGCTCTGTAGAGGGAGAAATATTGTTATTAAACATTTCAATCATTTTCTTACACATTTTTTGATCATCTGGAGATCCTCTGATCATTTTTACTCCTCAAAGACAGCCTTTCATGGATGCTGCTTTTGTGCCAAATCATGATTATAATCTTGTGTTTGAAATCACGTCATTATTTACTAGAGCTAACTTGCCTCCATCCCACACTGAAAAAAACGATTCTTTGACTCAACAAGCCATACTTAAGAAATTCAATAGCTTCTACTTAAAACATTTAGGTTTTTTAGTTTTACTTTATGTAAATGAGTGTATGCAATTCAAATAATATTCAATTTCATTATGCTCTGAACTCAAATAAATAAGTTAAAATTAACGAATTCTCATTTATGTTAGATGTGCATCTTTTATTGCTAACGGCTACCTGGTTTGAAAGCAGTTAATTGTATTCCTGTTATTTTATTGTTTTGTTGCCGCCGAAGTGAGCATGCTGCGCAGCAAGATAGGCTAGATAGCGATAGCTACTTTAAACATGTCACGCCCACGGACAGACCGGCCTCCCAGGCTCGCACGCTTCAGCGCTCCTCCTCTCCGGCCTACTGATTGCCTCACCTGAGTCTCGTTACCTGCGTCGTAAAGAACGGCGTGCGAAGCTCAGCGAGACGCTTCGCAACGAGGTTCCATGCCACGCATACACTCAATTTGCTCTTGCCTCTTAGAAATCGTTAATAAACCTACCTTTCGTCAAATCCACAGCTCGCGTCTGTCTCCTCCCTTCCACCCCGCTCGCGTTACAAAACAGTCTGACTTGGTTCCTGTTAATAACATCAGTTGGCTTACATTTTTTAATCACAAAGTTTTAATATGCACTCATGCATGACTTGATAACAGCATCTTTTTAATACACTGATTTTTCCGATGTAAGAGGCCTGCTTAATCGTAATCTGCCATGTGAGCTGCCTGGATAAACGGTTGGATATGGGCAGTCGTTAAAACCGTTATGCTACTGAATTATAGCCGAGTTAAGGCCTTTTCATACCGAGTCCGATTTTTAGGGGTGGAAAAACGCACATCAAGTTTTGAAAAAGAACACACGTATATTAATGCGTCCTTCCTACCGAGTCCGACACTGACAGACTGCAATGCTGCATAAAAATATTTGATCGTAGCCTGTTCGTTAAAATCAGGCTGACCAATCAGAGCTCGGTTGTCAGGCAGAACAGCTCATCCTGCCACGTGCAGAGCACCAGAGCTTATGGGACGAGCAACATGCTGGCTCTAACGACATGGACATTAAAGAAAAGATCTGATGGAATGATGGTGATAAACCTCATAGTGACTGGGTGGAACTTTTTTTTTTGGATATAGTTGCAAATTTACAAATAATACACACAGTCAGAGACCTGAGACCAGATTGGACCTGTAACTGAGATGGGTCTTTGTTTTTGTATTTTGTTTTACTGTGTTCCATTGTGAGTATATAAATAAAAACCATATTAATAATAACAAACATTGGATATTATGTGTTTTTACATTAGTAATTCATTTTACACATCATTTCGTAATAAATTAAGCTACAAAAAATCTAAAGAGCCACTTGGGAGCCGAAATTCCCATCACTAGTGCATTCTGATCTGTTCATGATCACAAAAAAAAACCAAACTAGAGCTTCCTGCACTTCACTTGTGGCTGCTGCTTTTTTTTTTTTTAAGTTGATGTGAAAAAGAAAAAAGTGAAATCTCCAACACGTTTATAGAAGGGACATTAAAGAAAGCAAAAGTGGAGAGGGTGTTTTCAGAGTGTTTAGATGAAAGCATCGGACATCTGTTTTTTTTTTTGTTTTTTTTTAATTGCGTAAAATCGCAGTCTGTGTGTGAAGGCCTTTCTTTACATTGGTTTGACTACTTAAAGAAGTTCAGTATTTGAAGCACTGTTGTTACCCCTGCTGTCTGTTGCCCTGACTTACCAATACGACATTTATTATACAGTGCTTGAAAAGTACTGTATATTGTTATCTCTCATACTTCTTATTGTCAGTCATTGGTGGTTCTTCTTCCACACATTTCTTCTTCCACACATTACTGCACAGACCAGTTACCTCTCTCGGGATCATTATGAATGCAGATGTTAAAAATCCACCTTAAAAAAAGTGTCTTCCACTTTCCAAATTTGCAGTGTTGCTTAAGCAGTTTCAGTGATTACTCACACAATCTAGGGTTGTATTTTCAGGTATATATTAAGATTGTTTCTAGTCTCTCTTGATCCTAGAAACCTCAACTTTGATGGTATTATAGCCAAACCACCAGATGCTTGGCAAGATTGCAAAAAAATAAATACTCTTTAAATTGAACAAAATACATTTGGTTGTGAACATTGTCTAGTTGTAAGTGGGGGACCTGGTTAATGAGACAGATGGTTTTAAAATGTCCAGTTACTTTATCATGCCCCTTTACTGAATTCTCTAATGGTCAGGACCAGCACCAGCACAGGTCAGGTACTATTTGGCTGGTGGATCATTCTCAGCACTGATGGGGTGAGAGTGATCCACTGATGGGGTGGTGTCTTGGTGTATATTCCGCTGGTACGATTAACACCTCAGTGTCACTGCTGGACTGAAAACAGTCCACAAACCAAAAATGTCCAGCCACTAGCATCTTGTAGGCATCGTCCTGTGAGCAAGGAGTGTACAAGCAAGAAGGTGGTTGTAATAGTGATTGGACAGTTCAATTACAAGATTTTATCTTTCTTTAACTTATCATGCTTCTGTCTTGTTTTGTTGCCCACCCCAAGTCTCAAGTTCTACATGTTTGCTTTATTTCCTTCATAGGATGATGCTGCTGAAAAGTGCAGAGACTTGGTGATCCGCTGCTTAATTATCTACTTTTCTGAAAATGTAGAAGATCTTATTAAAGATTACCATGTGAGTTAACATTCAATTTCAGAACAAGTTCATACTTGAATTGTTTGGGGAGGTGACGGTATTGCAGATACCATCTTAGTTACTTGAGTAGATGTTTTTCCAGACTGCTTCTAATTAGGAAATGTACACTTGGATAGAGTACTCGCTCTAACATGGCCTTTGTGGACATAAAGCCCCGACAGAGTCCTCATCAGTCTGAGAGGAACTACAGAACTACACAGTAGTCACTCAGATGGTACAGAAACAATGCAGTGGAAACCAGTGTAAAATGGCCAGTGCCTTTACAATAGGCACACATGCTCTACCCAATAAATGTAACTGGTGGGTTTTACAGCTTGATGATAAGCAAATTTGATTGATGTTTATTGCGTAATGTGTACAAGCCTTAGTTTTGAAGTGAGGAATGAAAGGTTATTTGTGTGTAACTTACAGATATCCACATGTGACATTTAAATATGTGCTTTATTATTTTAGGGCGTGCCCACAGATGAGATGAAAGATGAACTTGCACAGCACACAATGAGAATTTTTACCAAAGGTGAATCTGCAGAGGATGACGCCTTAGAGGTTGGGATTGTGCTGGAAGGCAGAGAAGTTCTGGTTGGTTTGTCAAGCATAGCAAAAGCATGTGCCTTGCTGCTTGGCTTAATCTGCGCTGTGAACATTAGCTACATTGTTCCATGATTTGTGTGTCCCCCCCCCCCCCCCTTATCATATCCGCTTACGTTACTTGCGGCACTTCACGCTGGAAAAAACAATACAAGAGCGAGCTGGCGCGGAGGCGGAATCTTCAACATAAGTTAGCGTTAACAATGAAATAAATTATGACCGACGCAGAGAAGATATATATATATATATATATGATTAATTAGATTAGATTCAACTTTATTGTCATCTTTCTTGTCATTACACATGTACAAGTACAACGCAACGACATGTAGTTTAGCATCTAACAAGTGCAATAAGCAGCAATGTGTCGGAATGTACAATAAATTAAAAATATATATAAACCGGCTCACAATCAGGAACCGGCTCCTGTCGTTCATCTCAAAGAGCCGGCTCTTAGAGACCGACACATCACTAGAAAACATGTTGCAGTCACCGATGAGGATGATCGGAGCTCAGCAACAGCGTAAGTCACCACAATATCCCGAGTTTGTTCCGTTGTGAAGTGAGGAAACCTAACGGCGCCCTCACACTATGCGAACTGGAATAGCAGGGTTGGTGCTAGTTAGCTGGATAATGACAGTTATGGAGTTAAGAGACAGATATCCTATATTGGCCAGGCTAGCCAAGTCCTATTTATGCATTCCTGCTACTTCAACACTGTCTGAGCGTTTATCTTCTGTGGCAGGAAATATAGTCTCTAAAAAGAGAGCCAGCTTTATCCAGGAGCATGCTGACATAACATTTTTGGATTGCAATGCAAAGTTCCTAAAGAAAAAGCGTGAATGAGGTGTATGTAGTGTTTGCATCAGCGATGCAGTTATTTTTCTTTATTATTTAATTTGTTATTTTAATTTATTAATAAATGTTATTTATTATTATTCATTTATTGTAAGCACTTATTTGCTCTGTTATTTAATGTTATATTTCTGAATAAAGACATGGGTTTTTTATTTTATTTTATTTAATTTTTTTTAACCCGATTCATCGATTAATCAAAAAAATAATCAACCGATTAATCGATTATTAAAATAATCGTTAGTTGCAGCCCTAATTCAGAATAATGTTTTCAATGTGGTATGCTTGTATAAAAATCTGGAATAAATTCATTAGTGTGTAAACACATTTAGTCAAATATGTAAGTAAATATTTTAGAAACTTAACATGATTAGGTCTTGATTAAAACTTTTTCCTGTGTTGTTAATGTTTACTGTAACTGCATCGTGTGGATGATTGTGTGCATGTGAAATTGTAATTTTTTTTATTTCAAAGGTGTATTATTATTTAAGAATTGATTGCTGGGATACAGGTATGTAATGTATTCCATAAACTGACTTACAGTTCTGAGTTGTGCACAATCGTTTTGCACATAAAGGCATTATTTACATTGACTTCAATTCAACACACGAAGTAATTCAACACATTTTTTTTGATAAATTAAACTTGAATTCTTTGAGTTTGGCTGACAAAATATTTAAAGTTGAATGCACTTAATACAACTGAGTTCTTATAACAAATGTTTTTTTTTGTTAAACCTACTTAAGGTGAATGCAAAACATTGCCTTGATTTTTTTTAAGTAAATCCAACACATTTTTTTCAGTGCAACTTTTTTTTGGAATGTGTTGCAGGCCTGGAATGCAAATGAAATGAAGTTGACCAGAAAAAACATGACACATCTAGGGTTCATACTGTCTGCAATCAAATAAAAGTCAAAGGAAATGTAAGAAGCACTGCAGTTTTTTTTATTTGCATTTTCCATACCGTCCCAACTTGATGTAAGAGAAAAGGTGAGTTGTGCATTTTTTATTATTGGTCTGTAATTGTTCTCATTTTTTTGGTTGTGTAATGTAACTGTATTGTTTCCTAAAGCGTCTTTCAAGTAAAAGAATAAAAACCAAGTTCTATCTAATGTTTTGTGACAGAAATGTTAACCAAATTGTCACATAGCTTCTACAGGAACTTTAACGGCTTACTGACAACTGACCCTCTGATGGTACATTAACATTTACAGAAATGGAGCATATTTCGGCTCTGCCAAAGCATTGCTGTATCAGACAGAGTCAAACATCTTGCCAATATCGAGGTCTCTGATGTCTTAAGAATCAGTACCGTTTATGACTATTGAGTTTCAATGTGCCACAGGTCCTCATGGTCACCTAAAAACACCCGGACATTACACAACCTGTGTGCACAGTGAACCTGTTTCCCTTATTATCAGTGTTTGATATAAAACGCTGACCAATATTGACAAAATGAGGCTGTAATTCAAACCTGCTGGACTTGCTGACCTTAATTTAGCACAGGTCATGTTTGGATGAAGGGTGACTGAGGGCAGCTGTTGCTTCAGTGCAAGTGAAACACTTTTATTAATCTGACATTATGGCACGTTAACAAAAAAAAAGTGCAAAAACAATTCAACTTGTAGGATTCTGATCCAGTATAGAAAGAACTACATGTAGTAACGAAGAGAACCGACACACAGCACAGCTAAGTGCTGCTGAACGACCATCCGTCTGTTCACTTTAACTTATAAATTATAATTTATAATAGAAAACTGTCTTTTAACTGCTGACATTGCTGCAGATTCATGAGCAGAGGCAGGAGTTTAAGAGCAGAAGTCCATCATTTGCAATGGTTGCCAGTTCCAATCATTTTAAGCAACCTAGGGCGTCACTTACAAATATTGATAGTTGAGGGTTGCAGGTTTTTGGGGCTTAAAGTGGAGAAACTAAACTAAAGTCTAGTTTCTTATTTGGGCTCCCTGATCTCATTTCTCTCTCCAGTATTCCTGAAGTTGATCTTGTCACTCCCTCAGTAGTTTGCCTGTTCTAGGCTTATTCTTTTTTGAGCCAAATTTGCTTTGTTTGTTTCCGTAGACCTGTGAGATGGTCCACAAAGCAAGCTCCAATAAGCCACGTTTTTTTGAGACGAGCCCGATTCATTTTGTTCGTTTTCAGTTCCACAAAAGAGGCTAAACATAAGCCCTGTTAAGTTGCTATAGCAACATATGCATTTGCACAATCCGGCTTGGCTAAGCTTCATCAGTTCTATTGGCCGAGCCGCGTGACATCAAATAATCACCGACTTGAAACAGTGCCCAGGAACAATGTTCCACCGCAGTACAATAAATCGCCGTGGATGGATCCCATTGTCACGGTACGCCGTGAGCACGGGTTGTGCGCTCCTCCCAGTCACCGGGTGGCGATCCAGGACGTGGACCTTTGCAGCGCCACCCGGTTTGCAAAGACGCCGAGGGAGATGCTGGGACGCTACCGTAATGACTTGCAGCTGTAAGCTTGACTATTTAAACAGCGTCCCGGCTCCCCCTCGGCGCGGGGAATTATCGAGGGAAAGCTCCCTTAGGCCACGTCACAACGGTAATGTTGGTTAACGCGGTTAAAAAGCTCCCGCGCCTGTTTAGGAAAACGCTGTGTTCATGTAGCATGTTGGTTACGCGGTTACAAGCCCGCTCCTGTTAGGAAAACGCTGTGTTCGTGTACATGTTGGTTAAACGGCGTTAAAGCCCGCTCCTGTTAGGAAAACGCTGTGTTCGTGGTACATGTTTGTTTAACGCGGTTAAAGCCCGCTCTCCTGTTAGGAAACGCTGTGTTCTTGTACAGTTGGTTAACGCGGTTAAAGCCCGCTCCTGTAGTAAACGCTGTGTTTCGTGTACATGTTGGTTAACAACCGTCGGTTAAAGCCCGCTCCTGTAGTAAACGCTGTGTTCGTGTACATGTTGGTTAACGCGGTTTAAAGCCCGCCTTATATTGGGTTTAGGTGGCGCTGTCAGGACGTATATGTATTTACGGTAGGGACCCTTTGTTAAGTTCGGTTTTTTTTTGGGTTTTGAGACAATGCCAGGGTCTTTGAGTTTATCAAATAAAGTATGGTTATATTAATAGAACCTGCACACGTCTCCTTGCCTGTTAGGCACCCCGTTCGTGACAGAATTCCCCGCCCTACAATGGAGACGGCAGGTTCTGGCGTTATCCCTGTTCCATTAGACAAGGTGCCCGTACCCGATGAATTTAATGGTGACCCTCTTAAATACGGGGACTTTGTGGACCAGTGTTCCCACTACCTGCGGTCAAAGCCTTTTTTTTCCGAATATGAGCGTGTGTTTTTCGTTTACTGGCGTTTGACGGGGCCAGCGTTGCGATGGGCGTTGAATAACCGGTCCAAGCTAGAATCGGGTACTTGCCTTCAGCTATTTGAGAGCCTTTGGGAAAGGTTTAGTCCCGTGACTCTGATCAAGCCTGGTGATTTGAGGGCCTTGCTTACTGGTTTTCGTGCCGTGCCAGGTAGACCACTCATGCGCCAGTTGCGAGACGCTCAACCCGTAAGTTCAGGAAGGGACTACTGGCCATGTGCAGGCGAGCGTCGCCCCCGTTGTCCTCAGTTTAGCGGCCCGATCAAGCAGATAATCCGGTACCCATAGAGTCCGGTGTTTCAAAGCACACTAATTCTGTGTTAAAAAACCCCGGAATAGGCGTTTCGGCTAGGTGTTTTGGACCACGGTGGCCTCGAGGGTAGTTAAACCACAGCGGGAGTGGAACACACGGGGGATTGTGCTTTGGACCCACGCTGACCTTGGTGGGTGGAACCAGCAGCGGTGGGCCTTTGTTCATTTGACCACGCAGACGCATGATTAGAACCCCTGGTTGTGGAGTTTTGTGTAATTCGGACCGCCTAGCCTATGATAGTTGAGCCTATATAGCGTCGCATTATGGTGTGATGGAACTCGCTGGTGAGGTGCCAACACCAGCACCTCGGACATCCCCTCCTCGGTACTCTCGTGCCCCGTCCTGCACCTCGGACTCTCTGTGCCAACGTCCGGCACCCACGGACCCTCGTGCCTAGTCCGAAGCCACGGACATTCGGAGCCCGTCCTGTTCCACGTACATCCGTACCTTGTCCCGTTCTCTCTGTTGCCAGTTCAGTGCCGCGCCGCCAGGGCGTCGGCGGTGCCTGTATGTTGCTTTCCAGGGAGACTCGTTCAGAAGGTCATCCCCTGATCACGTCGCGTCCACGACCACCGCTGTCAAGGCATCACGCACGTCGTCCCACCCGAAACCGCTGTCAAGCATCACGTCGTCCACGACACCGCTGTCAAGCATCACGTCGTCCACGACTCCGCTGACAGCATCACGTCGTCCACGACTCCGCTGACCAGCATCAACGTCGTCCACGACTCCCGCTGACAAGCATCACGTCGTCGTCCGGACTCCGCTGACAAGCATCACGTCGTCCACGACTCCGCTGACAAGCTTCACGTCGTCCACGACTCCGCTGACAAGCAATCCACGTGACAGACTCAGCTCTTGCAATCGCGCGTCGTCCACGACTCAGCTCTGCAGCCGCTCGTCGTCCACGACTCAGCCTCTGCAGCCGCTTCGTCGTCCACGACTCAGCTCTGCAAGCCGCTCGTTCCTCCACGACCTCAGCTCTGCAGGCCGCTCTTTCTCCACGACCTCCGCTCTGCAGACCGCTCGTCGTCCACTGAAAACTCAGCTCTGCAGCCGCCCGTCACCTATCGTCCACGCTCAGCTCTGCAGGCCATCCGTCGTCCACGACTCAAGCTCTGCAGCGCCGCCCGTCGTCCACGACTCGCTCTGCATCCGCCCGTCGTCCACGACTCCGCTCTGCAGCCCGCCCGTCGTCCCACGTACTCAGCTCTGCAGAGCCGCCCTTCGTCCACGACTCATGCTCTGTGCAGCCGCCCCGTCCGTCCACGACTCAGCTTCTGCAGCCGCCCGTCGTCCACGACTCAGCTCTCTTCAATCCGCCCGTCGTCCACGACTCAGCTCTTGGCACCATCCCTCCCGTCGTCACCGACTCAGCTTCTGCAGCCGTCCCGTCGTCCACGACTCAGCTTCTGCAGCCGCCCGTCGTCGTCGACTCAGCTCTGCCAGCCGCCCGTCGTCGACCTCAGCTCTGCAAGCCGCCCGTCCGTCGACTCTGTTCTGGCAGCCGCCCCGTACGTCGACTCCCGCTGTCAAGCCGCCCGTCGTCGACGTACCGCGCGTCAATGTCCGCCCGTCGGTCTACTCCGCTGTCAAGGCCGCCCGTCGTCGACTCCGCTGTCAGCCGCTCCGTCGTCGCCTCCGCTGTCAGCCTCCCGTCGTCGACTACTCCGCTGTCAAGCCCCCGTTTCGTCGACTCCGCTGTCAACAGCCGCCCGTCGTCGACTCCGCTGTCAAGCCGCCCGTCGTCGACTCTGTTTTCCGCAGCCCCGCCGCCCGTCGTCGACTCTGTTCCGCAGCCGCCCGTCGTCGACTCTGTTCCGCAGGCCGCCCGTCGTCGACTCTGTTCCGCAGCCCGCCCGGTCGTCAGACTCTGTTCCGCATGGCCGCCCGTCGTCGTACTCTGTTCCGCAGCCGCCCGTCGTCGACTCTCTGTTTCCGCGCCGTCCCCGTCGTCGACTCTGTTCCGCAGCCCGCCCGTACGTCGACTCTGTTTCCGCGAGCCCGCCCGTCTTCGACTCTGTTCCGCAGCCCCGCCCGTTCGTCTACTCTGTTCCGCAGCCAGCCCGTCGTCGACTGCTGTTCGCCCAGGGCCGCCGCGTCGTCGACTCTGTTTTCCGGCAGCCGCCCGTCGTCCGACTCTGTTCCGCAGTCCGCCCGTCGTCGACTCTGTTCCGCGCCCGCCCGTCGTCGACTCTTGTTTTTCCGCAGCCCCGCTGCCGCCCGTCGTCGACTCTGTTCCGCAGCCGCCGTCCGTCGACTCTGTTCCGTCAGCCGCCGCCCTTCGTCGACTCTGTTTCCGCATCCCCGCCCGTCGTCGACTCTGTTCCGCAGGGGCCGCCGCCCGTCGGCGACCGCCGCTGTCAAGCCGCACGTCGCCGACATCCGCTGTCCAGCCGCACGTCGCCGACCTCCGCCTGTCAAGCCCGCAACGTCGCCGACTCCGCTGTCAAGCCGCACGATCGCCGACTCTCCGCTGTCAAGGCCGCACTTCTCGACGTCCGTTCTGCAGCGCACGTCGGCGACCTCCGTTCTGCAGCCGCCTCACCGTCGATGTCAAAAGTCAGCTGTCAAGCACGGCCGCCTCGTCTCAGCTGTCAAGCACGGCCGCCGCCTCGTCTCTGCTGTCCCAAGACACGGCCGCCGCCCTCGTCTCTGCTGTCAAGCACGGCCGCCGCCTCGTCTCTGCTGTTCAAGCACGGCCGCCCGCCTCGTCTCTGCTGTCAAGCAACGGCCCGCCGCCTCGTCTCTGCTGTCAAGCACACGCCGCCGCCATCGTCTCTGCTGCCAAGCACGGCCGCCGCGTCGTCTCTGCTGCCAAGCACGGCCGCCGCGTCGCCTCTGCTTGCCAAGCAACGGCCGCCCGCGCCGCCTCTGCTGCCAAGCACGGCCAGCCGCGTCGCCCTCTGCTGCCAAGCACGCCCCCGCGGTCGGCCTCCGCGTCCCTCTGCTGCCAAGCACGCCGCCCGCGTCTCGCCTCTGCTTGCCCAAGCACGGCCGCCCCGTCGCCTCTGCTTTGCCCAAGCACGGCCGCCCTGCGTCGCGTCTCCTCTGCTGCCAAGCACGGGCCGCCGCGTCGCCTCTGCTGACAAAGCACGGCCGCGCCGCGTCGCCTCTGCTGCAAGCCCCAAACACGGCCGCCGCGTCGCCTCTGCTGCCAGCAGCACGGCCCCCGGCGTCGCCCTCTGGCTGGCCAAGCACGGCCGCCGCTTCGCCTCTGCTGCCAAGCACGGCCGCCGCGTCGCCTCTGCTGCCAAGCACGGCCGCCCTCGTCGCCTCTGCTGCCAACACCGGCCGCCTCGTCGCCTCTCTGCCAAGCACGGCCCGCCTCGTCGCCTCTGCTTGCCAGCACGCCGCCCTCGTCGCCTCTGCTGCCAAGCACGGCCGCCTCGTCCGCCTCTGCTGTCAAGCGTCGCCACGTCGCCTCTGCTGTCAAGCGTCGCCACGTCGCCTCTGCTGTCACAAGCGTCCGCCTCGACGGCCCCGCTCTCAGCGTCCCGTCCACGGCTCTGTTCCTTCCTGCTAAGGGCCCGTCCGTCCTCCGGAGGCCTTGTTTTCGGAACAATGGTTGTTTTTTCGCGTTTTGCCCTAGGCTTCCCGCCCAGGGAGGGAAACCCCCGACAAGGGTAAAGGGGGCCTTTGAAGGAGCCCTAGCTCCGTCTCGGGCTCCTTGGGGGGGGAGTATGTCACGGTACGCCGCCGTGAGCACGGGTTTGGTGCGCTCCTCCCAGTCACCGGGTGGCGATCCAGGACGTGGACCTTTGCAGCGCCACCCCGGTTTTTGCAAAGACGCCGAGGGAGATGCTGGGGACCCTACACCGTAATGACTTGCAGCTGTAAGCTTGACTATTTTAAACAGCGTCCGTCCCGGCTCCCCCTCGGCGCGGGGAATTATCGAGGGAAAGCTCCCTTAGTCCACGTCACAAAACGGTATGTTGGTTACGCGGTTTAAAGCCCGCTCCTGTTAGGAAACTCTGTGTTCATGTACATGTTGGTTAACCGCGCGGTTAAAGCCCGCTTCCCTGTTAGGAAACGCTGTGTTCGTGTACATGTTGGTTAAAACGCGTTTAAAGCCCGCTCCTGTTAGGAAAACGCTGTGTTCGTGTACATGTTGGTTAACGCGGTTAAAAGCCCGCTCCTGTTAGGAAAACGCTGTGTTCGTGTACATGTTGGTTAACGCGGTTAAAGCCCGCTCCTGTAGTCAAACGCTGTGTTTCGTTGTACATGTTTGTTAACAGCGGGGCGGGGGGCGGGGGTTAAAGGGGCGGGCAGGCGGGGGGCATCGGGGGGTGGTTAACGCGGTTAAAGCCCGCTCCTGTAGTAAACGCTGTGTTCGTGTACATGTTGGTTAACGCGGTTAAAGCCCGCTTATATTGGTTTAGGTGGCGCTGTCAGGACGTATATGTATTTACGGTAGGGACCCTTTGTTAGTTCGGTTATGTTTTGGGTTTGAGACAATGCCAGGTCTTTGAGTTTATCAAATAAAGTATGGTTATATTAATAGAACCTGCACACGTCTCCTTGCCTGTTAGGCACCCCGTTCGTGACACCCATTACATCTGCATCATATTACTTGAGTACTGTACTTAATTACTGTTTAGGAAGACTGGCAGTTTATACTTCTTAACATGTAAATCTTTGTTTTTATTGAAACAAATTCAGATCAGTGTAAAATGAAATTGCTAGATATGCTGATATATTATTGTGGATCATGACACTCAGGTAGAAACAAACGAATATTTATTTGTACCCGAGTAGGCTATTATTAATACCAAAGTAGCCTAAATAAAGTTGCCACTTTCACCTAATAATATTTTTGACTCCCTATGTCCTCTTTTAACTGATGCTAAACTTCATACAAGCTTTATATAAAAAATAAAGCATACTGCAATTCATATTTTAAAATATTTAAAACGTTCTGCTAGTGGTGCAGAAAAGCAGCTTAAAAAATGGTGCATTAGGCTATGTTTAGAATTTTTTTTCCCTTTAACAAGTTTAGAAAGCATCAAGTACAGAGCAAATGTTTGAATGAATCCGTTGAGTTTGGAGTCTGACTGTTTGAGGCTGTGGACAGGTGTCTTTTATACAGATAACGAGGTCAAACAGGTGCCATTAATACAGGTAACGAGTGGAGGACAGAAGAGCTTCTTAAAGAAGTTGTTACAGGTCTGTGAGAGCCAGAAATCTTGCTTGTTTGTGGGTGACCAAATAATTATTTTCCACCATGATTTACAATTAAATTCTTTAAAAATCCTACAGTGTGATTTCCTGGATTTTTTTTCTCATTTTGTCTCCCATAGTTGAAGTGTAGCTATGATGAAAATTACAGACCTCTCTCATCTTTCTAAGTCGGAGAACTTGCACAATCAGTGGCTGACTAAATACTTTTTTGCCCCACTATATATATGAATCTGTTCCAGACCCCCAGAGAATCCCCCTGTATGAGGCATTATCAGCATTAATGGAGCTGTACTGTACAGGAGCTCCCTGGTTTATGATGGGGATATGTCCAACAAATCCATCATAAGATAAAAGGATCATGAACTGATGAGTTTAATAAAGTCTGTACTGTATCATAGTGGCGCCGACCTTATTGTTTATTGTTATGTTAACCTACAGTTGGCCAAAATCATTACCACAAAGCTTATAAGCTGTTCTAAGTGCGGAAAGAATCTCATCTCATTTAGAGAGTACTGCATTGAAAGTCAAAAATGAACTCCGGATGCTAGCATAGCTGCTAATGCTAACTGCAGCCTGTGTTCTGCAGCGTTCAGTTCCTGTTTTGCTTCGTTTGGCAGTCAGTACAACCCTTTTTAGGATGGGGGTCCATGAGGACTTAATGGCACTAAGAATACAGTGCTGTAGATGTAAAAAGAAAGAAAAACAATAAAAATAGTGGAGAACTTCACTGAGAAACAGCTATTGTGAATCTGAATCACTGTGTACTGAATCGTGAATCGGGTTTCGGCTGAAACGAGTCGCACGGCTCGACTCACAGGTTTAAGCAAGTGCTGAGCAAACATGAGAACTGAGACAGACTTTCCTAGTAAAGAAAGTGTATTATACATATATGGGTCAGACCCAGTCCCGTCATTCTAATGAAAGCTGTTATCCAGCTATTGCTTCTGGTTGCGATACCAGATCTGTTTGTTGACCTTGACATTGTTGACTATTTTTACTGTAGCTAAGTTCAGGTTAGAGGTACAAAGTCCTGGTGTTCAAAAATATCCCAAATTCCTGTTAGCAAAGCAAACCTGCAGCAGAGGCTCTCTCTCAAGCAGTGATTCAAGTCTTTAGAAGTGGTCGAGCTTTTTTCCTGAGGGGGTGTGTGTACAGGGGTTAAAAGCATGGATGGCTGCTCAGACAGTTCTCAAGTCTGGCAGTGGTGTTGCCCAATAGCTATGCTTTATTTAGCGCATGGTCCCTCCTGGTAGCACATTTACTTTGCTGCTCAAAGTTAGGGAGCACTACTGTTAACTCAGCATGGTTACAGGCTCCAGCTGTCAGATGAACTGCTCCACGACTGGTGTTCTGCTGCACACTTTTAAAAAATTTTTTACATTTTCTTTGATTTTCATTTCATTGCAGACCGTATGAACCTGAGATATTTCATGTTTTCATTTATTTGTTAATAATCATCCATTCCTGCATTTCAGGTCTGCAACCCAAAAATGTTGGGACAGGGCAATTTAGGGCTAGTAATGAGGTAAAACTAAATAATGATGTGATTTCAAACAGGTGATTATAATCATGATTTGGTACAAAAGCAGTATCCACCAGAACCCTCTATCTGTAATGTTACCCTATCTAAGAGTTCAATCAAATCAATCTGTAGCAAAATTATTTAGAGCGACAGAAAACAGCATAGCAACAACCCATGTTGTGTGACTCTTATCAAAAACACTGCTCCAATCTGGGACTGACTGACGTCCAACACATTCACACGTCGATAAGCACGTCTTGAAGGCCACCTATTTTAGCTTTAATACTTAACACTACTGCCAATTGTTTGGCCTTGAGGGAGAAGATAAAGCATATTGATGTTTGGTGTCCAGGTTCCTTATGCAAAACTGCTGTGAAGTAAAAAGGGAAGAACGTCGGTGTTCAAAACTTATCGTGCAAAACTTAGAAAGTCTTTCTAACACTTTTTAAATGTTCAACCTAATGCATTCTACTCCAAAAATAACCGTATAGGCTGAAGCAGACACTGGAGGTTTATCCATGTCCCTGGGACGGTGAATTCCATTTCTTTGATGAATATAAGAGATATATTACCATGTCAAGTTATTAGCGACTAAGTAGTATTTAAAGAAAAAAAATCCAAGTATTTTATATAGTTTGGTTCCTCATATCATTTACTCGGAAATTGCTGTCAAAACTGTCCAATGCATCTGTCCGAGAATAAATCAGTCCTTTCTCTGCATTCTTAAATAAAAGCTGCACTCTGATTTTCTAACAGGGGAAAAACAAGTCCCTGCTCTTCTTGTTCAATATCCAATCAAAGAACACGTTTTATTTTTCATTGTCCGACATTAAGATTGTAAGAGTGCATTTTCGGCCCACTCGCTTTACTTTACCATGTCTGCAAAATCTGCAATTAGAATATTATATATTACATATTAGTTAGAATATTGTATATATTGAATATAATATTAGCAATATTATAACAATGTATTGTTTCAGCAATATTACTCATTACCATTAGATTGCTGAAACAACAAATGGTGGCCTAATAGTTTTGCACAGTACTGTGTATACATAGGGCTCCAACAGCCCTGGTGCTGCATGCCAGCGTTCCAAGCGTGCTTTGGGTCTCAATCTTTTGTGTTGTTGTTTTTTTAGCTCATTCTGCATTTTGCAAAGTTTGAGACTAAGGTACTGCTACTATGCATCCCAGACTGTGATCCTGAAGCTCCAGGGATCAAATCCCACCTTTGCCAAGCTGCCACTGTTGGGTCCTTATGCGAGGCCCTTAACCCACAATTGCGTGGATAATTTTAGTTTTATGTCCCTCGCGATAAGAGCGTCTGCTAGACGACTAAATGCTAAAACAATTTAGATTATTTCAGTCACACCCATTGGCAATAGGTGCCAAAACTCAAGTCGTTAATCATCGCAGTTGAATACTGGCAGTAGAATGAGTCATCCTGATGGTATCGCCTCTCTGATGGCTCAGTGTCAGATTTCTGCCTTGAAGGGTCTAACTTGTGTCAGATGTTATTGTGAAGGTCATGCAAGCTCAGAGAGAGGGACTGCAGAGTCCAAAGACATGAACCAAGTAAACATCGTCTTTACTAACTTAATAATCGATGCTCTAATGGTCAGGACCAGCACAGTACCAGCACAGATCAGGTACTGTTTGGGTGGTGGATCATTCTCAGTACTGCAGTCACACTGATGTGGTGGTGGCGTGTTAGTGTGTGTTGTGCTGATATGTGTGAACAGCAGTGCTGCTGGAGGTTTTAAACACCTCAGTGTCATGGCTAGACTGAAAATAATCCACTACCCAAAAATGTCCAGCCACCAGCATCCTCAGCAGCAACAGATGAGCTGCTGTCTCTGACTTTACATCTACAAGGTGGAGCAAAAAGGTAGGGGTGTCTAACAGCGTGAACACTGTGTTTAAACCTCCAGCAGCACTGCTGTGTCTGATCCACTTGCATCAGCACAACACACACTAACACACCACCACCATGTCAGTGTGACTGCAGTGCTGAGAATGATCCACCACCCAAACAGTACCTGATCTGTGCTGGTCCTGTGGGGGTCCTGACCATTAGAGAACAGAGTAAAGGGGACGAACAGAGGATGTAGAGGAACAGATGGACTACAGTCTGTCATTACAGAACTACAAAGTGCAGTGACCACTAACACTAACAAGAGTAAGCATAATATAAATGGAAGAATTGGTAATGGTGCTCTAAGTACATCAAAATGTAATTAGGTTAGGTTTAATTCTGGCGTCCTCGGTTTGTCATGCAGGACAACCAATAAAAACAGGAGTTTCACAAACTTGAGTCAACTTGGACGTCACAGTTGAGTACAGGAGAGTCGTGAACATGGTGCTCGGGTCACCTGACCACGACCGCAGTAACCAAGTACAGAGCCCTGCCTCCCTTCTTAATAAAATGAAATCTTCTTTGGTAGAACGGCTTATGTGCTTAGGGTCGTTGTCTTGCTGCATGACCCACCTTCTGTTGAGATTCAGTTCATGAACAGATGTCCTGATATTTTCCTTTAGAATTCTCTGATATAATTCAGAATTCATTGTTCCATCAATGATGGCAAGCCGTCCTGCCCAGATGCAGCAAAACAGGCCCAAACCATGATCCTACCACCACCATGTTTCACAGATGGGATAAGGTTCTTATGCTGGAATGCAGTGCTTTCCTTTCTCCAAACATAACGCTTTTCTTTTAAACCAAAAAGGTCTATTTTGGTCTCATCCATCCACAAAACATTCTTCCAATGGCCTTCTGGCTCGTCCACGTGATCTTTAGCAAACTGCAGACGAGCAGCAATGTTCTTTTTGGAGAGCAGTAGCTTTCTCCTTGCAGCCCTGCCATGCACACCATTGTTGTTCAGTGTTCTTCTGATGGTGGACTCGTGAACATTAACATTAGCCAATGTGAGAGAGGCCATATCCTTTGTTCGTGCCATGATACACTTCCACAAACGTGCTGTGAAGAGCAGACTTTGATAGAGCCCTGTTCTTTAAATAAAACAGGGTGCCCACTCACACCTGATTGGCATCCCATTGATTGAAAATTGAAAACACCTGACTCTAATTTCACCTTCAAATAAACTGCTAATCCTAGGGGTTCACATACTTTTGCCACTCACTAATATGTAATATTGGATCATTTTCCTCAATAAATAAATGACCAAGTATAATATTTGTGTCTCATTTGTTTAACTGGGTTCTCTTTATCTACTTTTAGGACTTGTGTGAAAATCTGATGATGTTTTAGGTCGTATTTATGCAGAAATATAGAAAATTCTAAAGGGTTCACCAACTTTCAAGCATCACTGTACATGGCTAGTGAGTTGGATTTGGGATTTGCTGAAAGAAAAGAGCCTGCAGTCCTCTCTCACAATGCTCTACTGTGGTCAATATCACTACACAAACGCAAAGACAATAAAAGGACCTAATTACATGGTATGAAGATGAACTGCCACCTTCAGACAGAGCTGAACAAGAACAGACGGAGCTCCATCAGAGATGGAAACAAGCTTCAGAGACACAGATAGTAATTCCTGCCACTGCAAGTCAAACTGAAAAGTGCTTCAAACAGAATATACATTCTTCCCTAACATTCATAGATTTGCCCCGATCTCTCGCAATCTTATCACACCGTGTCCACGCAGGAGATTGACCGCATGTCCAAGTTTGTTTCCCACCTTATCCCAGTGTAGGTGTGCGAGTTTTAAGAAGACCCAAAGAGCTTTACACAGTATGTGTAAGCAAGTAGACAGGCGCGAGTATGGGTGATTATAAACGCATCACCAAATAATGCTGCAGATTCATTTCCACTGTGGTAACCTGCTGTCACACTACCTGACGTTTTGTGATAGTGACCTGTTTGGGTTTCCTCCGAATTAAAGACACTGTACAATAAAACATTTAATGTTAATGATTAATAATAACACGATTATTTTTCAGGCTGCAAGGTCATTTTATAAGCAATAAAAGTTTACCAGCAATAAAAGACTATGCAAGTTTTACACACACACACACACACTTTCACCCGTATGTTGTACGTTACTGGCAATGTGTGAAATTAGGCATTGTATAGAACGTCGGAAATGGGGTGGGAAGGTAAGATTTTTTTTACATTGTTAATGTTTAATATTCCACACATTTCCTACCTATGGTTCTGTTTAAGGTCTAGGTATTATATACAATGCCTAGGAGAACTACACTCACTGACAATAAAACAAAAAGCACCAGATAGCAATGTTGGATTTCTGCAGAACTCGGCATGGAGTTACATCGGAGGCAGATATGTACATAATTACAGGTGTGGTCTGATTAGAGCCTGGGTCTTGCCACAAGAGGGCGTTAAATTACTTCCCCCACTGCCCTATAAAAAGGCTCTCAGATGCTACTTTTGGGTAGTGTACCTCTTGGTGAGAGATTGTTAACTCCTAGACATGCCTCTATGACACATTTGCCCACAGGTACGCCTGTAGATTCTCCACACTCACAGTTTGCTGAAGCTGGCGTACCATAAATGTCAAGTCAAGTCAAATTTATTTATACAGCATTGTCTTAAAGCAGCTTCACAAATATATTAGCTCAAAGCCCTAGTTGAGCAAGCCTGAGGCGACAGTGGCAAGGAAAAGCTCCCCGAACCTCACATGGAAGAAACCTTGGGAGGACCAAGACTCAAACAGGCACCCGACCTCCTTGGGCAGCCTGGATGTTAAATACAATAATTAAATGGAAAAAAAAATACCCTATGTAAAATTTGAATAGAATAATATATAGGCTAAGATGAAATGAACTAAAAATAGAGAATAAAATCTGTAGCATATATAAGTAGGATTGAGTGAGCTGGGACATGTAGTCCAAATAGAAGAGTCTCTGTAGGTTCTTATGCCCCTGGAAGTTATTACCCTCTGATGGGTACTGAGTAATGGTATGAGGACTTTAATTCTCACATATGCCATCCAGGCCACCCAAGGAGGTCGAGTCCCTTTTTGAGTCTTGGTCCTCACAAGGTTTCGTCCTTGTAATGTTTAGGATTTCTTCCTTGCCACTCTCACCCAAAGCTTGCTCGGTTTGGGACAGGCTTTAGATAACAGAAGATAATATAAAATTGTAAAGCTGATTTGAGACAATGCCCCATTGTAAAAAGCTCTATAGAGATAAACCTGACTTTGGCTTTGACTTTGATCATTACATGAATGGAATTCAGAAGCATAGCGAGACGAACGTGTGTGCATGTGTGTGTATAGTATATGCCAGCAGCAGTGCAATGCAATGCATAAAGTCATACAGACGTGTGTGTGTGTGTGTGTGCGTGTGTGTGTGTGTGTGTGATGTTTATACATCCCTGTGTGGATCAAATGTCCCCACAAGGAAAAACCAAAAGTCAAAGCATCTTCATTAGGTTACTGAGGTTAGTATTACAGTTAGGAACAGGTGTAGCATTACTTATCTACAGTGAGACAGAGAGAGAAACTCACACAATATAAATCATAAACACCGTCATGTACAGTGGTGCTTGAAAGTTTATGAACCCTTTAGAATTTTCTATATATCTGCATACACATGGCCTAAAACATCATCAGATTTTCATACAAGTCCTAAAAGTAGATAAAGAGAACCCAGTTAAACAAATTTATTTATTGAGGAAAATGATCCAATATTACATATTAGTGAGTGGCAAAAGTATGTGACCCTCTAGGATTAGCAGTTAATTTGAAGGTGAAACTAGAGTCAGGTGTTTCCAATCAATGGGATGCCAATCAGGTGTTTATTCAGAGAACAGAGATCTATCAAAGTCTGCTCTTCACAACACGTTTGTGGAAGTGTATCATGGCACAAACAAAGGAGATTTCTGAGGAGCTCAGAAAAAGAGTTGCTGATGCTCATAAGGCTGGAAAAGGTTACAAACCATCTCTAAAGAGTTTGGACTCCACCAATCCACAGTCAGACAGATTGTGTACAAATGGAGGAAATTCAAGACCATTGTTACCCTCCCCAGGAGTGGTCGACCAACAAAGATCACTCCAAGAGTAAGGCATGTAATAGTTGGGTGAGGTCCACAAAGGAGCCCAGGGTAACTTCTAAGCAACTGAAGGCCTCTCTCACATTGGCTAATGTTAATGTTCATGAGTCCACCATCAGAAGAACACTGAACAACAATGGTGAGCATGGCAGGGCTGCAAGGAGAAAGCGCTACTGCTCTCCAAAAAGAACATTGCTGCTCGTCTGCAGTTTGCTAAAGATCACGTGGACGAGCCAGAAGGCTACTGGAAGAATGTTTTGTGGATGGATGAGACCAAAATAGAACTTTTTGTTTAAAAGAAAAGCGTTATGTTTGGAGAAAGGAAAAAACGCTGCATTCCTGCCTAAGAACCTTATCCCATCTGTGAAACATGGTGGTGGTAGTATCATGGTTTGGGCCTGTTTTGCTGCATCTGGGCAGGACGGCTTGTCATCACTGATGGAACAATGAATTCTGATTTATATCAGTAAATTCTAAAGGAAAATGTCAGGACATCTGTCCATGAACTGAATCTCAAGAGAAGGTGGGTCATGCAGCAAGACAACGACCCTAAGCACACAAGCCGTTCTACCAAAGAATGATTACAGAAGAATAAAGTTCATGTTTTGGAATGGCCAAGTCAAAGTCCTGACCTTAATCCAATGGAAATGTTGTGGAAGGACCTGAAGCGAGCAGGTAATGTGAGGAAACCCACCAACATCCCAGAGCTGAAGCTGTTCTGTACGGAGGAATGGGCTAAAATTCCTCCAAGCCGGTATGCAGGACTGATCAGCAGCTACAGGAAACATTTAGCTGCAGTTATTGCTGCCCAGGGGGGTCACACCAGATACTGAAAGCAAAGGGTCACATACTTTTGCCACTCACTAATGTAAATATTGGATCATTTTCCTCAATAAATAAATGACCAAGTATAATATTTTATCTAATTTTTTTTAACTGGGTTCTCTTTATCTACTTTTAGGACTTGTGTGAAAAGCTGATGATGTTTTAGGTCATATTTATGCAAAAATATAGAAAATTCTAAAGGGT
This sequence comes from Ancistrus triradiatus, assembly GCA_025084515.1. NCBI lineage: Eukaryota > Metazoa > Chordata > Actinopteri > Siluriformes > Loricariidae > Ancistrus > Ancistrus triradiatus. The sequence continues at coordinate 434,082 of JAJAGP010000167.1, forward strand.
TCACAAACTTTCAAACACCACTGTATATATGTGCTTAAAAGTGCAATTTTTGTTACACGTTTGTTGAAAAACTGGAGATCCTCTGCCCATCTATACTCCTCAAAGACTCAGCCTTTTGTGGATACTGCTTTTGTACCAAATCATGATTATAATCACCTCTTGACGTCACCTGTTTGAAATCACATCATTATTTATTTTTACCTCATTACTAGCCCTATATTACAAATGAAATGAAGTTGACCAGAAACATGAAATATCTCAGGTTCAAACTGTCTGCCATGGAATCAAAGTCAATGTAAGGAACACGGTGTTTTTTAATTTGTTGGTGTTTTCTTCCATTTCCATACCCTCTCAACTTTTTCTGATTTGTAATTGTATTTTTAACTTGTATTTGTTAAGATGGCGTTCTATGGTAAACATGAATCTGCATGGAGGAAGGGATTACAGTCAGGCTGTTGTGTTGGTGTTGCAGCAGAAGGGAGATGATCCCTCATCCAGCAGTATCTCCCTCAGTGCAGCACTCGACCAAGTCGGAGGCACTGCTAAGGGTCACAAATACAGAAGTGGAAAAAGGGAACACATACTTTTAGTCCTTCCAGTTCCAAACTTTTATTTCAACTCCAAACTGCTCAGGCGGTAACTCTTGTCGCTGAAGGGTTTCACACTGAGCAGAGGGAGCAGTCTTATCTGCACATCCCTGCACGCTGATCTCATGTTTGTTAGGTTATGAAAAGCGATGGCACATGCCCTCTGATCTCTGCAATACGTTAAAGGTTGAGGACAGACATTGAGCTGAAGATGTGAACCGGGAGGACGTGGACTGGCCTTGAAACGCTAACTGTACGGCAATAGAGAGAGATAAAGGGGGGCATTGTATTGTCAGCAATCTGTTAAGAAGGCCTACGCGATTGATTTATGACACGGTTAAGGTTAATTGCGTTTGCTGGGAGATGAATGAAAAGGACTGGGGATAATGGGCGCAGGTCAGCTGGAGCACCACTTCACCGAGCAAAGGTACGTCAGTTTATATCAGATACACCTGGATGAGTGACCTTCAGTACGGTTCAGCTGAAAAGGTACTATTGATATGACGTACGATTTACAATGCATGTGGGCGATTCGTCAATTAGGGAAACTTTTATGTCCCAATGTTAGAAATACAGTATGTTATTACAAAATAAATAGCTTAGGTATTATAAAAAAAATATATATAAAAAAATTTCTTCACCAAAATCATTATGATTTCTATTTTTTAAAATGGTTAATCATCAGTAATTTGCTGCTTTGGCTTGTCCTTAACCTCAGACTTTAATACTTCTCTGCTCCAATAAAATGATAAAAAGTGAGCAACATACCTTAAAATGTAACTTAAAAAGACACAGGATGATAATACGTTGGTTTGTATCTAAACAACTTTTGCATATTTTTGAACAGTATATTATATATTATATATATATATTATATTATATTGTTAAATTATATAAAGTCTGATGGTGAGCACAGGGTGGATACGAGAGAAGAGTGATTTTGATGTGTGTAAATGTGAATAATTGAATCATATAGTCCTGATTATAGAACACGTTTATTCAGCGTCATTGCCATTTATACATTACATTTCCACATTATTGATATTTATTTAAAGTGTATAAATCCTAACTGTTGCCTAGCATTAGCAAATCCATGGTCCACCATCATTTTTGCTGGGAAAAAGTCATTGCCATCAAACATATTATTCATTATTTATAAATGAATTCATATTTATTACATATTTGAGTTCTACATAAGCGTAGTTTCAGCATCATTAAGTCTTTACTTTAAAATGTACAAATGTTATCTTACATTAATCAAAACACAATTATTTTAAGAAATATTTTTCACAATTTAAGGCGGGGAAAAAGCGCCCCCAACTGAAGAATCACCCTTATTCAGAACTGTGCAGAAGTCTTAGGCCAACATTAGATTAGACATAGAATTGTTTTAGCACTGATAAAATGACCATATAAAATTAATTCTCAGTCTGTTCATGAGCATACAACCAGAAAACATAGGAAATGTGTATGCAGTATTAAAATACTGAACAAATCAGAAAACAGCTTCTATAGCCTAATAAGTATTTAGTGTGATCTCTCCTGACTCTTGAGTAATGGCAGCATCTGGCAGCTTCATCGGGAAACCAAGCTGACCCTTCTACAATCATTTTTGGAAGGGTAGCAGCCAAGAAACCACTTTTTTTAGGAAGGGAAGAAGATGAAAAGGCAAAGATATACCTTATGCCTTAGGATAAGACTGGAAGGAAGATCAGTGAAAAAACAATGTTTTGGGTCCAATATGTTATCATTATAGCATTGTTAAAACAACAAATCTAATGGTGGCCTAAGACTTTTGCACAGCACCATACAGTCACCGGCCACTTTATTAGGTACGCGTTGCTAATACCAGGTTGGGACCCATTTTGCCTTTTTATTCTTCAAGGCATGGATTCAACAAGATGCTGAAAACATTCCTCAGATATTTAGTTCCATGTTGACAGGACAGCATCACACTGCAGATGTATGCCCTCTCAGCCCCACATGCACTGCCAGCCTATTCATGACGTCAGTGCACCATCAGAAAGGAAGCGGAAATACGTAGCTGACATTTTTTTCAAGAACAGAAAGGTAGCTTTAAGTGAATGATAACACACTCAGACACACGTCTAACAGATATTAGTTAAAAACAGGAAATAAGTGGGGCAGAGGCACCGATACTGAGGGTGCGTCTGAAATCACAGCCATAGACTGATATAATATACGTCAAATATTAATAATAAAATAATATATATTATGCGTATGATCCCAGGCCGTTTCTCAATATGCGTACTTCTCTATACTTGTGTTCTCGTGTACTTGTGAAACGTCATCAGTGGCAGCCCAAGTACTGTTCCATTTTCAAGTTCGCATCTAACCAAGTACGCTCCAAATCCCCGGATGTGTTCTCGATCCGCCCATATTACCGAGGATGCATCGATGCAGACTTGTGCGGACTTGAACAGCGAAATGTCCCCCACAATGCATTGCCAGCTCGGTAATGCCGGATGAGAGAACTCCCTACTGGATGTATAATTTCTAAAGTAATACTGTTATTGTGTCACAAAATGAAGTTATAAGAGTTTTTTTTTAGGCGAGAATGTAGTTTGTTTAAAAATTCAAACTATGTGGTCCAGTTTATCAAGATATAGCTTACATAAAAAAATGCTCAAACGATTTCGGAGATGTGACGGGAAGCTATTAACGTGTTTATTATGCATTATATGTGTTATTTGTTCAGCCTGTATTCTAAATATGAAAACTGTCTGATATAAATTTGAAGTTCATAATTAAATTACCTTCTTAAATCAGACTTGTTTAGTTGGCTGGCTTATGTTTTTGGGAAGGTTTCTATTTTATGCTTAAATGCGATCGGTCCGTTGTTACACATAGATTAAACTGTTTAATGGAAAGTAAAAGAATGAGCACGTCTTCTTCCACCACTGACAGGCTTTATACAACATGTTTTATCTATGTGTAAAAAAAGTAAAAACCGTGTTTGTCTCCATAGCCAAGTACAATGCTGTTCCAATTGTAGAATAACCGAACTGCGTTCTCCCGTCCTCTGGAGTATGTACTCGCAAGTCCAACTTCCTAGTACAGACTTGGAAAGTACGCGAGCCGAAGTTCGCGTACTTAGTATTGAGAAACGGCCCCAATCTACTTCATATTCCTCTTCTTCTAGGTTTATGGTGATTGGCATACTGTATTGGTCCATTATCGCCACCTACTGGACTGGATTACATGTATAGCGGCCATAGATTATATATACAGTCTGTATGTTAGCACCCTGTTTAGCCTATTTCACATTGTTCCCCAGAACAGACAATTCAAGGGAACGGATTATTAAATTGAAGGAACAGTTTCAGTTTGTATAAACTTTTCCCACCTTGATACTTCTAGGGCTCCGGAATTTTCTTTGCTGTGCTCATCAAACCATATTTGCTATATTTAGTTCCATTAAGTTCCCGTACCGATCTGCCTCTATTATATATCACTTTTTACAACAGATTTTGTTTTTCCCCCCAATCAAACCACAGGACAGGTACCGGACAGTTAGAAACATTTCAACGACTTGAAGTTCCCAAGTGCATTTGACAAATAAATCTGAATCTGAGGATATCCTTAAGGTAGTTTTAATTTTCCACATCCCTGTATCATTGAACTCAATTATATCTACAGGACAAAGTCAGGCTTCCATTCTGTCCAATTTTCATATATAACCTTGTATTAATTGTATGTTACATGTGACTTTGTCATTCTGCACAAATATGAATAAATTGCAGTTTAACAAATCTTGAGCTCTGTAAAAAACTGTATTCTCAATGCAGCCTCCATACTATTCTCTACATTTGTGTATGTGTTGGAAAGTATTATATACAAATGTCTGAGGTCCAGTGTGAAGTGTCCTCAGTCTGTGACGGTTTGGAGTGCCATGTCATCTACTGGTGTTGGTTTTATCAAGTCCAAAGTCAACGCAGTCATCAACCAGGAGAATTCCTTAGCACCTGCCCACAGTGCCAAAACTACTACCAAATAATTTGCTGACCATGATATGACTGTGCTTGATCGGTCGTCCAGCTCTCCGGACCTGAACCCCAAAGACAGTCTTTGGGGTATTGTCAAGAGAAAGATGAGAAACACCCAACCCAGCAATACAAACGAGCTGAAGGCCATCAAGCAACCTGAGCATTAATAACATCTCACGGCAGTGCCACAGGCTTATTGGCGCCACGCCATGCTGCACTGATGCAGTAATTCATGGTAAACGAGCTCCAACCAAATACTGAGTGCACAAATTAAAGTACTTGTAAGAAGTTTGACATTTCTGTATTGTACATTCTTTTTCTGTTTGATCGCATGAACCATTCTAATAATTTCAGATATCTGATTTCAGATTTTCGTGAGCTATAAGCCATTTGGGTCAAAAGTAAAACAACAAAAGGCTTTAAATACTTAAATGACTTACAATTAGGGGAGCAGCTGAAAGTTAAGGGTCTTAATCAAGCCCAGGAAAAAATGTACTGCGAATGTTCGTAGTACAAATGTGAATTTTCACAGTTTGACCATGAAGTTCACAGTTCTACTATGAAGTTTTGATGGTAATTTGATGGAAACTTTTTCATAGTACATTTTTTCCTGGGAGAGCTCAAACTCTCACGCTCTGATTACTCTAGTACTATACCCGTGTTGTAAATTGAAAGTGTAGGTGTGTTAGATTTACCCTTTACTGCTCCCGCCACAGGTTCAGAGGTCATCCCGGTCAGGGTGGATCCGGAGCCGATGCTGGAGAGGCGACCAGTTCCCTGCAGGCTGACAAACCTAGTTGTTGGAAACATCGGATCCCCTACGTCATGTGTGGCTGAAATGGACCGAACAACTACAGCCAAACTTTCAGCTCTCATAACTTTCATTTAAGAACTGTAGGAACCACGGGAGACCAGCAGAGGGCGCCGTTTAAACGTTTCTCCCTCACCCTCTCCTCCGAAAAAGGTTCTGTGGAATTCTAATTACACCAATGACTTCACACTTCAAAGATAACCGGCATTAATGAGATGTGATCTGCAGCCCTAATAATACTGCAAGAAAAGAAGGATGAAGAGCTCATTTCTGTCTGAAACACGCCGTTACTTATCGGCCTATGATGTAATTGGGGTAACTTCTACCCCATTATCTCCACTGCTGATAGCAAATGAACAATGGCCCACTTCTGGGCCACACTCGACCCAGATACCACTGTGGAATGGTGGGGATGACTTCATCCGAATCTGGCTGCCTGTACACGGGCACAACAAGCCATGTTTAATCCAAAATCCAAACCTACCACACTTATGGTAGATTGTGGCCAACATGCAGTCCAAAGTCTGAATGCAGTGATGAACTTTAGTATTTCTAGTGAAAGTTGGACCAGACTTGGGCCATAATACACTTGCAGTTGCCATAACTGAGCCACGAGTGTCTGACCACTTACAGAACCATATTTGGCTATCTGGGAAGCCATACACAGCATCCACCACTGTGTGTGTCTTTGAGAGTGGACTAAAGCTTTCTAGGTCAGTTATAGTTGTGCATGACTAATCCAGACGAGCACGGTGTTCTCACAACACACATTTGCTTTTCTAACATTGTGAGGACTTTTCATTGACAAAACACTGCTGTAGTTTATTAACCCTACGCATACCCCTAACCTCAACCACAGTAACCTAAAGCAAATCTTTTGAGCCTTTTGATTTTTAAAAGAAAGTTGCCGTTTTAATTTTTTCTAAAACAAACATTCCTTGCGAGTACCAGAAAACATCGGGTCTTTTTTATCCTTGTGGGAACATGGATGGATGGATGGATGGATGGATGGATGGCTCACTCACTCGCTCGCTCGCTCGCACGCCTGGACAAACTTGGACCAGTTAAGTTTGTACAAGCATGTAATACATTTCAAAAAGTACATCAGTGTGTATAGTTAGAGCAGGATGGGGTTGGGTTTTGGGTTTAGTCAATGAAATGGAAGAGTAGGGTTTAGTTAAGGAAAGGCAGGGTTTGGTTAAGGGAGGGCAGAATGGGTTTTGGTTAAGTACAATAAATGGAAGGAGGGGTTAGGTGTTGGCTATGGCATGGCAGGTTTGGTTAAAGAAGAGGGAAAAAAACAGAAATTCAAGGCAACAATATAAGTGCATGAAGGGGTTGTTGAAGTGTCAAGGTTAACGTTATAAAAGATAAACTCACTCGACATTTTCACATGGTTGTCACGTTTTATCATTTGGTGCAGAGTTAACTGCCATGTGCAGATAATGAGCCTGTAAATTAGATAACAAAGGCATACAGACCTGATCTCTGTTTATTAATCTAGATTGGCATGTAACAGGATTTCATTACAAGCATTGTTATGGGAGGACAGGGCCAAGAAAGGTGTAGGGCGGGTTTGGGGCCAAGGGATTTGGAGGGTGGGTTTGAGGCCCAGGGAAGGTTCAGAGCAGGTTTTGGACAAGGGAGGTGAAAAACAAATTACAGGCAACAATATAAGTGCTTGATCCCTGGGTGTTGAAGTGTCAAGGTCAATATAATAAAAAAGAACCACTCTCAAGATATCTGATCTCTATTTATTAATCTAGGCTTGAATGTAACAATATTTAATCACAGGTATTGTTGAATATTTACATATATTTTACTTTTCCAGCAGAACATCATATTGTACAAATAATTCCAAACTAAATTTGCATCTGAAAAGCTGAAGGGGTCAAAGGCTGAACATTGTACAGCCACATATTTATAGAGTAGAAGCTGAAAAGCTATCTCTGAGTTATTTTTAAATAATCCAGGGCAAGAGTTATTGCGTCATTCAGTACAAAATCTAAACATGATTAGCTACCTAATTCAAACCATGGCCACTTTTTGCAATCCACAAACACATAGTACTGTTATTGCTTAAAGCAGTATAACAAGTGAATCACTTCCGGTAATGAATACACTGCGTCTGCCATGCAATTCTCATCCTCCCATCGCAGTGCATCCATCCATTCATCTATTCCTCCATAATCCATCCATCTAATGCACTTTTTACAATGGAGCATTGTCTCAGTGTCTTTATTGAACAAGCCTAGGGTGACAGCTTCCAGGAAAAGCTCCCTAAATGTTATAAGGAAAAATCCTTGGGAGGACCAAGACTCAAAAAGGGACCAGCCAAGATATTATATGTAAGAACTAAAGCAATTAAAGCATCTACTTGCATGTTTTTGGGAGTCACACACAGAGAACAAGCCAAACTCCACCCAGACATCAATCAGAGTCAGGAATCAAAGCATCAGCACCAACACCACCATCTAAACCACCAAGCCACTAAACACCTTCTCATGGGATTTCTATTAGCTTTACAGTCCTACTCTTTAAACCCATGAGAATCAAACACTGAACCTAGGGCCAGTGAACTGAATTATGGGATTGACTTCTCTTAAAAGGATCAGCGAAGTGCAAATTTGGCTCTAAGCCTCTAAAGTAGGAAGATGAGCTCCAGCTGGTGCGGCCCTTTTTCTCAGGTCGTGTAAATGCTGCTTATTAAGATTCTGCCTTCTGATTATAAAGCACTGACAGTTTAACAGCAGCCACCAGACCTTCATTATAAGGGAGTAAACAGTTTTAACAGCTCAAACCACTGGGGAGCTTTTACAGTGGGAGGTGGATTCTGTACATTATAACTTTGGGCTCAGGGCATTCAGAAGATCATGTCAGAAGTTTGGTGTTTTATGTGGATTTGAACAGGTTTTGAATCAAAATTCTGCTTGAAGATTGTAGCTTCATGGTCGAAACTTAAAACCTCCTGGTAACTTTGTGAAGCCATGTGACCTAACTGGAAGAATAACAACCACAACACGGCCGATTCTTCCTTCTCTAACTATCCTTCTCATTATGTGTGGGGTAAAAGACACTCTCTCTCATCTCTGTCAGACAGCTTCATTACAGATCAGGTTGGTACTAATTACTACACTGGACAAGTTTTAACTTCTTGTCCCATGAGACTAAAAATAGATGGGACCTGTGCTTTTCATCATGGATTCAAACCTGTTGTAGGACCTTTTTTGTCAGGCATGATTTTTAAGTGACAGAGCAATACAGTGTAGGAGTGAGTGTATATTACTTAATCATAAATAAGACATTACACTTACTGTACAAACTTACTTCTGAAATGTACAGGTGTATTTACAATGTCTACTCACTCTGATGTAAGTGATTAACATATTAGAGCGTGGATAGGTTTATTGGGGAAAACTGTACAATTGAAAGGAGGCTCTAGTTACCCTGTTAGGCCGCCTCTAGCCTGGTACAACATGAGATACGACTGGGCATGAAGGCATTCGGGTTCTGTATGGTATCTTCTGGTACATTTGCCCACAGATATTGCAGCTGGGTCTGTAGATCCTCCACACTCTTTGCTGAAGCTAGCTGGTCCCATAAATGATCGATTGGCGATAAATGTGGGGACCAGACAGACCAAGGAAGTGTTCCAATCTGGAGGAGACATCCTGTTAAACCTTTGCTGTATGTGGGTGAGCATTATCCTGCTGAAAAATGCCAGTTGGAAGTCTTTCCATCAGAGGAAGCACATGTGGCCCAGGATATCCTGCACATATCGCTGATCTGTTAGTGTCCCTCGTATCACTACTAGGGGTGACCGATTGTCGTATGCGATGGCTCCTCAGATCATCCCACTAGCATTTGGGGCAGTGTGTCAACATTTTCACAAATGTCTTCGAGTGTGTCATAGAGGCTTGTCTAGCAGCAACAATCTCTCACCAAGAGGTACACGACCCAAAAGTAGCCTCCAAGAGCCTTTTTATAGGGCAGCAGTGCAAACACTTGTATGGCCTCTTGTGGAAAGACCCAGCATCTAATCAGACCTCACCTGTAATCATTAACAGATCTGCCTGAGACAGAACTGCAGCAATCCGACATTTCTAGCTGGATGGGGGCTCATCAGGGCCCCGCAAAGTCCCAAACTTTCCCATAGGAAATGAATGGGCCAAAAGTTAACAAATCATAACTTAGTCAGTTATTGACCTATGGCCACGAAATTCGGCAGGCTTGGTCCCGGGTGCAATCTGAGGTGACATGCGATTCCCATGGGGCCCCTGATGGCACCGGCTGGGCATCGAGGCCCCTGGCGGGCCAATGACCGGAACTCAGTCAGTTTTTGACCTACGGCAACGAACTTTGGCAGGCTTGGTCCCTGGTGCAATCTGAAGTGATATGTGATGCCCATGGGGCCCCTGAGGGCAAGAAAAACTTTTTTCAGAAGGGGAAGAGGGTGAAAAGGTTAAGATGACGAAGGTCACAAAGATTGGAATGAAGTTCAGTGGAAAAGACGATTGACAAACCCAAGCCTAATTTTTGGGTCCAATCATCAACAATGTGTTATATATGGTCATTATACCATTGTTAAAACAACTATTATAATGGTGGCCTAAGACTTTTGCACGGTACTGTAGGTTTTCTGATGCAGCTATTTTTACCCACGTCGCTCTAATTGAATATGTCGTGTGCCTTAACTTGAACCTCTGAAGTAATGTTCGTTCAAATCCACAGCTGATGCTGTATCTGCTCTCCATTCCCAGAAAGCCATGAAAAGCAGTGCAGTAATTCGGCGTAGCTTCCAGTCGCAGCATTTCCTCCTTATCGCCGCTGGAATCGCCTCCTACAGAGAGTGTTAGAGCTCCATCCGTATCAGATGCGCTTTTAAATCCTCAATCTGATGCGTTGAGGAGATTACCCACACAAGATCTAAAGACAAGCTAATAAACACCGATTGCTGAACCGCCTGAACCTGGGCTTATCTGCTCCCTTACACATCCATACACACCGAGATGAAAAGGGTTCCTGAAGCCATATTGATTTTACATAGAACAGCTTCTATACGTGAACGAGGCTCTTAAGTTCTTGGCACCACAAATGACTTTCAAAAGGAATTAAACTGTCTTTTTAGGCTGCTGCCTCCGATAAAGAACGGATCCAGATTAGGGATGATCAAGGACGACGTCAGGATCTTTTTGTTCTAAGAACGCAAGTGGTGAAATTACTGGACAGTTGTACATGTTCAAATCTAAGCATCACGATCAAGCAGCACTTAATTCTCAATTTCTTGGTTGGAATTTGTAAGGAATTACAAATATAGCAAAAGCGTCGGTGCAATATATAGGTCACGATTGCTTATCTAAATATAATGTTATATACACTCACCGGCCACTTTATTAGTGGGGTTGGATCCCGTGGTGCCTTCAGAACTTCCTTAATTCTTCATGGCATAGATTCAACAAGGAGCTGAAAACGCTATTCAGATATTTTGGTTCATATTGACATGATAGCATCATGCAGTCGCTGCAAACCTCCTGTTCTACCACATCCCAAAGGTGTATTCTTTACTGGATTGAGATCTGGAGACTGTGGAGGCTGAGTACAACCAGTACCAGTTTGAGATGATTTGAGCTTTGTCTTTCATGGACCGTTATCCTGTTGGAATGTGTTCAAAAGGGGTGCACATGGTCAGCAACAATACTCAAGTAGGCTGTGGGGTTTAAACGATGCTCAGTTGGTATCAAGAGGCCCAAAGGGTGCCAAGAAAATCCCCCACACCATTACACCACCAGTAGCCTGAACCGTTGATACAAGGCAGGATGGATCCATGCTTTCATCTACGCCAAATTCTGACCCGACCATCCGAATGTCGCAGCAGAAATCGAGACTCATCAGGCCAGAATTGTAGCTTCAGTTGTCTGTTCGTAGCACCCAGTGTGGTCTTCTGCAGCTGTAGCCCATCTGCTTCAAGGTTTGACGTGTTTGTTTAGAGATGCTCTTTGAGTACCTCGGTTGTAACGAGTGGTTATTCGAGTTCATGTTACCTTTCTATCGCCTCGAACCAGTCTGGCATCAACAAGGCATTCTCACCAGAACTGCTCTCATTGGATAGATTCTCTTTTTTTTTCCTTGTAAACCCTAGAGATGGCGCTGTGTGTGGAAATCTTTCTGAAAAATGAATTATACTAAACTCTGTAGCCTATATACAGTATACGTTTAGCACAACAATAGGCTACTTTTGGTAGCACCTTTGGTGTCCACCTCAATAACTGCTCCATTTGAAATTTTACTCTTTAGTGTCCCCCCCAACACTGACATTTCAAAAAGAACAGTTCTTGAGGTGGACATCAAAGGTGCTACCAGAAGTAGCCTACTGTTGTATTAAATATATACTGTATACAATATTAATAATAAAAGCGGCTCAGAACTGCAAAGATCTCGTCCAAGAGTCCATCCTTGAAATAGCTTGATGTAGACAGAAGTGGAAATATAAATGGCTTTACAAAGCTCTGACAGTCAAACAGATGGCGACAGATGGCGATGTGTAGGTGTGCCATCCACATGTACATTACACTTACAGTATTTAACAGGTGTGTGGTTAAGGGCCTTGCTTACAGACCAAACAGTGGCCACTAAGCCACCACAACTTCAATCTACAGCCATCTACAGACCATTCTCGGTATTACTGGTTGAAGATACTAAAATCTGTAGCCTATATACAGTATACATTTAATATAACAGGGACTGGGTAGCCTAGAGGTTAAGGTACTGGACTATGGACACAAAGGCTCTGGATAAGGGCGTCTGCTAAATGATAGAAATGTAATCAAACACCCACATTTAGGACTATTCTAGGTGCATCTTTATAACTCCAGGTGGGCTGGTTAATGTATACAGGGTCAAAGAGAAAAACATTGCAGTTAGACATTAAGCTTAAATGCTTTTTGCACAAGTGCTCACTCTTTGGCAGGATGTGTATTTTAACCTTCCTATTATCAGCTGGGAAGCTTAATATCTGCACTATTAAAATATAATTAACATTAAATAAATAAAATGAATTACTTCTCCGACAGACTTTATGGAAGCTTGGCTGCATTGCCTTGTGAGGATCAATAGTCAGAATGCCATCCACAATCAATCCCAGATATATTTAGCCTGTAAGGTAACTGCAAGCCTGCCATTAAAGATGCAACAACTCCATCTGGAAGCAGAAAGGATGTGCAGGGCTGGTGCTTCACTAATCGTGGGTGGATTTTGGAGCAATGGCGGGGGATGTGATGATATGGGATCAATTTTAATGTATGGGGAAAAGCAAAATCTAAATTTCGACAACTCACAGGACTTAAACATGCTCGGTTTGTGCAGCAATCTAAGATGCACAAACCAAGATCTAAGGGTTCGTGTCCCGGCGGTGCCTTGGATCGGGGTCGGACATCACACACAGGAACGAATGGCTGTATCTGAGGGAGGGACCCCACCTAACCCTGCAATGGACTGGTGCTCAGGTTCAGAGGACATGCTCATCTACGTTCTGTGAATTCAGGGATAGTCCCAGGGGTAATTGGTCTTAGAACCACAGGGGTGAGCTAGCATCTCAGGCCGTTTATCAAAGGTTTCCAAATTTGGTAGTCCTTTAGTTGCCTTTTTAACTTGTGCCACATTTAGCTTGCATTTCTTGGTACAAACCATTTGGTGCACAAACATCCGTAGGTGTCCTGGTATTTATACAACATCACCCAAGACGAGGAAACACTATGAAGGTGTAACTGCAGCTCTCCAGCAAATAGGGGGAGACAAAGAGCAGGAGAAAACGGGTTACCACATGCTGTTGAATGCCTAGTGAAAGGCAAGAGCCATTCCTGATGCAAATCTCCCACTGATGTCAGAAAATAAAAAGCATTTAGATGCTAAAGTGTCCATATCTTACTACACAAACGTGGTCCATTGCAGACAGTATGAGCCCAACAGATTCCGTGTCATTTGTTAATAAACATACATTCCAAAAAAAGCTGGGATGGTAAAGCATTTAACACTTTGTGATGTTGGCATTACTTCTCACAACGCTTGCAGTCTTGTCTTTGTAATGTGCAGCATGTGGTTTTGCATTGTCTTGCTGAAAAATGCATGGACGTCCCTGATAAAGATGTTGTCTTGGAGGTAGCTCATGTTGTTCTAAAATCTCAGTGTACTTATCTGCATTAATGCTGCATCACAGAAGTGGAAATGACATTTACCAAGGGCCCTGACCCGACCCCATACCATGCCAGAGCCTGGCTTTTACCTACAAAAAAAAAAAAAGACATTAAAGCGAACAGACATTGGTCGGATGGTCATTAAACGGCGAAAAGACACGGCGAGACGCATTAAGAGAAGGGAAATTAAAGAAAGCAAAAGCAGGGGGTTTGAGTATTTAGACTAAAAACACATAACGCACTTGATTTGAAGGTCCCAATAAGTTAAAAATCGCCTGTTTTTTTTCCTTGTGTTAAATTCGGACTGTGGAAAGGCCTTCAGGCTCGGTTAAAGCCCCCACAGACAAACCTGTGATCACATGTCCGGAAACCGTGCTGTAATGCAGGAGGAAGTGCAGTAACCCCACATTAGTCTCTCCTTCAAAGGAGACGCAGAAGTTTAAATGACTTTTAACAACCTGTTTATAATCCAGTCTGTTTAGATTCATCTCTGAGGCCGGAGCATGCAGAGACGGACAGAGAACGGCCCCTCGAGATGGAAGATAAGAAATGTTTATTCCAGATGAACCGCTGGATCCAACCTCCTGAAATCTCTCCTGATACGCTGCTACACACACGCGTGATGAATTAGCAAACCAACTCGACTGCACATTGCCATGGTGTTCAAATTTACTCACAATTAACGTTAAATTAGACACGAGGCATGTACGCGTTAAGCGGGTGACCTGCGGCCCGCGTTCATAGATGCGAGTAGAGCTCTCTGGGAGGCCGGGGCCTCTGCTGCCAAGGCTGGGTTTCTCCAAACATTTGTGACAAATTAGATCATTTCCTGTAGCCCCGAGAACGCACGAAGCGAAAACCAGAGGGGCCAGACTCCAGCCGACCTCCACGCTCTGCTTAAAAGGCATGGAGAAGGATTACAGATCAACTCAGGTGGAGATTTATAACAGGCCTACACACACTGACAAAAATATAAAGCACCCAGATAGAAATGTGGGATCGCTGCAGAACTCCTCATGCAGTTCCGTCTCGGGCAGGTATGTAAGTGATTACAGGTGTGGTCTGATTAGACACTGGGTCTTGCCACAAGTGGGTGTAAGAGTGCTTCCCCTATAAAAAAGGCTCAGAGGATACTTTTGGGTCGTGTACCTCTTGGTGCCTCTATGATGCACTCGAAGACATTTTGTCCAGTTGACAGACTTTGAGGGTGGGCATCATTGGACTGAGAGATGCAGGATGATCGTTTCGATGAATTGCCTCCGTCTGGGCCGTTCTGACCCTAGCTGTTAGGTGGTGTTGGGAGCAGTGGTTTTATGGGGGCACCCACACACGGTGAATAGGCTCACCCAGACAGACCACCAGTAGAGAGGATCGTTTGATCCACCGATATCGTCATTACATTCACACACAAAGTTCTCCTTGGTGAGTTATTTGTTGTTGTCAGTGAGTGTAGGTTTGAGGAAGTTTTCCAACTAGCTGAGACAGAAGTCACTTTGAAGACTGACGAAATGTTTCTCCCACGAAAACCTCGTGTCCAGATGAACCGACTCAACGTCCCGGGTATGACTCGCTTGACATTCCTTGCATATATAAAGTAAAACAGACATGATTGATGGCAAAAGACGGCAAATCAGCCATTTATTGAAAATAATGCAAAAGAACTAAACATAAACAAATCTGTTTTTTTTTTCTAAGTAACAACTCCGAGTCGAATATAGCAAACATTTAATGCTGTCAGAACAACAGTGATGCACAGAGTCGCTCGATCGTGGACAGAGACTTTTACGATGCAAACCCAAAAACAAGGGAAGGACCAAAGCAGACGCAGAGCTACGAGGTGGAAGAGCGTAGCGGGATCTTCTGCACACGACTCGTCGTTTCTTTCTTTCTTGTTGTTGTTTTCTTATATTTTGACAGTGAATTAAAAAATCTATATATTCTTACAGCATTTACATCGCTCATAACGATACGTACCACTAAAGAGACTCCAACGTGATTGTAGGACAAACAGGAACGGCATGGAACACAGTGATTTATGAATGCAGATACACATATTAGAGCCCCAGACGATAAACCTCAGGTAGTAACCTTTATCAGGTACACCTCTGTGTCTACACATTGTCCATTTTATCAGTTCCGCTTACCATATAGAAGCACGTTGTAGTTCTGCAAGTACAGACTGTAGCTGCTGGGAAAATAGCTCACCAGCCAAAAATATCTAGCCACCAGCATCCTGTGAGCACTGATGAAGGATTAGAGGATGACGAACGCAAACTGTGCAACAACAGACGAGCTGCTGTCTGACTTTACATCTACAAGATGGCGCAACAAGGTAGGTGTCTCTAATAAAGTGGACTGAGTGAACACCGTGATTAGAAACTACAATTATGGGTCTTGCTTGGCAAAGGTGGGATCTGAACCCAGGACCTGCAGTTCCACATTCTGGTACCTTAAATACAAAGCCACCACAGTCAGTATCTTAAGCCCAAACCGATAGCATTGGGGTTTCTTCCGCTTCACTTTTTGATTTCTGTCACTTCCTCCATCCAGTTAAAACCATCAAGAAACCAGTTTATACCAGCAACCAGGTCATGTTGGACTGGGTTGTTTTTTCCAGCAGGGTAAAAGTATTAAGTACGCAAATACATAATCATTTCATGTTCCAGTTTAGACTTTATAAAAGGTACTGATTAGGGGTGTAACGATGCACAGCGACAGAAAAACAGCACAAGGGAGGGGTGAAAGTAGTTTTAAATCCCTGCCAGTACTACTACCACAACCTTCATCGCTTCATCTCGCTCACCTGCCCTCGGCCTTAAGGAAGCTCTTGACATCGGGTACATTTTCAGCGTCTCTGACTTTCTCTTACACGGCTGAATAATTCTTCTCTGCATTGTGTGTGTGTGTTTTCTTGCCATTCTTCAACAAAGGGCTTTAAGCTCATTTTTCAATAAAATCACTTACAAAGATTGGTCGTTGTGGGCTGCAGGTTTTTGAGGCTTGTTTTTAAAGTGTAGTTGCTTATTTTGGCTCCCTGATCCTGTCTGGAATTTAGTTCAACCTCTAAAGCTAATTTTTTTGCTTACAATTCGGGCTCAGTCCTGCACAGACGGTTCAGAAGCTATTCAGAACAACCTAGCAATTAATAAGGAGGAGATGATGTTAGTAGCAGGAGTTGCATCACTAGTATTTTTACCAGTCGAGAGGTTGTGTGTTCCATAGCTACAGCAAAAACTGTCTCGGGAGGTCCCTGTTTTTAGTTTTTTTTATTTAATTAGCACAGTTAAATGCTGACGCACAGAAAAGAATGCATCAAATCGTATTTGACATAAGAGACGTACATGGTCTCGAAATTAAAATTCCCAATTGGGTGCTTCCTTAGGCTACACTTTTAAAGACGACAACACAAATGTGCAAAGTAACACAACAGTGCAGTGCACAAGGTGCATGATTATTAAGTGATTTAAAATGAGTAAATGCATTCTGCTGTTGCTTCTATTACCCATTTACCTGGTTGGGTAGTGCTTTGTAAAGAAAGGATCTTTAATGTCATATACGAGCAAACAGAAATGGGATTAACGCCATGAAATAAATGAATCGTCTGACGTTTAAGGACATTCAACAACGTCACTAGAGCACTTGTCCGTTTTTTTTCACTGGGAAAAGTCTGGTGTTTGTGGTTTTAAGGCAAAATTTTGTCCAAACACCTCAGATTTTCATGTCACGTTCGGTAGGGGCGGGCGACAGGACGAGATTTTATTGTATAGTGCTCAATTTCTTTCCTGAGCAGATCGAGGACATCATCAGTGCTTAAAGAACACCGAACAACTACGTGTTTCATTAGTGTAATTAGTCCTGTTTAAGTGTGAAGTGCAGCACATTTTGAACAAAAATCACTTTGCTAACTACGAGATAATATTTGAAGTAGTTGAAGAATCTGTCACTACTGGGGCATTTTGTCTGCGATCACATCTATCGTGATAAATATATAATATAATATATATAATATAATATAATATTTGTACCACATCGCCCACCCCTAGCTCATGGTGAGTAACGGCCATCAGTTTTAAAGCACAGAGAGGAAGGAGCAGGAGCTCGACATCGATACATACAGAACGCCGACAGCTCCGGGATCTGGGTCTCTAATACGTGTATCAGCAGTTCGGATCCTGCTAGAAGCCCCTCTTTTTCTAAAAGTAGTTCTCTTGATTTTCTCAGACATGCTTTTACAACGATTACTCAAACCCACACACACACACACACACACACACACACACACACACACAGATAAAAACGAAGGGGAAACTAAAGAAAGACAGACATCTAAAAGTAGACACTGATGCTCTGCATTCATTCCATATGGCTTCCTGGCTCAGTGCGCCCAAACAGACGTAAAAATCGAAGCTGGCATCGCAACGCTGGACCGACACGTAGAAGAAAGAAGACGGAGGACTAAAAAAAAACTAATCCGCTGCCCATTCTGTAGAAAAACCTTTTGACACGCACTTAAATCAGCGAGCTGGGGGCGGTGGTTTTCCTCCGACTGTCTGAAGGGGGTCATGCAGAATCTGAAGACACGGAATGCCACTAAAAAAAGCTGGTAAAGAAAAACAGAACAGCCTTCATAAGTCAATCCTTCAAGAATTAAAGAGCGGCAAAATACCAGCTCAGTCAGAGGAGAGATGATCCAGTCTGGAATAGCGACATCAGGACAACACTGGTCTAAAAACTGATGACACCGATCATACAACCTTTGACGTTTTGTCTCTCTGCGAGGACTCCGGTATCGGATCAGTACGCCCACACTCGGTACCTTAACGTCAATGGGAACGGTGCATCCCAGAGTCCATTAGAACCTCAGACGTGCGAGACTTTCTGCGACTCTCGCGCCTGCTTGATGCTGTAGAGCCACTTGATAACGCGGGCGTTGCGCTCGACGGCAGAGATTCCGTACGGAACCCGCTCGTCATCCTCGTCTTCGTTGGACAGGTCGTCGTTGTCTGTATGTCTCGAGTGTCCGCAGTCGGAGCTGATCATGCTGGCGCTGCGGAAGTTGAGAGACACGATGTCAGAGTTGGCGCGTCCGAATCCCTCGACAAAGCCCTCGAGCTCGTCAGGTTCCAGGCCGCAGTAGTTGAAAAATCTCTCGGCGTCTGCGCCGGCCCGAGCCAAGCGGTCACTCAAGTCTGATTTGGAGCGATGCAGGGAAGGGCGGCGCTCCGTTTCAGCCAGGCATTTCGGGGTATCCGGGATCCCCAACGCCTTGGCGCTGGGTTTTGGCGGCAGCGGAGGTGCCGAACTGCTGCTGCTGCTGCGTACCGTACGGAGCGATCTCCCGTTACAAAGGCGCCGGATATCCGAGGAGCTCTGAGACGCGTGAAGCGGCAAACGGTCGCCCTCGGACCCACAGTTCTCCATGAATCCGAGACTCAGGTTCAGGTTCTGAGGACTTTTCCGGCCCTGGAACGCTGCGGCCGGGACATTCAGGGACTCCGGA
Source organism: Ancistrus triradiatus (assembly GCA_025084515.1). Classification (NCBI taxonomy): domain Eukaryota; kingdom Metazoa; phylum Chordata; class Actinopteri; order Siluriformes; family Loricariidae; genus Ancistrus; species Ancistrus triradiatus. Next base: position 453,176 of record JAJAGP010000167.1, read on the forward strand.
AAGGAGCGATGTCCTGATTCAGGCGCCCAGCTCCGGGCTACAGAGCTTTTTGCAGGTCCTTCTGTTGACGATGAGCTGTTGAGGAGGTTCTTGAGGATCTCTAGGTTGAGATTCTCCCGCTTGGTGCTGGCGCAGGTGTCCGACTTGGCGTTGTTGTTGGACGCCTTGAGAGCCGAGCTCACGCCCGGGCTTCGTTTCGCCAGCACCTGCGGCTTGATGGGTTCCTGCTTGGCATTGATGACCTCCTGGCTCTTGACGTATTTGGCCTTGTCGGCTTCGAGCCGCTCCACGGCGCTCAGGCGCTTCGGGTTGGGCTCCGTGGCCCGCCGGAAGTATTCGGGACCTTTGTTGAGGATCCGGAGGGGCACGGCCGATGCTACGGCGCCACCCACGCCCAACGCCTTGCTATCTGGCTGCAGCGTCTCGGTGGGCATCTCCGCTGGGGTCTGGGCGGCCGCCGTGGTGTTCTCGGCTCTGGACTCTGGCAAGGGACACACACATCCAGCCGGGTGAGCGGAGTGTGTGCGCACGGCGTCTCAGCAGCTGGGCTTCATGCTCTCCGAGCTCCGTCAGCCTGCTCCCCCCCTTGGTAATAAATAAATAAGTCCAGGGCACGTGGGGTTCCGGGGTCTGGAAACAAACCAGGCAGCTGGGAAGCGGCACTGTAGGACTGCGGGAAGGGAGGGGGAGAGGGGGGATCCTGGTGGCTGCTCCTTTTGTTCCCAGTCGAGGCGACGGATCTGAAACACATAAAGGACCAACGGTGTTACAGGAGCAGGTGACATCACGGTCCTAGCAACAGCAAGAACAAGCAGGGGGGGAAATAAACAAAAAAAGGGCACAAGATGCTGCATCATGTGGAAATCTGTACTATATCAAACCGAGGATCAGTCTTAGTAACATAAATAGCAATCTGTAACAAAACTAAAGGTTACCGTCTGCATTACTGTCCGACTTTACCTTCCTCTACCTAAGATATTTGCAGAATTTGCAGCCTAATATGGCAATACAGCCCAAAACTGTCTTCTAAAGCACATCCTGCACAGGGTGATTAATGAACAGGGTGTTTGGTGATGTGGTGAGGGTACCAGACCTTAAGAAGCACTCAGAGCTGCCCCAATGCCACACTTTCCACCTTCAATACGTCACTTGTGTCAAAACTCGGAGCATCCACCAATACAGGTCTCTCCGATTTTACAATGAGGATATGATCTGACAAATGTGTGTTTATGTTTACTATTGGATTCCCAATGCAAGACTGCGCACCACAGCAGAACAATGAGAATACTGGTTAAATTTGATCTAGATAATCAAGCCAAGACCTCGTTTGTCAGGCAGAACAGCTCATCCTGCTAGTAGCAGAGCTTATAGGACAAGCAACACGCTGCAGCGTCTCACTATTTGATTTTTAATTGTTGATTTCGGTACATTTTTGTCAACGACGGTTCATGATGAGAACTTAAAGATGCTTTTTTTCAGTATTGCAAAGTGAATGAGTAGAGTTCTGACCTGGGGCAAAAGAAAAGCTGAAATAATGGGGATGTAGACAGAAAAAGCCATTCTGAGAACGTTTCATACATTAAATTACAAAGGGACGTTTTCAAGGAATTATTTTCCACCCGTCAACTCTCTGTTGAGATTCAAAGTAACTGGAGTCAAACTTTTTTTTTTTTTTTACACCACGTAAACAAAAAGCCTCAAATATAGAAATGACGAGAAATTAGTTTATTGTGCATTTTAACCAGAAAAAACGCAGCTCCTCCGTTCACTTGAATTAGATTACACGCCAGTCTTGCCTGGACCAATATGGCGGACGTGTTGACGTATCACAGCAACGAGATGAAGCGGCCAATGCGGCGTCTAGGTGTGTGCCTATGGGTAAAAACGTCTAACATATATATTTTTTACTTTAAATTTGACAAACAGAAAAGGGGTTAAAACTGGTCTTTGGGGAAAAAAATGAAACAAACCAATGGAATCGACCCGTATGGATGAGTCTGCTCCAAGTTATTCTAGCACTGATACGCAAATCGCGACAAATGTCATACGCAGAGCAAACCTGTTTTCGTTATTCCCTTTTCACCACGAAAGCCATAATTGAGGCTCTAAATCACCACATGGCCTGCCAGTCCATACCATCAAACGCAATTAGAAAGCAGAGAGGGGTCTGAAACCCAGGTCGCTAACGCAGTAATGATCCACACTCTCCTAACCTCACTCTCACAAAATCCTGCCTGGCTTTAATCCCCCCCTTAACCCCTCCCCTGCCCTCCTCCACCTCCTCCCAAAAAGCTGCGAGCTAATCCAGCACCGGGCACCGAGCCAGGAGCCCTCTTACTCATCTCAGCTCAGCTCAGCTCGTACGGACGGAGAGAGCCAAACAATTCCCATAGGCATCTTACACACACACACACACACACACACACACACACACACACACACACACACACACAGAAAGAATAACATCTTACCTCAGCACCATGATTCAATAACACAGACAGCAGACCGGTCCAAGTGCTGATATTAAACTTTCATATCAAGATAATTACACCAGCTTTTATCTCCACACTGGTCATGTCTTTTGTCTGGAGAGCAGAATTACGGAGCTGCTTTCCATCAGGACATGTGCATTACTCCTGCAGATACACTCTCATAAAAGTTTGGGTTCCCCAGGTCACAGAACATGAAGAGAAGTTAATGAGCTGTTAAGCTATCGATCAAGTTCAGGTACGTATAAAACCCTAGAGGATCAGCTCAAAAAGGGCTGACAATTTGCTCATGGATCAGTTTTGTTTTAGAATGATTGAGAAAGAATTTCGATCCAGTTATTGGTTCTTGCAAACGCATTTCATGCTTCATATTAATATCCATAATTAAGGAGGCACGTAAGCACGTACGCTCTGTTAGAGCATTATAGGAAGACGGACGCTCAAAAGTTTGGCTCCACTTGGAGAGAGAGAAGAGAAAAGGCTAAATGTAAGAGGTGGAGAAAGTTGATCTGTTTTAAAGGAGGTTACACCTCCAACATGGCAAAACATTTAAGGAACCATCATGATACGGAGCTTTAGCAAAGTACCGGGTTCGACTAAGCGATCATTTTTATGTTAAGCTTTTTTCCTTCCCATTTAAACCTATTATAAGTGAAAAGCTTCATGTAAATATGATCGCTCTCCCTTTGGATCCATTTGAATCCGTTAAGCTTTTTACTTAGAACAGGTTGAAATAGGAAGAAAAAAGCTTAACGTAAAAACAATTACTTTTGAAGTTGAAATATAAAAAAAAAAGATTCTTTATACAAACATTTGGCACATTGTTTTCACCATTTTGGAATCGATCATCTTTCATCTTATAAATATAAATATAAATATATCTTTTCAACACAAACCCACCACTGCAGTGACCCAAGGCTGCCAGTCCCTCTTATTCTAAGCGTCTTTGCTTCTTTTGGGTTTCCCAGAAAGTTGAATCGATTCATCTGGACGTAAGGTTGTGTGGGAGAAACGCGGAGATGAACTGATTCAACTTTCTGGGACCTCCTCGCCTGGATTACTGAGATATTCTTTTGGGCTTGTTTCCATAGGCCTGGTTGCTTATTTGCCTCATGGGATCTGGCAACCCTGGAATTCTATGCAACACCCCCGAAATGGCTACCGAACACATTTGGGGAGGCTCTGAAATGCAGAACTCAAGGAAATGAAGACGTTCATTATTTAATTATTAAAGGTTGAGGTTTACGTCATGCCCTTCTGTGAGATTATTGACTGTTTGCAAAGTATAAATCCGATTATTGTCTGGGCCACGTAAACTTTGAGCTTTCCTCATTATCTGATTACCCAAGCGCATGTAAACTCTGATGAGATTACTGACTAAATCTGATTCTCTGCAGTTATCGGATTTTTGAGACCCTTACCCAGCCAAGCAATGGCAATACATGCTGGCCTGCGCCCTGTGAATTCTGGGGACGGATGCCCTGGTAACCTCCACGACCCCGGGTCATCCAGCACAGTTCAACTGTGTGTGGAGGGATTCTTTTCATCGCGAGCGTCAGACCACCCGGGTGTTGATTATTTCCTTATCAGCGCGATCTGGTGTATCGTTCAGTTTTCCACATGCTACGACTGCTGGTGGTGCGGTTATGATAACATTATTAGTGCTGAAACAAACTATAAAAATGTAACATGTTATTAAACGGCTTGTCTGTTTGGACTACATCGGGTTTTTAACTAAAAGTCTCCTGTGTGCACTAAAAACATCACAGATTTCATCTGGAGGGGAGGAGAAAAAAAAAAAAAAAAAAAAAAAAAAAAAAAAAAAAAAAAACAGAAGAGACGACGCACTCAAGGCCCATCTGGAGGCCATGTGTGCGTTTCCCATTTTCCCATGTAGTCCGCATTGGGGTACCACTCATTACCCAACCAAAATTAAACACACACCAGCTCTTCTCTGGAAGCAAACAAACGTGCAAGCTTGCAGACGGGACACGCTGCATTTCTCATTCGCTACAAAGGAATGTAGTGAAGGACTACAGCCAGTGGGTCCAGAAAGACAGGTACATCTAATAAAACTTACCCAATAACTAACAAACGTTCACAAACAACGCCATCGAATGCCTGTGTGTTCTGGTAAATATCTGCTTACAAATATATTTAAATCACATGCATGTGTTGTCTACAGCGGTGCTTCCCAAACTCCCGAAGCTACTCAAGGGGTGCCCAGCAAGGCAGACACAATTTTGAGAAAATACGCTGAAAATGGTGAACCCTGGTGCTACGAAATGACCTTGAAGATACATATTGTATGTAACTTGTAAGTATTCCACTGTAAAGGTAACTTGTTCTGTCAGGGTTCAACAATAACAGTGAAACAACGTTGGGACAGCAGCACAAAAAATAATCTGCTGGTTGGGCAAGTTCATGTCAGGGTGTAGAATGTTAACAGAACAAAGTCAATTCACTTGAATACTTAATCGCTTTTCATGGTCCAATACATCCTTTTCCAAGAACAATCATCAAGTAGGATTTTTTGGAAGCCACATGTCCAGTCAAAACAAACCAAAGATCTGCTGACGACGACTTCATAGTGACACACAGGAAATTGCTAAAGCAAAGTAAGACAGAGGCTTCATTCTGTTTTTATGGGTCGATTTTGCCCCGAAAGGTTTGCAGGGAATATCCTAACCACGCAGACAAAAGTGGTTCTATTTTGTCAGAACTAGAGACGCACCGATTGTAATTTCTGATTCCGATTTCCAATTGTTTAAAACTATATGACCGGCCGATTCTGATTTTCTTTCTGTCAAAGAGCAATAAATAACAGCTTACAGAAAATTTCTAAAGGAAAAGAGCAGGAGCTGTTTGTTTGTACCTGGTTCTATTCTCTCACTAGCTTTAGCTTAGTGGCGTCGCCACAAAATATCAAACACTGCAAACTTGCTGAAATTGTGCTTTATTACAGCCTTGATAAGAACCTTTTACCAGTTAGTGCAAGAGTACAAGCAGAAGGTCAGGTCCAGGGTTCAAATCCCACCTCTGCCAAGCTGCCACTGTTGGGTTAACCCACAGCTGCTTGGATTGTAAGACTATAAACTGTAAGTCACTCTGGATGAGGGGGTCTGCTAAATAACAAGGACACAAATGTCAGACGTCTCCACTGCCACTGAATACTTTAATGCATCCATTCCAAATTCTGGACTTTGTCATTTCCAAGACCCTGGTGAATCAGGATATGGAGAGCATGACTAATTTTCAATCCCCAGCATCCACACACAGTATAACCATCAAAAATATTTTTTCTGTAACTGATGTTCCCAAATGGAACCTAAAGGATGGGCATAAAAGCCTGGAGGTGAAAGAATATTTTGGCCCAAGTGTCTACTTCAGTTTAAGCCCTGAATGATCCTTGTGCTCCATGTAAAGATAACCAGTGCTACAGTGTAAGAGTGCAAATCGTTTGACAATGAGCTTACGCTCAGATCTGCATAAAATAAGTATTCATTGTTCTTGATATGGCCATCATTTGGTGCGATTCACCCCTGTGGAGAACCGTGATATTCTGAGGTCTTGTCGATGCTTTCGTCCAGACTATAATACATGAAACCGGGTCAGATCTTTCCTCTCTGAATGTCATGACAAACCTGTGACTGGACGGAGTTAGCAGCACGAAACAAAGTCGAGTACGTGAGCCGCAGTAGTGACAGGCTATGAAAACAACAAAAGGTCAGGGTTTTGCTCTGAGCCATGGATTTGCTCTGGATCAGCTCTCGGTTTTATCATCCAGCACTTATGGTTGATGTTCGGCTCCCGGGTCCCGTCGGGGTGTATCGCTTTACCGCTTTGTGTACAAAACAAAGCCAGGATCGGATTTCAGCTGAAATCCCTTTATCGTAAGGGACCAAACGCTCGTTCTCTAATAAATTTTCTCAAGCTTAAGAGCTACAGAGTCACAAAGAAACATCGTTACATAACGCCCGGACTTGGACTAACTCCAGCACAATCCAAGAGCCATAAAACATGTAGAAATACAAGTCCAAAACAAACACCAGGTCCAAATCACTTCCAGCTGCACTGGACAATGAGTAAATCCTCCACGTCACTCTGCATCATCTGTTCCACCCTGATGGAGCCTGTGCAGTGGATACCTGCCTACTAAAGTTAAACATCTACTTGACCAGGTCAAATACCAAAAAGGCCAACGGAAACTCGAATTTGGCTCAAATGGCTTTAAACTAGTGCTGTCGAAATTAACATGTTAATGCAGAATTGCACGTGTTAATGACAAAAATGAACGCAGCTGGGTTCTGTTTACTTCCTGTGGCCTGTCAGTGCAGCTAATGGAGGGAGACTGAGCCTTTTATTTTGACAATGACAAAGTCTGTAACTATATGAGTAAACTAAGGAGCTGCATGGACACAGAAAACCAGGAACTTATTGCAACTTTCAGAACTTACAGAATTTACATTACATCTTACAGGGAAATTTGATTCATACTTCAAACAAATCCGAGTTCGAACGGCCTTACTCGCATGAGGTAGTTTGGCTTAGAAAAGAAGGATATTCCTCAAAAGAGGAATCTGAGAACTAACCACCATGCAGAACATGAAGATCAGGACATTTCAGGAGTCCGCTGTCCACGACAGGCTTAAACCAGCCAAGGTAGAAACGTGTCATCTAATTATCGTTACCAACAAAATCCCAGAAAATACAACCATATATACAACCATTTTGCGTCAGTATCACACGCTCCTACGCTACTATTAGCAAATCACATGACCATCTCCATCGACCAGCCATAAAACACCACAGTAATGGAACTGCTGCCGTCCAAAGATTGAGAAAGAATACACATGATTCGTTCAGTGTTACAAATACTAAACGCTGTGTGACATAAAAGCGCAGGGGCACTGAATCTGTAATAGATGAGCTCCCAGAGCTTGTACCCACAACAGCAAGGTGGATGACGTTAATAACTAGACGTACCATCGATCTATGAACATGGTCCCTGGGTCAGCTCCAGACGTGCCCCTCTGGATCGAGACCCTAGGGCAGACCTAGTTGGCACGGGAATGTCTGGGAATCCCCCAGGAGAAGCTGTAATCTGTGGCCAGTGATAGAAACGTCTGGGCTGACCTCCTCGGCATGTTTCCACCCTGACTAAGAACACCGGAGGGAAAATGAGACTGAGATGATCTTGCTGTTCTTACATTTTTATGTATTGGACACAGTTTAAATTTAGCCACTTCCACAATCCTCCATGTGCAACCTTTGCTTGCACAAAGTCTTCTCTGTGCTGCTTAAATGGGTTTTATTTTGAGAAGCCATTTCTCTCTCAGTCTTGGGTCAAAACAACTCTGCAAAGAGGAGATCTTTTTATATCCAAGTAGGAAAATGGGTTCTTAGGAAACAAGCCGTCAAGGGAGCTTATCCACTCAGAGGACAAAAATCCATACTCCAGTTCTCTCTGTAACTGAAGCAGCTGATGGAAGACCTAAATTTCTCATTGTTCCTCTCGAGGCTTCTTCCTTACCTGCGACGTTCTGTGAAACAAGTCACTGACCGAACATTACCACAGTCATAGTCTTTTTATGCTACTGCAGTGTAAATAAGTTTTAGCATTAGGGTATTTTCACAAGAAAGCCCCATCTAATGATACATAAATACTTCAGAGATGCCGCAAGAACGCAAGTTGATTCTTTTTCTAGAAGTCAATCACTGGTTGGTGAACAGATCTGGAGACTCCCGGCATATAGCAGATAGGACTAAATCGGAAGAAACAAAAGGAGAAAATATCCACAGAAGAAGCAGATGTCATATACACCCATCAGAGACAAAAATAACTCTCTTGAAAGACGAGGAGCATGAAAGAGGAACATCTGATCCTTTTCTTTTCACATCAGCGTGAGGGCTCTTAACTCAGGTAACAATGATCCTGAAACCTCCCTGTATTGCCTCATCCTGATTAGAAATGGGATTGTAATCGCAGGTTCTGAAACCTTGAATCTGTTGACAGCAAAAGAGCTGCAAGATAAAGCCGTAAGCCAAAGGCAGCATTGTCAGATGCTGAAAACCTCCATTATTTTTAGTTCACCGTGAGTCAGAACAGCAGCAGAGCGACGTACAGCTCCGGCGTATGGGTTTAACGGAGCTGAGCATAAGGAAGATTTCATCATCTAATTAAAGCAAACCACCACACTTATGGCTGCCCACCAGATGGACCGTCAGTGAGCAGCTGTTAGCTGTAGAGACGCTGGAGAGGGTTCTGCTGCGGGGTTCGGTTTTCCCTCCGTACTAAAACAATACAGCAAAGACGAGTACAGGTTGGTTCCGGACACTGGTACGCTGGTCACTATTATACAGGTTAGTCCCAGCCTTAAAAGCTGATTGGTTTACAAGAGTTTTTGATGTTAAGAAAATAACAAAAGTAAAAAGAGAATTACAATAAGACAGAGAAGAGCATTATTTGAAGCAAAATTTTTTTTTAATGAAAAGCATTCCACTCAGAATAAAACGCAGCACTTTTACCTTTTAAAGTAAATCTAATCTTCTCTAGTCTAAGAAAATACAAAACACCTTGAAACTGAATATTGTTTCATTCTTAATGCATTTTATTTTTAGTCATTTCATATTCACTTATTTGCATTTTGTATTTTATACAGTTTATAAAAACTGGTAGTTTTATAAAAACCACATCTTTTGTAGTATAACAACTCGTTCTGGATGTACTTTTTGACAGAAGGTATTGTAAGTATTAAAGCATATTCTGCAAGAAATCCAGGCTTCTTCTGATTTATTTTGTTTCTTCATTTTGTAAAAAAAAAAAAAAAAAAAAAAAAAAAACTGTTGTATAAAAGCAAAGTACTCAAGGCTGCGTGTAACATAATGGCAGTGATTATCTATGGCACTCTCCTCCGGCTCGGGCCTCACAATAGGGTTTTCAGACTGGAGTTTGCACCAAGGATTGATTCTTTTGGTCCCATTACCAGCTAATGAATCCTTGAGTGTGTTTCCATGCACTTAATAATCCGATCATAATCAGATTTCTGCATTTATCTGATCATTCACATGATGCTGTAAGCGTACTTGGATTTCTTGGACCGGTTTAAGGTCTAGAAATCAGATTTTAGCTCAGTAATGGGATGTTTTTATGCATGTATAGCCTTACTTTGATTTCAGCCAGTTTTCTCATTCTGTGCATGCACTCAAACATGGTTGCCAGGTCCGCTTATAAAAGGCTTCGCTTTTTTTTGGGACTGTTTCCATAGACTTAGTTGCTTGTTTCTCTCGCAGAATTTGGCAACCCTGGAATTAAACTACAAAATGGCTACCAAACACATTTGGGGAGACTGAAATTCAGTACATGCTTGAGGAAATGAATTCCATTAGAGGTAGACCCAGTTTACGATGGGGATACTTTCCGATAAATCGATTGTAAATTTATCGTAAGTCGAGGAGTTTAAGATATACTGTATACATCATAGCAGTCCTTAGTTCCTTACACATTTAATACTGTACATGACCGTGAAACTTCCTCACTACATTTCCCAGCACCCATCACTCCCTACATCTCATGTGGCCATATCCCAAATCGAGCACAGGAGAGAATTAAGAGCGAAACAGTCTTAAACTACTTATATTAAACAACATTCATGCAAAATCATGAACGTAAAGCTTATTTTATAATAAAGGGTTGAAGATCTCATGCAATTTATTGAGTCACGTATTGAAGGTGAAAGCAAAACAATCACTGCCAGATTCACAACTTTTCCTCACTACATTTCCCAGCACTCATCACTGCCGCCACGTCACTGCCTACGTCGCTCACTGCCGACTTCCTCATCAGAGTGCAGGAGAATATCGTACTGTGTATCACATATTGCTTGCCCGAGAAAATTCGAAATGTAAAATTCAGAATATGGTTTCAGCTGAATGTGTATTATCGGATTACTCAGGTGATGTAACTCGCCGATCAGATTACGGAAAAAATAAAAATAAAAATCGAACTCTGCAGTTATGAGACTATAAATGCATGTAAACTCACTTCTTGTTGGACCCTGGATTTCTGGACCAAATGGGGGTTCAGAAACAGCTCAAGTCCATCAAACACTCATTACAAATAATGCAAGTACAGCAGGTTCAAGTAATTAGGTCCTACAGGTTGGATGACTTTAGTAACTGGCAATTCATTTAACTCAGTCACTCAGCAATCAGTATTACAGAGTGTTTAAAAAAAAGCAGTGGTGCTGTTAGGAGGAAATCATGACCTCAAGGACCGACCCTTCTTTGTGATGATATTTAACATTTAGAAGAATACGGGTTGACATCATGAGCTATCAAACTGAGTTGCATTTCATCTCCACTCCCTTTACTCCCTGCTCATCCCGGTCAGGGCTGCATGCCCATTTAGGGCCGGGGACGCACCTTAGATACGGCCAATCGTCGGACCTGATCCCAGGCTGGTGGGTTAGTGAATTGCACAGCACTACAGAATCTCCTGAGCCACTTCATGCTGGTTCTAATTATGCAGATTCAGAATAAGAGCCCTGGGAGAATTTGGACCGACGTTCAGGCGCTCCATGCTGTTAACCAAACACTACAAGCACTTCTGCGTTTATGCGCCTCAACGTGTCGGGTTTCCATTATTGAGAAAGATGCTACTAATCAATTATGTTACGCAAGACCTCCGCTTGTGGTAGGTTCTCTGAACTCCCTCCGTTCTGGGTTCTGTGCCGCATTAGAGAGAGGAACGGCGCAGTGTGCCGAAGGATTCAAAACGCTGGAGCGCCACAGGAGCCATCTGGCATGAATCTAAACCAGCGTTCAACAATACGCGTGTTTGTATTCTGATTTTAGGAACGGGGGCGGTGGTACAATACATGCCGCAAAGCAAATACAGTACTTACAGCCCTGTGACTTCCGAGCCATGAAGAACAGTGACTGAATTAGGACACAAACTGATTTCAGGTATTAACTTGGACCGACTGAAGGGAGGGAGGATTCAATTCGTTAAGTGTGTTTTTTTAGATTCAAAAACGGGCAGTTTCAGCTAAAAACAGTAATCTTCCTCTGGGATCACCGACGTTGAACTTAAACCAGCTAGAAGCCGTTTCATCTCAGATCAAACTGAAGCTTCCAGACTGTACAGCCCCTAAGCTGCACAGGAAATGACACAGGAAGCACAGATCCTGCTCCATCAACTCCTTCCCTTAGGTAATCAAGACTTTGCAGACATTTTCTACACATGCAAACACACACAAACGTGACCTCACTTACATAAAGCCACTTACAGTCAGGTCCAGAACCATCTGAGCTGGGCAAATATGGGGAAAATGTCTTCATTCATTATCTTGTCTTCAACATGATTAATTTTGTGGACTGTGGTGATGCAGTGGTTAAGGGTTCCAGTCCCAGTACCACCAATCTGCCACTGTCAGGCCCTGGAACGTGGCTTTTAACCCACAACTGCTTGGATTGGACCTCATAATACAAGACGCTAGTCACTCTGGATTACAGCCCTCCCAGCCCTAAACCTCAGTTAGCCTAGAGTCTCAGTGAGAATCTGTGAGATGATCCACAGAGGACAGATCCACTCTGGAGAGATTCTGGACTGTAATTATTTAAGTCTGAAGACAGTGCACTCCTCAGTCACGTGCCACAGATCCCGCCCTGTATCTGAACCAGAGAAGCTTCACATCGAGGACAGCGCTCTATCAACGGAGTCCCTCTGGGCCGTATCCTGGCTCAGAGCTGTCAGTTACAGAGTTGTGTTCCTCAGGTTTGGGGCACAGGACAGACCAGGAAGGTCTGGTGCCTGAGAAAAAAGGGTCTGGTTCGACAATGGGGACAGGACAAACTGAAAGGGGCTCGGTGCATGAAAGCACAGGGAAGAATCAGGTATGACTCAGCAGACTCCAAAAATCTGGTACCTAAACGACAAAGGCGGTGACAGGCACAGAAACAAACCAATAACATCCCAGTGTGGGCGGGTCCTCAGAAATCGTTTATTTGGTAACAGTAGCATGGCTGAGGACATGTAGCCGGTGACTGGAAGAATCAATCATCAGTTACATGGAGCTGGTTTGGATTTTATACAACGGAGCCAACACAAACAACAGCTGCTGACAAAGTCTGCCACATCTGGTGAAAAGCCCCTATTGCACATCCTAAAAAGGAAGCACCTCAAAAAGCACGCCAAAAGCCAGACCGTGCTGGGACTGTACGTTCGTGTAGCGGCAACCAGAAACAGAGCTGTATCAAACAAAAATGGCAAAGGCGTTTGAAACATCACTGTTGCTGTGACATGTTATTATCATCGTGGATAGTAATACAGGTCACGCCATTTCATGTCTGCATTACCTTCTCTGAACCACATAACAGTCAGATACTTTGCACATAGTGTTTTATTCTAAACAAGAATATGGATTAAAAGACATTATGAAAACATTTAGTACAGCAATTCTTATCTTTGTATCTTTTACAAAACTTGCAACACTTACTGAAAATGAAAGGAATGTTTTCCAGTTGCTGAATGTTTTCTCGTGTTGTTTTCTGCCTTCAAGACTGTGATTCTCTTTTCAGTCAGCAGGTGTCGCAAGGGTTCACTTGTACTAGTTTGTATGACGGATGACTTCTGACGTTGATCGGATGGACGTTAAACGGCACATGCTTGTACTGCACAGTCCAAAAATTCACCAAATGTGTGAAACGCAGCAGTGTTTCACCTGTAAAACTCACCTGTGTGTGGATCAGGTGTTTACAGGCTCTGTGCTGCTCTCCAGCTCTCGTTTCTGTTCTAACGGCTGCAGACTGTCCGTAGCGGTGGGAGTGATTTCTAAACAAAACAGAAATAGGGGTTTAAATAACACACTCACCAAGCACCGATAGGACTAGGAGCACCGATACGCCTTCTCATTCATGCAATGACCTAAATCAGACAATTGAGGTAGAAATTAGTTAATTTTTTTTGTTTAATACTTTTAATGCACCTATTTTATCATGTACAATGATCCTTAAAACTGGATCTTTTCTTGGTTTGTTCATGATTATTCGTAGTTGTACAAACAGACTTTGTCTGGAGGACAAGTATTAATAGAACTGGCAAAAGCATTATTAGATCACTTTGGTATGTTAAGGACGGACTTTCAGTGCAGACATGGATGATATCATCAAGGACTCTCAGTGCTTGTTCATCACAGTGGATATAACCCTTGTGAGTGTAGAAGTGTAATATAGTTCATTAATGCCCATCAACATGAAAACTAGTTTAATTGTAGTTGGAGTTAAACTAGTAAAATAGACCTTGAGTGATTTTTATTAACGTGAAGGAGTCATGTTTTGAAACTTGCCGTAAAGTCTTTGTTTAAAGCTTTCCGAAGGTCAATGATAAGCCAGAATTCCAATTAGAACTACAGTGAAGCAACAGTGCCCTCTAGTGTTCCTAGTATGTAGCAACCAGACAGTGAATCATCCAGTAATGATGCTCTGTGCAATAATGTGTCATTTATCTTTGGTATCCATGACTATTAACAGGTGAAATATCCACCACATGTGCACTGCATAAAATCATGCAGATAAAATCTAGCAGCTTCAGATAAAGTTACATCAAACATCAGTATAGGGGAAAATGTGGTCTTAGTGACTTGGACCATGGCAGGATTGCTGGTTTGTGCATTTCTGTAACTGATCTTCTGGGATTTTCACCCTAGCATGTCTACTACTCAAATGGTGCGATAAAAGAAAAAAAATCCAGTGAGCGGCAGTTCTCTGGACAGAAGCGCCTCGTTAAACAGAGCAGATAAGAACTCTACAATTCTGAAGAGCAGGAAAAACACCTCAAACCTTGAGGCAGCTGGGCTAGAGCAAAAAGACCCTACCCGGAATTAATGTTCCTAATAAAGCACTAGGTTAGTGTATTATCTTAAATTCTGAGACTTTACACATAACCCTAGTGGAAAAGTGGTCAAACATTACAAATTCCAGGCACTGTTGAACGCTTATGATGTGTTGCCTGCACTGGTTAAGTTCTTTTGTAAAAAAAAACCTAACAAAACATTTAATTTTCAGATACCCAAACACAACCGTCCAAACTCGTCAACAAAAACGTCAGCAGTTTGCTTTGTAACGTACTGAGCATCCGCTACGAGAAATTCTCTCAGCTTCCATGAGAAACGCACGGGTGTAAAATAAGGAGGACGGTTCTGTTTGGAGCATCCAGCTCGTTTGTTCATCGGCGCATGAATTAATCAGCAGAACACGATGCTGCGGTAGCAGATCCTCCAGCTCAGCCACTGAGATTCCCAGTTCTGCATTTCAGCAGCATTACAGAGTCACGTTCATTTGGTTGCTCTTATACTTCCAGGGTCTCGTTCTGGCAGGATGAGCTCCTAAGTGTCCAGGATCACAGTACAGTACAAGAGACTACATCTAAACAAAATACACAACGTACAGACCGTACACAACCTCCGAGACGTTAGTACGCATTATATCAGCATATGCAGGATCAACAGGAACACTTTCCTCATATTCATTGAGGTGACACGGTTTTAAACGTCCTATTAAATTCATTGTTCCAGATGTTTTTGGAGTTGTTGTTTCCATCATCCATTTATTGCAAACTGAACTGTTTAAAGAGCTCCACACTGAAGACATGGCTGTGTCCAAAATAGATGCCTACACCCTCATTATGATCCCTACGGCCTCTTCAGTACGATGCTATTTAAGGAGACTATTTAACTGACTAAGTAGCACTCATTCCTGTATCTATGCCGACTGTGCTGCTATAAAAACTGAGCTGTGAATCAGCGCCTTTTTATGCCATGGATTATTGCATTATGTCCGTTTGTCTACAGCAGAGGCACAAGTGTCTCATACGACTCAATGCCTGAAATTAGCCAAGAGCAGCAATACCTAGCGAGGAGACTTGGCCTCTGAGAACAGAATGATGGAGGCCCGTGGGCTGGCAGTGGAGTCTGAATCTGAACATACATTGTGCCTAGCATATTGTTCTTCTCGTCTTTTGGGTTTCCAGCAGCTCATTCAGCTCATCCAAAATATGCTTAAATCAATACAGTGCACTTACACTAACAACACGCTAATGCTAGTCAGTTGCTGGCAATCTCAAAAGCTTAAATTAAAGAACAAAACAGTCTGAACGACCCATTATACCTCCACATGATAATCATGCAGAAATACCAAATAATATCAGATAGACAGGATAAAGCTTGAGCTCACAAAACACATTATTAGCAGCTTCAAGACATAATGATGCTAAATGCTAACTGTGCTTCTGAGTGCTGGATTTACCATTTTGCTTAGAAGTCTAGCACAAGTTTCACGAAAGTGTCTTTAGAAAGAAAAGCTTCTAAAATGGTTTTACTTCATTCTTAAGAAAAACTTTCCAAAAATTCTTCAAATAACTTTTTCTTAACTCCTTTCTCAAGAACATTTCTAAGAAAAGTGGTATTTTTGTTTATGTTCTTAAATGGTTTCTTAACCTTACGATAGCCTCACACTTGTGTTAGGCTGTAAGAGTTGACAAGGTAAGTACCGAAATGGACGTTCTATGAGTTTTAGAGACAGAGGAAAACCCATGAAGGTCTCACTTCCATTTCTTGTTTGCTAAAGATTTTTGAACGCTTGGTTTGATGCATTTCCTCCAAGTGGATTAACTGAATAAAGCAGTTCAACACAAATTCAAAGTGTGTCTCGTGCCGCATATGGTAAGCTGTAAAATGCAAGATACGTAAGAAAACGAGATTGTCTTAAGAAAATATCTGAGAACTTATATCTGAAAGTTTTGCTTTTTTCGAGAACAGCATTGAAGAACATTCTTAAGAACGGAGTGTGTTGCCTTAAGAACCTACGCAGGTTTTTTCTTAAAGCCTTCGTGAATCCAGTTCCTGGTCTGATTAGAGGTCTCTCATTTGAAAAACAGAACACATTTAAACTAGATTCTATTTAACTTTCTTAATTAAAATTATTTAAGTGAGTGCTAGGAAGAGACGATACAGTGTTCAAATTCCCCATCTTAATAACGGAACGGAGAACTCACAGTCGCTCTTAAATATTAATATCAGCCCATGAAAATTTTAGGACTTGGATTATTTATTATTCTGTGCCAGGGCATACCCGATCTGTGCCACATGACCCATACCCCCGAATCCTGACTAGGCACTTCCATACATCTAGGGCCAAAAGTCTGAGACCTGTGCTTCTATTTTGCATTTTAATCGAAATTAATAACGTTTTCGATCAATTTCCGATTAACTGCCCAACCCTATTGTGGAGTACCTGGAGAAAGCAGACAGGAGGAGAACATACAAACTCCACACAGAGTCCGGACAGGGAATTGAACCAAGAATTCCTGGAGCTGTAAGGCTAGCGCCAACCACTTTCTCTGCCCTGCCACGCTATGAGACGCTAATGTAACTGTGCCAATAAATGCCCCTAACTTTATAATGGATGAATAAAATAACAGATTAGTACCAGAACCACAGAGCACATCACAAATATTACTAAATAAACACTTTACAAGTAAACTAAAATGTGGAATTTCCCTTAATGGACAGCCAGTGTAAACGGAATAAGATCAGATTTAATCTGCTCTGACTTTCTTTTCCTGCTACACAACAGTCTGGACTAATTCAGAGTGACAGCGGAGCAGCAACAGTTCAATCCAGAGGTTATAAAAACATGTACAGTTTCATGTAGGATTAGTGTTATTTAGTCTTATTTTTTCTCCAGACAGTAAAAAAACTCAGGGAATGGGAAATGGATAGACCAAGGGTTACGCCTTAAGCGTAGTTCAGAAACAGAAGTTCATATTCCTCCACCTTTAATGTCTTTAACTGTGCAGAACGGATCGGTAAATGGAGCATCATGAACACAGCAGCCATTTGTCTTTGTGATGCCCCAAAATGAAACATCTTGGCCAAAACAAAACTTTTTGCTGGGACTGCAGCAGCTCATCTGTTGTTGCATAGTGTGTGTTCTCCTCTAATCCTTCCTCGGCGCTCACTGGATGCTGCCTACAGGATGCTGGTGGATGGATATTTTTGGTTAGACTATTTTCAGTCCAGCAGTGACACCAAGGTGTATAAAAACTCCAGCAGCACTGCTGTGTCTGAGTCACTCACACCAGCACCACATTCACTAACACACCACCCAAACAGTACCTGATCTGTGCTGGTCCTGACCATTAGAGAACAGAGGAAACGGGACGAACAGAGGATGTATAGAAACAGATGGACTACAGACTGTAATAGAACTACAAAGTGCTCCCATAAGGTAAGTGGAACTGATAAAATGGATAATGAGTGAAACAAGGTGTACCTAATAAAGTGATCCATGAGTGTAGGTGTAGTTAAGTAGATGTTCTTGTTTGTTTAGTTTGTAATTATGTGCAACCTTTTCTAGTGCATTAAATAAAAAATAATATAGTAATAACAGTAATCTGTGCTAACCACAGACTGGGAGGACTGTAGAAAAGGATGCAGGTCAAGCTCAAAAATTGAAAATAAGTAGATGAAATAAAACAGTAGTGCAGGCATGTTAACGAAAGAAGGATCATCTGAATAATATCGGTACTTAAAGCCTCTCATTTGTCCCTTTAGAGTCTGAACTCGGCAAACCTCAAACACGAGAACACACAACTTCTTAATTAGATAACTTGGATAATTCTAACGTATAACATTTAAGTCACCCAAGGATTTTGGGTTCCTTTTTGAGTCTCGGTCCTCACAAGGTTTCTTCCTTATACCGTTTAGGGATTTTCCTTGCCACTGTCGCCCTAGGCTTGCTCAGTGTGTGATTGGCCACAAATATTAGAAGATAATCTAAAATTGTAAAGCCGCTTTGAGACGATGCTCCATTGTAAAAAGTGATATAGAAATAAATCTGACTCCACCCACACATACACACACACACAATAGTATATACTGTACCTATGCAAAGTACACACATCATTACTTCTATAATAACACAACACTAGGTACACTGTATAGAACCATAACAGGCTTCTACCTTCCTTTCTGAGCCCCAACACAAAACACCCATCAGGAGAGAAACCTTATCATCACACACACACACACACACACACACACACACACACACACACACACACACACACACACACACACACACACACACACACACACACACACAGTTCCTCCCAACATAAACACTATCTCTGCTCTTCCCTAATGAAAGTGTGTGCAAGAGAAACTAATGTCACTTCATCTCTCCGTCTCTCTTTATCTCACTCTCTCACTCCCTCTCTCTCTCTCGCTCTCTCTCTCGCTCTCTCTCTCGCTCTCGCTCGCTCACACACACGGAGAGGGGAGTGAGTTCATATCAGCAGACGCTAGACAGATTGCAAGACAGGGAGTGTGTGTGGGAAGCAGACATATGGGAGGTACAGAGTGTGAATTTTGTCGAGTAAGGACTGCAGTAGTGCTGACTGCTGCCTCATGCTTTTCACCATCATGTGAGTTTACCACACCCGCCTGCACACACACACAGTTATATAATTAATATCCTTTCTTTGACCAATTCACCCAATCCCACCCTAACCACCTAGTAAAACTACTGATAACCTTCAACCCTAACCACAATCCCAGCCCTAAGCCAGAACGCTACTGCTAACAGTCTGTCCTAGGGTTGGCCGGTATTGATGTCTTTCATACTGGCTTCAGATTACAGCGCGGTACACGGGGTATTACTGGGGCGGAGAATCCCGGATGCGGCGGTTATGATCAGTGTATTCACAAAAGCATTTATGAGACAATGAGAGCTATAAATTATAGGGATGCACCGATGTTGAATTTCTTGGGCCGATACGATAACCGATATGTAGCACATTATTGTGGCCAATATCGATGTTAAATTTAACATTTCTGCACTTAAAAAAACATTCACATTAATCCATACATGAACTCTTGTCAGTTGAACTGGATCAGTAATTCATGTTAGCAATAAAATAAAATTATAATAAGCAACAAGACAGTTAAATCAGACATGACGATTAAACATAAGGTGCAGTTCGCTCAAAGGATAAATTGTTTCATCATATTATATTTTCTAACCTTCCTTCAAAAAGGTCAGAATCTTTTTTGGGGTACTGAATTGGTACAGGCAGCAACAAAAACAATCAAGTGTATAAGTAAGCTTAGGACTGAGAAGCTCCAAGAAAGAACATGCATAAGTTTACATACATAACTATATACTCAGCAGCATCGTGTATTTTGATTGATGTAAGAGCCAAAAGAAAAAACAAAGAAATGTTCATATGTAAATAAATAATATCGGTTGTAGTTCTAATATCGGACCGATGCCAATAACTGAAAAAAATCCATACGTTGGCAAATAATATCTTCTGCCGATATATTGTGCATCACTAATAAAAGTAGAAATAATTTATTACATGAAAATATAATTAAGAGATGAAACAAGTCATGGAATAGCCTATGTAGAATATTTAAAGACGATCTCATTTTCAATAAAGTAAAATGTCCTCGTTTCAAATACATTACACAATAACTGCATGGAGATGGACACATTCGGGAACTAAAATAACCTACTTCTCCAGCACTACACCACAAATAAATATGAAAGATGGGAGCGAAAAAAGCGTTCTAGTCCAACAGCCTCACCACACCGACTATAAACACGGAAACGAAAGATACCGGAGACGTCAAAAACAGATATAATCATACACTGGACGAACACAAGCTGACCAAACTATTTAGCGCCATCTAGCAACCATTGTGTGTCATTAACAGCATCCTTTTGACTGCCGTAGAGGTGCTTTAAGTAGGCAAATCCAACATGTGAAGCCAAAATTGTGTCACGTTTTTAAAATACTGTCATTATTTTGAAATAGGCATCATTTCTGAATACTGCCCAACCATACTCAACCCAAACACCACACCCGAAATCCCACCTCTAACCTTCAACCCTAAATTCTAACCCTAACCTTAGTCCTAATCCCAAAAGGTGAAGCCCTAACCCCGACTCCTTTCAACACTTCACCAAAACCCTGCCTCTACACTCCAGCCCAACTCCAACACAACAAAACTAATCCCTAAACCAGACTCTACTCAACAAAAACTAAACCTTACTCCTAACCCCAAACCTAAACCCTAACCCCACTACCAACCCAACCCAACACCAGTCCTAATCCCGATTTCATCCTTCCAAAACATCACTAAACCCTAAAGCCGACTCCTAACCCTGAATCACAAAACCAAAACTAAAGCCTAACACTCAAACCTACCCCTAATGTCATCCCTAACTCGATTCATAATCTCTAAACCCCAACCTCACCCACCGACCCTAAACCTACTTCTAACTCCCAATCACCAACCCTAAACCCAATCCTGACCCCTAAATCCCAACACTAAACCATAACTGTCCACGCTGAACTCTAATCCTACTCCTAACGTCATCCCTAACTCTATTCAAAATCCCAACACTAAACCCTGCTGCCCCAAATCCTAACCCCGAGCACACCCCAACAGTAACCCTGCTCCTAATCCTGCACTGGTGCATTGAGGATTTTTCTCTTTTTGTTTGTGGGGACCAGCTATATTTTCCAGATACTGCTATCAATTTGAGGACAAATACAGTTCATACACACAAAACAACCTCCAGCATTTAACACAAAAGGTTCTTCCAACACAGACAGGAAGCAACAAGTCAGACTGGAAAAAATTCATTTGTAACTGGGCAGCATCGTCCCGAGTGTAACTGAGATTTTGGGTGGTGATTTGTTTTAGCTGGAGTAAAGACAATTTGGAATTACACACACATCACAATTTGTGCAAAATCAGCTTTATTTTCTTGGACAGCTTCAGAAACTTTCCTAACTTTACACCAACACTACTAAAGCCTGAAAGTGCAGACAGAATAAAGTATATAAGCATGTTAGGTCAAGCAAACCTGTATACAGCAAGTGGACCCTTACAAAGCTCAGCGGTTGTTAGTAATCCTGGACAGACTCCACCCACATGCATGACAACAGCGAGACAAATCTGGAACGATTCAGGGATCCTGTCACTAGTGCAAACACATTCAATACTTAAGTGTACTGCATTTAAGTGCATATAATGGTTTAACTACTTACGATTGAGAAAAAAAGATGAGGTTCTATTACACAGGAGAACAGGGGACGTTTTGAGTGGCTTTCTGTCTGTTATCTGTGGACTGAGTGTGGCTTCAACTCTCGTGAGCAGAGTCTCGATCATTACATGGACTACTGGGTTCTCTGCTGTCTCTTCAAAAGCCAAATGCCACAACAGAAACTATAGTATCATGATTAACCACTAAATAAAATGAAAGTGGAGGGTGCAGGTAGAGGTTAAAAAGCCTTTCAGACACTAAGTGTTCATGAAAATAAATGTGGCCAGTGAGGCCAGGTCCCCAACTCGGGTTCGGTCCGAGGCTCGGATGCCTACGTTTGATTTTAACACTTTATTATAAAATAAGCTTTGTGTTAATAATTTTGTCCAACTGTAGGTTAATTCTAGTGTTAATGTAAGTGTTAGCATGTAATAGGCTCCACTATTTGTTGGACATATCCCCATCATAAATCAGGAGGCACCAAACAATACAACTCCATTAATGCATATAATGCCTTATAGAGGGTGGATTTTCTGGAGGCCTGGAACCCATTCATTCAATTTCCATTATTCCTTACGGGAAAAATTTGCTCGGTACTCAACAAGCCTTCTGGAACAAATTAACAACAAGAACCGAGGGTCCTCCTAATCCCCAAGGAGAATCCCTAAACTCTACTTCTTTCAACTCTACACCCCAAACCCTGCTTCTATCCTCAACCTCAAGACTGAACATCAAAACTAATCCCGAACTCTTCTTTCAAACTCCATAACTAAACCCTATTCCTAATCCCACTACCAACCCCCAACCCCAGTTGTAAACCCCATGTCAAACTCAAACAACACTAGAACTAAACCCTACTCCTAACGCAGAATCCCAAAACCCAACCTAAGGCTTTACTCTAAACTCTACACCTATTCCTAATGTCAATCCTCATTCTATTCAGAAACCAAACACCTACTCCAACACCAACCACACCCGCCAACCCTGTCTCGGGCTCAGGACTGAGGGCCTAGAGCCTCGCCAATCCCCATCTCAAGCTCAGGACAGGGGGGTGTGACAGCCCCATTGAACCAAGTCTCGGGCTAAGGAATGTGGGGACTAAAGCCCTGAACGGCACCCAAACGTTCCATCTTATTGCACTATTCACACGGAGTGCAACATGGCATATTTCAGATTTACGCATCACCATTCTCAATACGCAAATTCAGCCAACCACAAAAAACACATGAATCCTGTCTCCTTAAACTAACAAAACTCTTACTGACACATGTGAGTGCAAGAAGTTAAATTTAGCATCAGCTTCTTTTACACTTTGAGGATCTATCAGCAGTTCCACCCGTTCTTCATTTCCCAGATACAGCATGATCTGTGAAAATAATCAAATAAACACAAATCATATGACACTGGACTTGTGAGACAGGAGTTCGGTCCTATAAAACGCCGACTTCACGTGTTCATTTGGTATTTCCGTGCTCTTTATTCGTCCCGAATGAAACGCCAGGAGCAATAACGACCATCACACAGCCCACTTCACACAAGAGTCCTGCTGGGGACTGACCTTTATAGACGTGCACACACACACACACACACACACACAGGTTGGAGAGAGAGATGAAGAATTACAGCCAGCCAGCCAGCCGTGTTATCAGTCTTACTGGGCCTCTGACCACAACACACACACACACACACACACACTTTGTCTGGTTGCCTGTGGATATACAATTCTCATCTATTAATCCATCCGAGACAACCTGATACTGTCGTCCTTTTAATAACAGCACACACTGAACCACGGCGCTCATCCAGCAGAACATCAGCAGTGCTGCAACAAAGAAAACCTGTCTGGATCCTAAGGTACCGAAGTGTGCCGCTCCAACCATCCGCAGACCTCAGCGGTCATTAAATGCAGAATAACTAGCAAGTGCATTACGATTACATGACCAGAATAAAGATGTAAAGCAGCATTCCAAAACCAGATCACCGGCGAACCACATCTGGGCTCGTTCATGGGAACGTGAGCTAATGCGATTCTCTAGAACTTGTAACACAACCCTCCATACCGTAGCTGAACTTCTCAGCAGTTTAGGGGTGTGGTTTTCCTGGCAGCTTCTCCCTGAGAGACTAAAGTCTGGTCCATCAAATATTTATACAATCCTGAAAGATTCTGGAATAAATCAGATCCCGCCGATTTTCGTCTCCAGTCATCAAACCACCTCACAATAAACGACACAGTAAAACATGAGTGGCTTAGCACTTAAGGCTCTGGGCAACTAATTGGAAGCTGGGCCCTTTGGCAAGACCCATATCCTTCAACGGCTCAGCACAGCTGTAAGCGTCTCTAGATATTAGACAGACTAACCAGAGGTTTCTCAGGGTCTGAAACAGTGGCATATGGTACCCCACAAGGTTTAGCACTACCCCATTGGGGACTCGATGACAGGAGAACGAGCTAATGATATCCCCCAAAAGCCCAGATTTCTGCCGTGGCAGGGGACTTTTGTGAATCTAGTCCACGGGCATCTTGTCTACTATGTACCTCTGCCAATGCCCAGTCAATTCCGAATTAGGCTACACAGCTCCTACACCTCAGACTGAAAAACAACGCCAGAATTAAAGATGGGGGCGAGAAATATGACTTTATATAAAAAAAAAAAATACTTCATCGTATTGTGAGAAACTGTGTTACAGTGATAGACGATACGCTTTTCTGAGCATAGCAGATATTCCCAGTGCTTAAAGAGTGTAACAGGTCCTGATTAACTGGATCAAGTGCAACATTTTGAACAAAAATCCCTTTCAGCATGGAATAATACCTGAATTGTAGTTTTTAAGAATCTGTCCCCACTGGCGCATTTGTCTGGGATCACACATATTGTGATAATATCATGCATTGTGAAAATGTCTTTAAGTATCATGACAGTATTTTTAACATAATCGCCCACCCCTAATTAAACAAGGTTCCAGGCTTCTAATGAAGAGGCTGCAAGTTTAAATCCCAGCTCTGTCAATCTGCCCCTGCCACCTCTGAATGAGGACATCTGCTAAACGCCTCTGCTTTATTAGACAGACTGATACCAGGGGTTCCTCACAGGCTACCGCAGTGACATATGGTGTCCCACAAGGTTTAGTTCCAGCCCATTGGGGGGGCACACTGACAGGAGCATGAGCTAATGAGATCCAACCGTTCCTGAGGACCCAAATTTGAACCCAAAGATGGGCTTGCATCACTAAGGACGGCTGGCGCAGCTACGGCAGTGGTGCTCAAACATCTGCAGTGTTTCTGCATTAGCAAAAAATTTTTCATAGCTCTAAAACTTTTCAAACTCAACCAGTAAATACTATTATTTCAAGCTGATTATATCTTTTGGGACACAGAACACTGGTTTTACCAAAATAAAGGCACGCCAATCTATAAATAGTGGAACACTATAAATATCAGGATTTATAGGCACCTATCGAGTAGTTCAGTTAGACAGAGTTGGTATCGATACTTGGTATCGGCAGATACTTTAACATCAGGTATCGGTATCAGAAGTAAAAAAAAAAAAAAGCATCGGTGCATCCCTGAGCATACTTACCTCTGGTGGGCTGCGTTGCAAAGACGCGGATCTTGTTCCTCCGCTGTTATTGCTAGGCTTTCTTGATACTGCACACTCACTTTGCTCGATTTAACCTCAGCGTTTGCGCTCTCACATAAAAGACAGTCATCTCACTCAATACTTGGCAATTAATATATTTGGAGTCCACTTTATATGTAGTATCATTTAAGGAGTATTATGTAATGAAAGTGTCAGGACACATTTTTCGATCATCTTGAGGGATGACTCCGCCTCAAAATTAACCTGATTATCTTGAACCAGGCATCAGCAAAATGTCAAACAACCGGGTGTTGAAGTAATATATCGATCGTTCTTTCAGATGTGTTCAGTAAGCACTTTATCCCGGCTGCGTCATAGTGTGTTGTGTTATAGCGCTTGTTTCCTGTGGATTACGCCTAAGCCTGGATCCATTTTAAACAGTACTGCTGACTCAAATGTTATGAATCTGTTTAGGATTAGGATTAATCTTGGTCTGGGAAACCAATCCACAAAGTGACTAATTCTGAAGAGAAATGTCATGAAGGTGACTGGATGAAGACAAGCCAATTTCACTCACACACACATACAAGTTTGTCTTGCTATCCTTGTGAGGACTTTCCACTGACATGACTACTGCAGCTAATGAATACTACACCTACCCTACACCATCAACGCTGATAAACACTCCTATCAAGACTTGATGTGACTGGAGTTAGCCTTTTTTGGACTCCAAGTGGATAAAAAAAACCTTGAATATATAAACGCATTAAAATCGGCTGAGCTGCAAATTATTGTGCTTTTTACCAAGAAAAACAGATCCCCTGTTTATTTGTATTTGCCTACAGTCCGTTCTTGCCTGGACCAATATGGCGGATGTGTTTACGTATTGCTGTATTTCCAGACAGCACTCCTGCTTCTTTCTTTTCTAATGAAGACGGGCTGCAAACTCTCACTTTGCTTCGGCTGCCATTTCAGCATCACAAACTTCTGTGCGTTACGGAAGCCTGGATGGGTCAAACGAAAGCGCGTATTGGCATGAATGGAATCGAAACAAGAAAACAAGCATTGTACCATTTCGGTATGTTCAGTATCGATATATATAATCAACACTTGCAAGCCGTTAAAATTCTCTCTAGTCGTTGCATCACCTCATTATATTCAAATGCAAATTCCTGCTGCAAAATAAGAGCCCATGCTGTTCTGTGTGTGTGTGTGTGTGTGTGTGTGTGTGTGTGTGTGTGTGTGTGTGTTTGCGTTACACGGAGGCAGGGGTGAGTCAGAGCACTTAATCCTGCTGTAAGCCTAAAACATGCACCTTTTTGATGGAAGCGATTTCCACCTCGGGCACAGATTCTTCAGACACCCCGACGCTTTAGCACACAGTAGGTGTCGTAGCAGAGTGCATTTCAGAACAGCACTCAGCAGGAGGACTAAACTCCCAGCTCCACATATACAGTGTTTATAATCAGGTTATAAAGGCGTGCTGGAAAATCCATGTACACCATTCTAGATTTGACAAGCGGCTACATATTTAATCCTACTCTACCCCTCGTACTTGCAAAATGCTCTGATATTCATCCTCTAGCTCTCACACATGCAGCGATCACCGAGTACTCGGTTTGTATTCATCCAGCGTCAGTAAGAGTTTTATCACATGAAGGTCACAACCGATCGGGAGAATAACCCAAGAAGGAAATGCAAACTTATAGTCCAGGCCCGTCTCTGGTTTGCTGGTTGATTAAAGGCCTTTTCACACTGAGTACAAAGAAAATGGATGCGATTTTTAACGTAGTGGGATCTTCACACCAGCAAAGACACCCCGCAAACTCCGTCTGCTTTTGCTTTCTTTAAGTTCCCTTTTCTTAATGTGGAAATCTCTCCGTGTCTTTTTCCCATCGTCAACTAAAAAAAACAAACACACGAGTGCAGATGAGTGCAGGAAGCTCTAGTTTGTGTTTTTGTGATCATGAACAGATCAGAATGCACTTAGATAAATAATCAGACGCTTCCATCTCCATCATTCTCCAGCCTTTCAGTTCTATTCCACCAGATCTTCTCTTTAATATCCATGTTTTTAGAGGCAGCCTGTTGCTCGTCCTATAAGCTCTTGATGAGCTGTTCTGCCCAGCAACCGAGCTCTGATTGGTCAGCCTGATTTTAACGCAAAAATTAGAACAGGCTCCAAATTAAAGATGTTATGCAGCATCGGTGTGAAGATCGACGTTAATATACACGTGTTCTTTTTCAAAACTTAAATTGTGTGTTTTTGCATCTGTAAAAATCTGTGTGAAAAAACTGTGTGAAAAGGTTTTAAGAGCTTTGGTTAAGATCAACACCAGGCTGGTCCTGGAGGATGAAAGTCCAGCTCAGGTTGCTCATCTCCCTCCTTCATCACACCTATTAATCCTAAGAACAAACTGATGAGTTGAATGAGCTGACAAACTAAATGTATTTTATTGCCATTTATTGGTTTGTATCTAACCATGTCAAAATAAAAGTCATCAGTTCATAAATTTAAGCAATATTGTTGCTCTGTCCTCCAACATGTAGCAGAGGTGAGAACATACCAAGCACCACAGCCAATGAACAAAAAGATTTTCATTTGCAATACTTGGCAGCAACCTGTCCAAAGAAATACGTGAGAGAGGATATAATCCAGTAAATTAAGGTTTAGGGACATCCCCAGAGAGCATGCTGGGTACAGCTCGTTATCTAAGCAGGTAGCATAACATGCACCACAGCATAGCTTAGCCTAGCATAATCTGTTAGCATCTGGGAGAGTCTCTGTCAGATTAAAGAACAGAAAAGTAGAGATGGATGATAAAGAAAGTGAGACTGGAAATGCAAAAGAAGAACTTGTGCCCAAAAAAGGAGCTGTCTGTAGGTTGGAAGTTTTAGGTTTTTAAAAAAATCAAACGCAGACCAAAAGACTGTATATTGTGAAGCTTGTCGAACAGAGGGGGTTAACACTACCAACTTTAGGCCATCACCTCGACAGAAAGTGCGTGTTGGAAAACAGTGTATGAGTATCAGTAGCGCCAGTGAAACAGTGAAGCCGAAGGCTCAGACATCGCTTGAAGAAGCATTTTACAATCCAGTCGAGAGACACGGGTTCAGTGCAATGATTAAAACACTGGATTTGAGCCCAGGGCGACAAAAAAAAAAAGCATATCTCATTTTTAAGTTCTGTTTGTAATATTCCTCCTGATTCCTTCATATACTGGGTCATTTGGTGGGGAGAAGCCTTCATCATATACATGATGATCTTTCAAAGATATTCTACGTATTCCAGACAACCTATATAAAAGTCCAGCCATGCCTAATCCAATATACACAGTCATTGTATTGGGAGGTGGAATTAAACCAGAGTACCTACGGGAAATCCACGTAGATCTGTGGTGAGAACATACCAAACACCACACACAGCCAGTAAACAGAGACAGGTTTACATGTATGGTATTTAGCAGCACATATGAGAGAGGACATAATCTAGGAAATTAAGGTTTAGGGACCTTGTTCTAGGGTCGAAAAGCGATGGAGTGCGGTTGGTGCTCAGTAGTCCTAAACACACCCATGTTTAACGAGACACCCAAATGTTTCAATTTTTTACCGAACAGTTTCAGAAATGTTCCTCCACATCTTGTTTTTACTATGCATGTATGGTAAAGAGCACGCTCTGAAAAGCTTCCGAATAGATCCCTACTCCCTCATTAGTAATACGCTAAAGAGAGAGAGACTACTTAGTTGACCAAGTAGCACTCAAAATGATAGAAGGACCTGAGTTCTAAGGCACCATCACTACCCTCACAGCAGCCACACATTACAGGACCGTCACAACACCAAAAGCTGGACTTTCTTCCCTCTGTTATCTCAAAGTTTCACTTCAATTCAGTTTGGACTAGAACAGCATTATTAAGTGACTTCATCAAAACGCAGCATTACAGAGAGTCAAGATTGAGACTCAAAATGACAAGCCAAAATGAACCAAACTCAACACGGGAACCCAGCCTCCAACGGCCGACACAGTTACTCAGATGCCAGAGATGACTACTAACCAGAATACTGACCACCAACGCCACACGTTTGTGATGTACTGGTAAAGATAATGCAGCACACACAAGCTTATTTTGTTTACAGCACCCAATAACCAGACATATTGTCCTACAGATCTGATCTGCATTAGATTATCCCCCCAAAGAGATTATGGTGTACACAGCAAAGGCTTTAGGTTGCTTAGAAATACATCTTATAAAAGCGCCATTTGGCTAGCACATAGCTCGTGTTAGTTAGATATGTTTAAAAAGATTAGACTAGCATCCGCATGACTTACGTTCAGAGTTTTCTCGCGCGGTCAGTACGGCGATGGCGAGTTTGATGAGCTGGCGTATAAGGAAGCACACGATGACCGTACACATGGTTCGACATGCTTCACTGCAGGTTTAGGTCTGTAAACATCGTTCTCCACTGACCGCGCCTTACAGATAATACCAAGGACAACGGGGGCAGCAGTTAGCCTCCTGACAGCTTCCATTAGACTAATACCCTAAATAGCCTGAGCGCTCGTGCTAATCGCCACGCTAATAACGCACGCCGTTCTCCGAAAGCAAGCTCAATAATGGGGCACGAATGAAGAGAAGATCTTACTGACAGTTTTTGGGTTCATCACCGAGTCATTGCTGTAATATTTATTAAGCTCCTTAGCTTGATTTTTACATTTATCATCTAAGCCACCCAAGCATGTCAGGTTCTTTTTTGGGTTTTGGTCCTCCTCCTTGGTTTCTTCTTTTTATAGTGCTTAGTGAGTTTCTCCCTGCCACTGTCACCCCAGGGTTATACAGATAACAGAAAAGTATAAAGCTGCTTTGAGACAATGATCCCTTGTAAAAGCACTAGAGACATTCACTTTCATAACTAGAGCCAATTTAGATGAACCAATCCACCTACTGTCTGTGAGGAAACCAAGGTATAAACACTAAGCAGAAGGAAGGATTGAACCTTTTAGGATACAGGCTGCATCTGTGGCAGAAACTTTCCCATGCAGTGTTTTGCATACAATTTCAGTCCCCCTAAACGGTTCCACATTTTGTATTGTTTCAATCTGGAATTAAAATGAACCAAACTGAAATCCCATGCCATAACTGCGGTCGTTCGCTTTAGATTTAACCTCTTTGCCGTGTTAGTTTTGTCAATTTCCACATATCCAGCGGTGTCATGCTGTTTTAAATTCGTTGTCCTGATGTTTGAACTTGTCTAGTTGAGCCGCGTGACTCGTTTCAGGCGAAAATCGATTCACGATTCATGATTTATGATTCAGTACACAGTGATTCAGCTTCACAACAGCCCTTGCTCAGTGCAGATCTCTGCTATTTTATTGTTTTTCTTGCTTTTTACATCTACAGTACTGTATTCTTAGTGCAAATAAGACTCCATGGGTCCTAAAAAGGTTCGTTTATAAGAGCCGACCAAAAGGAAAACAGGAACTGAATCCTCCAGAACACAGGCTGCAGTTTGCTAAGCAGCTATGTTAGGACCAGGAGTTCACCAATAGAGTAAGTGTTTTACTTTTACTTTTCACGTTCAATCCATTTCTCAGTCAATTACATGAGTTTTTTCAATACTAATAAAATAAGCTTTGTGTTAATGATGTTGGGTAACCGGATAATGGAAGTGTTAATGTGGAATCGGCTCCACTATGATACAGTACAGACTCTATTAAACTCATCAGTTCATGATCTATTTATCTTATGATGGATTTGAACATATCCCCATCATAAATCAGGAGCTCCTGTACAGTACAGCTCCATTAATGCAGATAATGCCTCATACAGGGGGATTTTCTGGGGAACGAAGTCATTCAATTTACATTCCTTATTTTAAACATTTGCTCAGTTCTCTAACCGAGGTACAACTAATTGTTTGATGAAGGTACCCACAAACAAGTGTTAAAATGCTAATTGTTGAGAACTGAGAGGCATGAGAGCCACCTAAAACCCAGACGCAAATGTCCAGCCGACCAGAGTCTGAACTGCACCAAATCTGCATGTACTCG
The DNA here is from genome assembly GCA_025084515.1 of Ancistrus triradiatus. Taxonomy (NCBI): domain Eukaryota; kingdom Metazoa; phylum Chordata; class Actinopteri; order Siluriformes; family Loricariidae; genus Ancistrus; species Ancistrus triradiatus. The sequence goes on from JAJAGP010000167.1 coordinate 484,411, forward strand.
AGCGAAAGTGTGGATCATAATCCAATCAGCGCAGCATGGAGGCCGGGTTCGTACAGGATTACCGAGTCAGCACTGCTCCCTCTACGCACAGTTCGGGTAAAGTCAGGCTAAACTCATAAGCTTGGGCTCCTGACGACCTTGAGCCAACCCAGAACAATTACAGCACGGTTTCACTAACGCATTAAAGCCTGGAGGGGTAGCGCCAAGTGAGGAAATAAAGAAGAGCGAAACGAACGCGTGCCCAGCACCCAGTAAGTCATGAGTCATCCGTAACCTCACTAAGAGAGAGTCACTGAGCTGTGAGGAAAACCGAACGCTCTTAATCTAAACAGCAAAAGGTACTTAGAGAGTCAATGAACAAAAAGCATTTAAAAAAATTCCTCTTTAAACTAACGGGCACAGAAGACATGCTTTCTTTACCAGGACAGCTACAAAGACCATTCATTCACCGGCGTTGTTGTGTACAGAAGCCACAGCTCGTTCACTGACAGCCAGAGAAGCCACCCCTCCTTCACAGAAACTGGTAGTTAGACAGCACCTTTATGGTACTGAAGTCGTGTCTTTCACCAAGATTGACACGTACAGAGGCCACGCCTTCTTTACAGAGACTGACAGGTACAGAATCCACACCTACACTCAGTGAGCACGTTTACACTTAATTTGATCATAGTCGGATTTCTGCAGTTATCAGATTATTCAAGCGGTCATGTACATGGCATACGCCGATCTAGAAATTAAGAAATCCAATAAAGAGAGCTGGATTTTACACAAGTAATCGGATTACTCACAGCATGTACACCAGTTACCAAAAGAAAAGATTTTGACCCAAGTAGACCAGCACATTTCCCTAGGGTATTCATCAGTATTCACACACACACACACACACACACACACACACACACACACACACACACACACACACCTGTGCAAAAGTCTTAGGCCACCATCAGCTTTGTTGTTTAGCAATGTTATAATCATCTCTCCACAATCCTCTTTTCCACTAATCTTCATTCTAATATTTGTGAGCTTTAGCACATGTTAGACTTTTCGCCTTCTTCCCCTTCTGAAAAAGTGGTTTCTACCCTTCCAAAAAAATTCCTGATCAAGCTTCTTCAGACTGCAGAAGGGTCAACTTGGCATCGCGATGAAGCTGCCAGACGCTGCTATTGCTCAAGTGTAAGAGAGGTCAACACTAAATACTTACCACTGAAGCTTTTTTTCAGTTTTTTAAATTTGCCATACAAAACGTCCTGTATTCTAAAAAAGAGGCTGAGAAATAATTACATATGCTCAATATATCACTGCTCAAACAATCGTATCTAATCTAATGGTGGCCTAGGACTTTTGCACTTTTGTGTCTGTAATTAGTCATATTTAAACGCACAGTACTGTATCGCAGCACTCTGTACCCCTGGTGTAAGTTAGGCACATTCTGTTTTTAATTGAATTCAGTTTTTAACGAAGGAATAATTGCATTTTTATAGTAAGAACGACTGAGCTTGCCCCGCCACCAACACTGTTACCTGCTGGAGGACAAGAACCTCGAGTTTACTGGATTAAATAATGCCTAGAGACTCTTATTCTCCATTTTATAATTTATTTGATTTGATTGATTATATTCTTTCTTATAAAACTTTCTGATTTTATCATGTTCTCCATAATATGGTCCTCCCATGGTTTGTTCCTCACCACAATTTTTTCTTCGGCACTGTTGCCCTAGACTTGCTCAGCTGGGGTTGTGGACCTGGCTGGTTGTATCGCTGCTTTGAGACAGTGCTCTGTTCTTAAAAGTGCTACATAAAAAACTTGACTTGACTTGACTTGACTTGACTTGACTTGACATTTCCAATGAGCAGAGTAAGCCAATTTCCTCTCGGTGTCCTGTCTAAATGGCAACAGTTGATTTTTCTAGTCGTGTGTGTCTGAATAAATTGCTATCAAACATAATAGAAAGGAAAATTGAAAAACCATACTAGGTTTGTGCTTGAAACGTTCTCATTTCAAGTCAGGAACCCCAGTGCTCCTTAAGCTTATGGTAGAACCCTCCTTATTCACCGGACTGACTGGGTACAGAAAAAGAAACAATAAATACATTTTTAGATCCAGATCCTGCAGCTTTATCTGCTTTTGCTCTGTTCTAGCTAACAATCGAGCACAAGCAGCACTGTCGTGAGATCTGACCGGTCTCTCCGTCTGCCTGTTTCAAAGATTTGGGTCACGCTAATCCTGCAGTCAGACCAATTTCACACAGTTCAGCAGTTCACTGTCATCTTCAGAGCTTCAGAACATACAACGTTTACATAACATCACTGTACAGTGAAGTCCAAAATTCATGGGCTCACACACAATACGGATCATTATTTAACCATTCTGAGCTGACCGGATCTCAGCTCTATCATATCCGGCACCAAACATGGTAAAATAAGTGGTGTTTAGCTTACAGGAGAGGCGAGACGAAATGTGGCAAAGGAATAGTGGTGAGGAGTAAAGAGGGGCAGAGGATCTCCAGTTTATCAACAGATGTATAAAAAAAAATGATTGAAATGTTTAAAACCAATGTTCCTCAAAGTAAGATTGGACAGGTGCATCTAATTTTACATGGACTAGCATTCACCATCCCCTCCAAGTGGATTCAAACCATGTCATCATAAGCACATAAGGTCCACAAGAAGCCTTCACTGATGCAGGATTTTTTTTTTGGTCACACATTTGTATTACACTGCAGAAAGTCTTGCAATCTTTGAGAAGACATGTCAGATGAAAGGAAGACAGCGCTGCACATTCAGCAGCCATTTTATACATAACTGGACATAACAGGCTCACAGAGTCACCAAAAATCCTGAAGTAAGAGTTCTAGGCCCGAGTCTGCTTTCGTTATTAATATAGACGTAAACAGCGGGTGAAATATTGAGCCACTGGGATGCAGACAATACAGGAGCTAATCTAGACATAACTACACTACGGCTACAAGGACAATGACACTGAGACAGCTCAGAACACCACAATAACCAGCAGAGCAGTCCATACGAAGGCTTTTCACATCCGATTTATCACAAAACACACTGAAGATGACCAGAAAGCAGAAATACTCATTACTAACCAGGACAAAGACAATTAGTCACCAACAACAAGGAAGTTAAATTCAGGTTACACTTACTTATTGCTAACTATTAGGTTGTATAACAGTGCAGTACATGTTGACATTGAGTAGCATTAGCTCCAGCCTGACAGGTAAATTAATACTTATAAATCATCAGGTACTTACATCATTTTTATACATATGTAAAAAGATGACTTATTGCAAGGAGATTACTAGAAGTGGATGTGATATGACTTCCATCGAGCAGTAAACATTTGTTGTGTGGGACCTTCAAGAGACGACCTCAAATACTTTGGACCACTGTCCTTATCCTGAGACATTTCAGTCCACTGTATTATTTTATATGGTATGCCAGTCCCCATTTGTAAGTCACCAGTACCTTTTGTAAAGTAATTTGAAATAGATTTATTATTAATCTGTGTCGCATTTCAGGAAAAAAATCTTCATAAACCAGCTTGTAATGCAGCACTTATAATCACTAAATGATTTCGTTTTGACTAATTACTGAAACATTCTAACCAACAAAAATGTTGCTTGCTCTAAAAAGGGAAACCAATTAGTTGTTTATTTTAAGCAATGCGTCTCATTTTCTCGTTTATACATTTACTACAATCATTTCTTATCAATGGAATAACAGGTAGAACACTCAGTTATTAAAATAATCGATAGTTGCATCTCTAATCAAATCCATATTACACCAGGGCCAAGAATTATATCTTCATCACCAACACTATCCAAGAAAGGTAGCTTAGCACACGGTACTGCAGATCCAAGATCCCAGGGATCAAGCCGTGACGCACGAATAATTCATACATGGGATCCAAGCCATGACATCACAAACGAATCGGACCTGAACCCTGATCTATACGATCTGAATCGGGCATCCATGCAGGAGTTAAGCATCTTTACAGAGTCGCATTCTCAAGCACACGGGAAGTTTTAGGATGAGCCCGGAGCAGGCTTGGCACCGACTCGAGCTGACGGAGGGCACTGCGGTCGCTGCCATCTGCTGCAGCGGTGCCTTCTGCCAATCGGTTCGCGCTCTCAGCGGTCGGCACAGGTTTTAATCCTCCTACACCTGAAACAGTGCTGGATCTGAATCCTTCCAACAAGCCAGCAGGATCCTGGGCACAGAACCTGCTCTGATGCTGCTGATACGTGAGGAGTCATACAGATCCAGCAAGGAACCAATCACAGAAGATCCACCAGTGATGAAATAACAAGAGTGCTGATCTTCACACATCTGGCAATGGATATAACATAGCTACAGTCCTAACAATATCAACTTATAACGAATAATTTAAGGAGTTCAAACAAGATAGCAGTAAAGAAAAAGCCAGCCAGAAAAACCCACCATATTATACTAAAATCATTTTCAACACAGGAATGTGCTGTTTGGACGCTGGCCGAACTATAATATAATCACATAGTCTTTTTATTCTACTGTAATGTCAATATAAATGATATTTTCACAAAAAAAACTGTGAAAACGATACGTAAATGCGTCAGAGATACCCCTGAAAACGAGTGGAACGCTACCAAAAAAGTTTTAATCGGAGCCAGTTCTAATTTCTGCATTAAAATCAGGCTGACCAATCAGAGCTCGGTCGCCGGGCAGAACAGCTCATCGAGAGCTTATAAGACGAGCAACAGGCTGCCTCTAAAACATGGATATTAAAGAAAAGTTCTGGTGGAATAGAACTGAAAGGCTGGAGAATGATGGTGATAAAGGTCACAGGGACTGGATGGAAGCATTTTCTTGAAGGAAAGAAAGGAAAAAAAGAAACGCAAAAAGACAAGGGAAGGAAGAAAGGGAGGCAGAAAATTAAAGAAAAAAAGAAGGAAGGCAGGAAGAAAAGGAAAGTAAGAAATAAATAATGAAAGAAAGAACGAAGAACAGAGACAAAAATAATAAAAGGAAATTGAAGGAAAGGAAGGAAGAAAGAAAGCCAAAAAGAATGAAATAAGAAAAAGGAACGAAAAGGAGGAAGGAAATTAAAGAAATAAAAAAAGAAGGAAGAACAGGAAGTGAGAAAGAAAGAAGGAAAGAGACAAACAGAATGAAATGAAAGAGAAGGAAGGAAAGAAACAGGAAGAAAGAAAAGAAGGAAGGCAGGAAGGAAAGGAAAGTAAGAAATAAGAAGGACAGAGACAAAAAGAATGAATGAAGGAAGGAAGGAAAGAAAGAAAAAGTGGTTAAAATCAGGCTGACCAATCAGAGCTCGGTCGCCGGGCAGAACAGCTCATTAGAGCTTATAGGATGAGCAACAGGCTGCCTCTAAAAACATGGATATTGAAGAAGATCTGGTGGAATAGAACTGAAAGGCTGGAGAATGATGGAGATAAAGCTCACAGGGACTGGATGGAAGCGTCTGATTATTTATCTGATCTGTTCATGATCACAAAAACACAAACTAGAGCTTCCTGCTCTCATCTGCACTCGTCTTTGTTTTTTAAGTTGACACGTAAGAGAAGGGAAATTTAAAAAAGCAAAAGCGAACGGGGAGTTTTCAGAGGGTTTAGATTTAAAAAAACGTAACGCACTTGGTGTGAAGGTCCCACTACACCACACTTAAGTATGGTGGAGGATCTGTGATGTGTGGAGATCTTACGCCATCTAAAGATGCCATCTCTGCCTGCTTTGGAGATGTTTTTTCCTCAAAAATGACAGACAGCTAGAGCTCAGAGTGGAGTCTGAGGCAGACAGGTGGCACAGGGTAAAGTGAACACACATACGACATACATCACACAGGTGTGCCCGGGGCCAGCTGTACAGCTGCCTCTCTTATTGATGTCAGGAATCAAGCAGATGGATCCAAAGCTAGCACAAGAACAAGCAAACAAACATGAAACAGCAAAAGTTCACAATGTCGGTGTACGGCCTGCAGAAATGAGAACAACTGCGATCTCAGATGTGTTGTTTTGAGTCTAACGCATGCCAGATGTTTGGGAGAGCTGAAGAACACCGACTCGCAGCCAGAACAAGCTTCAGTCTGGATGCAGTTTCACTGATAGATCACTGTGGATTAAAGAATCTGACACACAGATCGATGTTTTAATGAGTTTAATGCTCATTTGAAGACACCTCATGGACAGACAGGACTCTGAGCTCGTAGACGGATCACGTTACTGACCTTCACCGTGAATACGGATTATAATTCAGACTCAGCTTTTTTTTTTAAATAAATCTGTTCGCATTCTCATCCATCCCCTCTGCCCGTTCCTGCTGGCTGCTTCTGCTAAAGTCATCACCAAATTCCTCCTGTAATCCTCCCTCCACATAACAGAAAAAAAACCACACAGAACCTCCCGGGAGGATAAAGAGCTTCAGTGGAAATCAGACGGACAGTAGGTATGTGCCAATATCCAGACACATGACGCACCACAATGTTCAGTTTATCTTCAGCACAGTGCCAAACGTTCCAGAACCAGCCTTGAAGGTTCGATCCTCAGTACAAATATCAGTGCCGTCGCTTTAGGTTCAGATAAAAAACATCCACATAACGTATCAAAAAAACAGAAGAGGTTCCAATTAAGCTATCAAAGGGCTACAGTTCCAGGAGCAAAGTTTCCAATCCAGTACAAAAAGTGCCAGTTCTAGTACCAAACCATCCAGTTCCAGCACAAGCCTACCTCACAGATACAAGCTCCTATACCAAAGTCACCAGCTACAGTTCCAAGCATTCCATCAGTTTTAAACAAATTGCCAAATTAAACAATCCCAAAACTCATTTCTGGTATATTACATTGATTTTCAGTTTAACAACAAGGTGTGGGAATGAGAAAATTCATAACAACACTCATTCCCAGAGTTACCAGTTTCCGTCAAAGTCAGATTTATTTCTATAGTGCATTTTACAACAGAGCATTGTCTCAAAGCAGCTTTACAATTTTAGATTATCTTCTAAAATCTAAGGCCAATCCCAAACTGAGCAAGCCTAAAGGGACAGTGGCAAGGAAAAGCTTCCTAAACATAAGTAAGAAACCTTGGGAGGACCAAGACCTTCAAGTACCAAACCATCCAGCTGCACACTGTGTACTTAACATGACCTTCACACAGATCCAACCCTGTGCAAGCCTCCATCCAAACTCCACTAGACATAACGGCTAACACCTGTTACTCAACTCTCTCACACACACACACACACAGCATTGTTGCACTCTGTACACACTCGTACAGGGGCATCTCCACAGCTCTAAGGACCTGTGTGACCTTTCCCTTCAGTCTGTGCACAAGGACGTTGAAGACGATCTTCTCAGCTGCATCACACTCACACCCGACACCGGTTGCTCTAACAGATCTAATGATGCTTCGTGTTTCTCGTGACATTCTCTCGTCAGCGACGGAAATAACGAGGTCACGCAGCACGTGATCTGATTACGCACGCTTTCAGTTCTTGTGAGAGACTCCAGCCTGATCCCCACCCACACAGCCACTTTAATCCTCCGATGGATCTGGAGCCTCAGAGTAACAACACAGAACCAGCCCCTGTACCTGGAAGTTCCTCTCACGTCTGCCACAGATACAGTGTCAAAGGCTAAAGTTCCAACACCTCTACCAAAAACTACTGACATCATCAACGTTACCAGCCAAAGTACCAGGTTCAGGAATAGTACCAAAACGATCCAGATACAGTAACTAGGGAGGTAACAATGCATTGCGACACAAGAATCTCATGATGTGCACTGGAGAGACTGACAATGTCACAAGCATAGTAAAATACCAAAGCTCTCTCAGTTCCAGTCCCAAAGCCCCTTGTCCCAGTAGAAAAAGTCCTCTCAGTTCCAGAAGAAAAAGCCCTCTCAGTTCCAGTGCCACAGCCCTCTCAGTTCCAGAAGAAAAAGCCCTCTCAGTTCCAGTCCCAAACCCCCTTGTTCCTGTAGAAAAAGCCCTCTCAGTTCCAGTCCCAAATCCCCCTCCGTTCCAGTCCCAAAGCCCACCCAGTTCCAGTCCCAACGCCCACCCAGTTCCAGTAGAAAAAGCCCTCTCAGTTCCAGTCCCAAATCCCCCTCGGTTCCAGTCCCAAATCCCCCTCCGTTCCAGTCCCAACGCCCACCCAGTTCCAGTAGAAAAAGCCCTCTCAGTTCCAGTCCCAAATCCCCCTCGGTTCCAGTCCCAAAGCCCACCCAGTTCCAGTCCCAAAGCCCACCCAGTTCCAGTAGAAAAAGCTCTCGGTTCCAGTAGAAAAAGCCCTCGGTTCCAGTAGAAAAAGCCCTCTCAGTTCCAGAAGAATAAGCCCTCTCAGTTCCAGTGCCACAGCCCTCTCAGTTCCAGAAGAAAAAGCCCTCTCAGTTCTAGTCCCAAACCCCCTTGTTCCAGTAGAAAAAGCCCTCGGTTCCAGAAGAAAAAGCCCTCCAAGTTCCAGCCCCAAATCCCCTTGTACCAGCAGAAAAAGCCCTCCGTTCCAGTCCCAAATCCCCCTCCGTTCCAGTCCCAAAGCCCACCCAGTTCCAGTCCCAAAGCCCACCCAGTTCCAGTAGAAAAAGCCCTCGGTTCCAGTAGAAAAAGCCCTCTCAGTTCCAGTCCCAAATCCCCCTCGGTTCCAGTCCCAAATCCCACCCAGTTCCAGTAGAAAAAGCCCTCGGTTCCAGTAGAAAAAGCCCTCCCAGTTCCAGTCCCAAATCCCCTCGGTTCCAGTCCCAAATCCCACCCGGTTCCAGTCCCAAATCCCACCCAGTTCCAGTAGAAAAAGCCCTCGGTTCCAGTAGAAAAAGCCCTCGGTTCCAGTAGAAAAAGCCCTCGGTTCCAGTAGAAAAAGCCCTCTCAGTTCCAGCCCCAAATCCCCTTGTACCAGCAGAAAAAGCCCTCCGTTCCAGTCCCAAACCCCCTTGTTCCAGTAGAAAAAGCCCTCTCAGTTCCAGTCCCAAACTCCCCTCAGTTCCAGTCCCAAAGTCCCTTGTCCCGATAGAAAAAGCCCTCGGTTCCAGTCCCAAACCCCCTTGTTCCAGCAGAAAAAGCCCTCCGTTCCAGCCCCAAATCCCCTGGTTCCAGTAGAAACAGCCCCCTCAGTTCCAGTCCCAAAGTCTGTAGCTCCACACCACAGAGTATAATAAACACTCTAACAGGTACAGGTATCTTAATCCTAATTCTCTAACAGATATGTAACCTGCAGCAGAGCAGTGACCCACCGTCAGAGTCACAACACAGCAGGAATGCGTTTCCCATGAGCCTTTGTGCTTAGGAACAGTTTGGTTATTCCCCTCATGCTTACAAAACACCGTCCTTCTTTCATCTCATGTGCACCTTTACTGTTCCACTGTTACCCAGCTCTTTCACTGCAGCACCATCAAAATCATAAAGCAGGATCAAAATCAGATCTACAGGCTGGACATTAATTACAGAGAATTGCAGGAGACGATTCTGAAATGAGACACAGATTAAAAACTGAAATATTCAGACACCTTCCATGTTGTATGCATCACTTCACAGTTTCAGATATTACTGTGTCAGACCCTAGATGACATTTTAACGTGTACAGAGCATTGTGAAAATGATTTCCAGAATCAAGATGATATTTTCCCAGTATCTCAAGAGCCACACGCCCCAAAAATAATCGAAGGAGCTTAGGAAATACAATTTATTTAACAATTTCAGAATGTGATACCTCTTCTTTCGGCTGTTCCCGTGATGGGTTGCCACAGCGGACAAATCCGCATTAGACTTGGTACAGGTTTTACACTTGATGCCCTTCCTGACATGGCCCTCCCCATTTATCCGGGCTTCGGACCAGCGTTGGAGTGCAGCTCCAATACCTGTGGCTTCTGCTTGAGTAAAATATAAGCCATACTTCAACTTTTATCAGATTAGCAGTACTTTTAAGTAGTAAAGAACTTCTGCCACTGACGGACCTAAAAATATATTCAATCGATTTGAACGAAAGGTCTTAAATGTACCAGCTTTCAGGAACAAGTATGAAATGGCTGAATAGTTGCGCTTCCTAAATTACAGTACATTATGGAGGACGAAAGGTGACAAATCAATACATCAAGAAAGAACCAAACAGACCTATTGGTGTGTTGAGTCTGGTCCACCTTGAATCTCAACCCAAGCCCACCCTCGTCCTAAAGCTCGTTAAAATTGTGTTGCCCAAATCATTAATATGGACTGGAGAAAGAAATCCAGAAGTATATAATTATATAAATAAATAAAGGCAGAAATAAATAAAATACTACTTTTGGTATTTCTTCTCAAAAGTACACATTAAATGTATTTATGTATGCATTTCTATGCCACATTTATACATTATTGCAATTTCATGACACACTTATTTATTCTTTAGATGTCCACTCTCTTTTTTTAACCTTACACATTTATTTCTATTTTTACGTTGCACATTTGTATTTTTCTATCACCTTTTGTCCTCCATAGTACATAACACTGTAATCCTTAAATACAGTGGTAACTCAGTACCGAGCATTTCCCATAAGGAATCATGTAAATTGAATGAATGGGTTCCAGACCCCCAAAAACTCCCCCTTGTATAAGGCATTATATGCAATAAAGTGCTGAAACATCTCATGTAATTTAGTGAGTAATGGATTGAAAGCGGAAAGTAAAAGCAAAACACTTACTCTATTGATGAACTAACTGCAGCCTGTGTTTTGGAGGATTCAACTCCTGTTTTGCTGTCGGTTGCCTCTTATAAATTAATCTTTTTAGGACCCATGGAGACTTATTTGCACTAAGAATACAGTACTGTTGATGTAAAAATAAGGAAAACATGATATACAGCGCAGATCTTCTCTGAGCGAGAGCTGTTGTGAATCTGAATCATTGACTACTGTGTACTGAATCGTGAATCATGAATCGGGGTTCAGCTGAACGAGTGATGCGGCTTGACCCGTACAAGTTTAAGTAAGTGTGCCAAGTACCGAGTGAGACGAGAACCGAGATAAATATTTCTAATCAAAATGCTTCAGAGAACCAAATTCAAAGAGTTCCGAAGTGGGCGAGAACCAAGGTACCGCTGTAATACTGAATGCCAGGCACTTGGGTGGGTCACTGGTAAGTCACTGGCCCATCGACACAGAGACCCAGGTTCGAGTCGGCCATCACATCTCCCAGCACTACAACACTGACCCCAAATCAGCCCTGTGATACACTGGCACCAGAACAGTCTCCAGGCCCCCCCTATCATACCCGTAGCTCAACCCACAATACATAAAAGTGCAAACCACAAGTCCGTATGTAACATTATACATTAATGAACGTGGGAAGCCTGCGATAAGTGTTAGAGCCTGGCTTACAAAAAGAATGAGAACCGATTAGTTTCGATTAGAGAGATTTTATGTTATGTTAGGTTTTGTTCTTCTATAACCTAGTGTGCATGTCTGTGTGTACATCATCGCTCTGCACTATTAAACCCCACTATCACAGTACGTACCCTCTGCAACATGGCGTACCAGTTACCACACTGTACAAAAGGATTACACAAAGACAGTCCATCAAGATCACAGTTCACCATGATGAAAATGTGTTTCAAATATCCAACAGGGCACAAATATGAACGATCACTGAACACAAGGTACTGGTCTTCAGAGCAGAAGGTACAGAACTGATAAGCTCCCACTGCTGAGACCTCAAGCAAGGCCCTTAACCCACAACTGCTTGGACTGTGCTTTGTCAGATTTTATGTAAATGTAATAATCACATTTTCTTTACTCGACCACATGAGGAACCCAAACTTAAGGGCTGTGTCTGAAATTGTCCCCTAATCACTAGTCCTGATATTCTACATACCATACAGAGCACCATTAGGCTACAGGGAACAGAATTGTTGATGGTAATAGAGAATTTCACACTCCTTTACACGGTGTTGCTCATTACTGAGTGACAGCAGATTCCCTGACATAAACATACAAAATTCAGTCTGACTACACAGGATAACAGCTTGCCTATTTCGCTTCTAGGGGTGGGAGGAAAAACTTCCACCCAACTTCCACCCAACTTCCACCCAACTTCCACCCAACTTCCACCCAACTTCCACCCAACTCGGAAAGAGCAAAGCCAATTACAAGCTTTTATTGCCAAAGATTTGTGCCTGTATTCATTCAAGAACCTGGGCTTTAGCTCCATGTTGCGCCCTTTGGTGTGAACCATGCACTAGAAGACTTTTAATAGACTAAATTCTGACACCCTCTCACATCTAAAGACAAGTCAGATAGTTTTTAGCCACAGTCTATGCTGTTACAAAGGCTGGGGATCTTATACGACCACTCTTTGCAGGAATCCCACTGAAGTCTACCTGATCAGTCCCATATAACCAGTTCTGACACACGAAAAGTCATTTGGTGTAAGGCCATAATTACTGACACAGCAACCCCCACAATCTACAACGAGTCCAAAACCAATAAAAACTAATACAACTATCAAGTAGGACTAATATTTTTGTAGCACAGCAGAATGGAAAAACTATTTCTATAAAATCAAACATGAACAAACAATCACAAAGGAGTATTCTAATCACTTAACAGCTCTAAATATGTGTATATATATATACACACACACTCACCGGTCACTTTATTAGGTACACCTCAGTGTCACTACTGGACTGAAAATAGTTCACCAACCAAAAATATCCAGCCACCAGCATCCTGTGAGCACTGATGAAGGATTAGAGGATGACGAACACAAACTGTACAACAGCAGATGACCCACTTTACATCTACAAGGTGGAGCGACATTAGAGACTGCACAGTGAGTGAACACTGTTTAAAAACTCCAGCAGCACTGCTGTGCCTGGTCCAATCCAGCACCACACCAAATAGTACCCGATTTGTGCTGGTCCTGATCATTACAGAACAGAGTAAAGGTACGTAGAGAAACAGACGGACTACAGTCTGTAATTGCAGAACTAAAGCACATCTAGATGGTAGGAGGAACTGATCAAATGCACAGTGAGTGTAGAAACTAGGTGGTGTTTCTCATAGAGATCGATGCGTGTGGATGTTCATATATAAACACACACAAACAAAACCCACACCATGGTCCCTCCAGGTTTGGGCCTTTGGAAAACTGCTATAGCAGGCTGTTTATTTTCTACCCATGCTGCATTTCTTTATATACTTGAGCATCTGTTATTTATGGATTAGGCACATGTGCATCAACAACATCATCATCATCATCATCATCACCACCATCACGAGCTCCTGCTCTGTCTATCATCTGACGATTAAAAGATTCAGGGGAAAAACACAAATGTCAGTGATCAGAGGTTAACCTGGCTACAGGTGCTGTAATAGCCCCCTAAATGGGGCTCCAGGGAGGGAAGGTTTGGAGGAACTCCACCATGACAGCGTCAGATATTATTGATCCAACAACCTCAATCCAGAATAACACAAGAAAGCCATGCACGAGCTGCATCACGAGCCAGACACACATAACAACCTCATATCAGAGGTTGTATTATTATTATTACCCCCAGGGTAAAAATAACACACCGGTGCAGATGCTTTTCTGTGGATCTGGCAGGGATGTGCCGCTGAACAATAGAGGATGGATGCATGCAGCGCGCACACACACTCACACTCACTCACTCACACACACACACACACACACACACACACCGCTTTCTCGCTTCTCAGCTCGAAAATAAACATGACACCGCCTGAACAAACTCAAGCCGCAGTGATAAAGTGACATAGACCAATAAACTCACCTCACACCCAGAGCCAGAGGATGACACGAGGATGCAGGACCTAAAACACACACAAGCCCTGACTCCAGGCTGCTCAGCCAAGCACCAACACACTGGCTTATTGAAGCCTTGCTGCAGTGCGAGTCGCCTTTCCCCGTCTGAAAAAGGGGAGACCGTAAACCAACCCGCATTCATACACATGTAGAAAACAGGTTTAACCCCACATAAGCAATATACAGTCCAAACAAATCTCAAACAATATATATTAAGAACGCTTAACTTAAACAAATAGGAATTAACGAGGATGAACCGGTTTATTCGCGATCTTTCCCCCCCACATTTCAAATGCCGAGGTCCAGTTTTCCTTAAAGGCGCAGCACCTTCAAATATTTTCGCCTGTTATGTCAGGAGAAATAGTTTATAAAGTAGGATCAGAGTAAAAGTTTTAGAAAGATGAATCAAGAAGTTTATCGAGATTTATCCATAAACCAGTTTGAGATGTTCCTGCTGGAAGTAGCCATCAGAAGATGATGTACGATGTTCATGAAACGATCCGCGTGGTCAGCAACAATACTCAGGTAGGCTCTGGGGTTTAAAGGATGCTCAGTAGGTATTAAGAGATCCAAAGTGCACCAAGAAAAATGGGCCACACCATTACACCACCAGCATCCTGAACCGTTCACACAAGACAGGATGGATCCATGCTTTCATTTTTAGTGGTTTTCGCCAAATTCTGAAACGACCATCCGAATGTCGCAGCAGAAATCGAGAATCATCAGACCAGGTGACATTTTACCAATGTTGTATTGTATAATTTTGTGGAGCCCATACAAATTGTAGCCTCAGTTATCTGTTCTTAGCTGACAGGAGTGGCAGCCGGTGTGATTTTCTGCTTCTGCAGCCCATCTGCTTCAAGGTTCAATGTGCTTCAATGTGTGTTGAACCAGTATGGCCATTCTCCTCTGACCTCTGGCATCAACAAGGCATTTTCACCCAGAGAACTGCCCTTATTGGATTACTCTTTTTCGTACCATTCGCTGTAAACCCTAGAGGTGGCGCTGTGTGTGCAAATGCCAGTAGATTTTCTGAAATACTCAGACCAGGCCATCTATCGCCAATAACCATGACACGTTCAAATTCAGTTAAATAACCTTTCTTCCCCATTCTGATGCTCGGTTTGAACTTCAGCAGCTGGTCTTGGTCATCTACATTGAGTTGTTGCCATGTGATTGGCTGATTAAAGATTTATTTATTAATTAGGCACAGAATTTAGCTATCAGAATTTGGCATTAAAGATAAAGTATGTATATATATATATTTCTCATTAAATTTGCAGTTAAAGATTAAGAGCAGACTTAAATTATATTTAACTATACTAAGAAACAGAACAAAGCTAACAATTTATTTCTATAAATCGCACAAATTAAATGACACGTTATTAATTAAAAATTGTTTTAAGATGAGAGACTCAACAGTCTAAAATGGAATTGTTGTTATTAATAGAAAGTGTTTAATCGATGTCATATTGTTAAATTAATTGTTTATTCATTTATTATTTCCATGGACAAAAAAATGTAACTTCAACTTAATAATTCAATAAATTAAAGTCATACATTTATTAATTAACATTAATAAAATACATTATCAAATAAATATAAATAAATAAAACATAAAACATATTATTAAATGTATTACATGATTATATTATTAAATATATCATTAAATAAATAAATAAATACAATATTAAATAATACATAAATAATTAAATATACATTTCAAAATATTTCCACAGATTAATACTTTATTCTTAGGATAACTAAAATAAATAAATATATTTTACTTTTTTTTTTTTTTTACATTTACAGCATTTAGCAGACGCCCTTATCCAGAGTGACTTACAATTGATACAGTCTTACAGTCCAAGCAATTGTGGGTTAAGGGCCTTGCTCAAGGACCCAACAGTGGCAGCTTGACAGAGGTGGGATTTGAACCCTGGACCTTCTGGTCCAGAGTCCAGTACCTTAACCGCTAGGCTACCACAGTCCACAGTATATATATAAATATAAATATAAATATAAATAAATAAATATATAAATAAATATATATAAATATATAAATATATAAAAATATATAAATATATAAATATATAATTAATAAATATTATTACAATATATTATTACAATATTACAAAATTATTATAATATAATTAATAAATAAATATTTTCATGAGCTTTCGGATGGTGCAGTGCTCTAATACGTTAGCCCACCACTGCAGGTCTGACTGGGTTTGGCGTCTCATGCTGGTACTGTTGGTTGTGTCTGAGGGAAGTGAGGCTGGGAGGGAGATTGGCACCGCAACAGTGACCCCTAGAGGCATTGGGATGGACTGGCGTCCCACCAAGGGCACACCTGTGTTCCCCAGCAACTCCAAGAATGAAATGTAAAATGTAAAAAACTTGTTTTTAATATCGCATTGACTTTATTACAAAAATATTTTTTACAAAATTCTGTTATATATTGTCACACACACATTATATAAACTGACAGTTATGTTCAGTTATACAAGAATACAATTTAAATTAAATATTATGAAATAAAATGATAGAAATATTGTAGTTGTGTAAATTAATACTTTATTGTTAGGGGCAGGGTAAGGCCAGAATAAAATATGTCTGTTTCTGAATCAATAAAAACTGAATTGAAATGTATCTACATTTAAAGTCAGTATGAATTTCATTAAATGAATTGTATGAATTATAATTAGACACAAAATAATGAAGCAGCCAGTGATACGAAACAAGATTGAATGAATCTTCAAACCATTCTTAATTGAAGTTTTCACCACTGGATAATTCTTTGTCTCCAATCATTCAGACAGAGGAATATTCAAACATATTGTAGGAACATTGTTTTTAAACATTTCAATCATTTTCTTACAGATTTGCTGAAGAACTGGAGATCCTCTGCTCATTTTTACTCCTCAAAGACTCAGGCTTTCCTGGATGAGGCTTTTGTACCAAATCATGATTATAATCCCCAGTTTGAAATCACATCATTATTTAATTTTTTACCTCATTACTAGCCCTAAAATGCCCCCGTCCCAACTTTTTTTGTTGCAGGACTGAAATGCAGGAATGGATGTTTATTAACAAATGATATGAAGTTGACCAGAAAAAAACATGACAAATCTTATAACAAAAATAACAGTAAAAATAAAATGTAAGGAAAAAGGATTTTTTTATCTGCATTTTCCACACCGTCCTAACTTTTTCTGGTTGTACATGAACATGACATTTCAAAAAAGATATATAAATAAAGAAATAAAGATCATGTGGAAGCTCTTAGGAAGCTTTGACCTGTAAAAGTTTGCATCCTAAACTCCGCATTAGGTTGAACTAGTTTTAAGCCCACATTATCAATAACCTTTCCCCTTTTCCATGAAAGTCCAGGCTAGATCCCAGAACACGTCAGACATTTTCACGAGACCTTGACGCTTTTCTCCTGCACGTTTCTGCGATACTTTTGTTATCATTGAACGATTTTTCCCTGAAGGGACATAAAAATAGTTCCCAGAGAACACGGCGTAATTGTGATGTGGAGGAACACGATGAACTGGAGGCCGCTAAATTTGATTTGCAGCCCGAGCACGTTCAGACTGCTTAGAGAAGGTTCTGCTACTAATTGAGGAATATTACAATCCGGCAAACGAATGAAACCTCCCGCTGTGAGAGCTGTAGCTAACGTGCACGTTAAGACGTGGACAGATGGAGACCTGAGCCAAACACCGACCAAAGCACAAACACCACAAGAATCACAGTTTGTTTTGTTCGCTCGGTCCTGGTGTTTCAATGGCTTGAAGGTTGTGAGTTCAAATCCCCATCTCACAGGTGAATTAACGCACTGCAAATACATCCTTCTCCAGAGCGACTTATAGTTCATAAAGCATTACAATTCAAGCAAATTGTGGGTTAAGGGCTTTGCTCAAGGACACAACAGTGCTTGGCAAGATGGGATTTGAACCCTGGACCCTGAACTCCTTATCCATTGAGCAGTACCTTAACCACTAGGCCAAAAAATCACAGCAGAGACCAGCTGGACCCAGCGGATGGCTGGACTTTATTGGAACAGTAATCCCATCATCGCTCCTCAAAGACTCGGCCTTTAACGAATACTGCTTTTCATGATTACAAACCCTGTTGGCATTACCTGTTTGAAATCACATTGTTAATATTTTTTCCTCATTACCAGGACTAAATTGCAACGAAATAAGTCAAAATAAATGTAAGAGACACTGCATTTTTATTTGCATTTCCCATCCTGTCCCTAACTTTTTCTGATTTGGGTTTATATATATGTTTATTCGGGAATAAAGCGAAATGAATGAATCCTCATTTGAACAGTTAACGCCTTCAGAATTTCTTACTAAACTGTACAAACTTCCACCCTATTGTTCAGGAAAGCTGCTCGAGCGCTTATCACAGTCCTCCAGTCTGATCGGTCCTGCACGCAATCGAGAACAAGAACGATTCTTTCCAAGGCGTCTCATTAAGGCTGGAAGCTCGGGCTTTACTCCACATTCAGACGGGTGCAGTGAAAGAGGCGAGGATGTCACTGTGAAAGGCACAACTGTTCACATCAGCGTCTCTGAACACTTTCACCTCCCAAACCTCCCTCTGTTACCAAGCAACAGCTGAACGGAGACCATACACTCCGTTCCTGTTGTCAGGCAGAAGCATGCGTAACGTCTCTTTGTACTCCAAAATAAAATCATCATTATTATTAGCTGGATTATATGTGGAACAAATCTCAGAGTGCTCCACGGCGAAAGGCTTAAGCGATTAAAAGCACATTTGTTCAGTAAGGCACTTGAAGGAAATAACTCTTAATGGTGATAGTGTTTCTTTGAAAACTTTCCTGCGGGAACCTGTGTGCTGTATTTGTTTAAACCGTGGTCTGGGATACAAACCCACAAAGTCGTCAGTCATGTAGTCATTCAGTCATCAGGCTCGCTGGAAAGTGAGAACAGCCCTAGACAGGGCGCCAGTCCACTGAAGGGCACTTTAGAAACGCCAACTACCTAACACACGTCCTTGAAATGTGGGAGGAAACCAGAACACACAGCTAGGAAAGGACTCGAAGCCTGGTCCATTTCTTCCAAAATACCTGGAATACTGATTCATCTGGTCCATTCCAGATGCCTCCGAGCCCTGAGAAGTCGACGCCACTTCTGGACATAAGGCTTCTTTTTGCACAGTAACGTTTTAAGAGGCATTTGTGAACGTACTGTAGTGGTTGAAAAAGGTTTGATAAAGGAATCCGTCATCCATATCAAAGAGAAGCCAGTGAAGCTTGTTTGGCTCAAAAGCTGTTCGTCCAGTGAGCATTAGTCTTATCTTTATAAAGGATAAACATTTGAGCCTTAGATACCCAGAGACTCACAGGCTTCACTGACTGTCTATTATCCCTGTCTTGGAGGCTTCTATGGCTGCGATGTTCACCAGAAAGAGTTTAATAAATGAGCAACGTAATATTGCAGTGACATACAGTACTGTACAAAAGTCTTAGGCCACCATTAGATTAGTTACCATTATTGTAGCAATCATATAATGACTATATGTAATTATTTCTCAGTCTCTCTATTAGAATACAACCAGAAAATACAGGAAATCTGTATGCAGTGTTAAAAACTGTGACCCCTTCTTACACTTGAGCAATAGCAGCATCTGGGAGCTTCATCGACATGCCAAGTTGGCCCTTCTACAGTCCGAAGGAGCGGGAATGCTTTTTGGAAGGGTAGCAGACAAGAAACCACTTTTTCTGAAGGGGAACAGGGTGAAAAGGTTAAGATATGCTAAAGCTCAGAAAGACTGGAATGAAGATCTGTGGAAAAGAGGATTATGGAGTGACGAGTCCAATCGTCGAAAATGATGTTACATATGGTCGTTACAGTATTGCTAAAACAACAAATCTAACGGTGTCCTAAGACTTTTGCACAGTACTGTACAGTATTTGATTTTAGTCAATAAAATATTGAATTACACAAAGATTAATGAATAATACAGACACTTCGATAAACTTTTCATTAGCACATTGTGTTGAAACTGAAGGCAAAGCCAGGCAGTGCAGTCTTTAAGCAATCGCCTGTGGTGCCTTACAGAAAAGTAGCTTCACTGGCCACGTAGATTTCCTCCATTTATGCAAATGTTAATAAACAGATTTCATCATTAAGTTACAAAAAAAACCCTCTTTCTTTCGTTTTGTCAGAGACCCAAATGTAAATGTCGTTACCTCCGTCTGAAGCTTGGACAGAACCGATTCAGTCATGGTGGAGAACATTGCGGTTAAGCTTACCTCAGCTCTAAAGTGGAACCACATGAGCTGCGTTGCATAAATCCTAATTACTGGAGAGGACAGAGGAAAAGTTCTGGGAACCTGATATTGCGGGTTCCTGTGTGAAACTATCCAATTCTAATTCATTAAGCAGCATTAGCCGCGATACTATCACCCATGTACAGCTCTGATGTCGACTGAATGGAAGTGAGCGTGTAGATTCTCATAAATACAGATTCTGATCCTGAAAGGCTGTGTCACTTTGCGTTGTTAGTTCACCCAAACTTAAAGATGTTAAAGAGATCATTCTTATTTTGTGCCAGCTTTACAATGTTCTATTATCTTTAGAGTGACCAGATTTTCGATAATGAAATACGGGACGCTATGTTCACAGTATTGTCGTTGCGACATGAGCTACACAGCACGGCATACACTATTTACACACTGCACGCTTAGTTATTTTCGGCTCCTTTGTGCTTTTACGCTAGAATATGTTGATTAATATCGTTGTGACTTCAGTGAGAAGTTAAACTTAGCTCCACATATCTGGGAGACCAGTCCCAGCGTATGTTTTATCAGAAATGTATGTTCTTTTTGAAGCTGGTCCTTATACGTACTCCTGTCAGCCATAGTGAGTGAGGGCAGTAAGTCTCGTCGGTGAAGGGTGGCTGATGATTGTCTGAATTATATTCATTTACAAAACGTGATTGGACATTTTATGGTTAGATGTGTGCAGTAACTTACGTTGTGTAAAATAAGTTGTGTGTTTTGTTTTGAATAAACAAGCGTTTCAGTAGTGAACCCAGGAAAAATGTACTATGAAATATCACTGTAGAAGCATGAAGTGGCCAATCTACCCTCAGAAATTTATAGTAGAACTGTGAATATCATGGTCAAACTCTGAAAGTTCACATTAAAACTGTTTTACTATGAAAATTCGCAGTACATTTTTTCCTGGGAAGATTCTCTGGTAATATTCATTGCGCTATAAATGTCCCTTTTTCTTTGACACGTATTTAAAATAGAAGTCAGGACATTGGGACATGGACTAAAATCAATACCTAAGCTCAATCCCAAACCCCAAAGCCATGGGTCAACAGCAAGGAAAAACTCCCTAAACGTTATAAAGAAGAAACCTTGGGAGGACCAAGACTCAAAATTTCAATTCAAAATAAGTCACGCCATTGTAAAATGAGGAGCACCTGTATTTGGCCAATGTTTTCAGATCATAGCTGCCTTTAAATCTGAGGCATTACCAGTTTGTAGAGTAATAGATTTTGGGGAACTGGAACCTTCTAATTATCCATCATGCTAACACGATTAACAGTGATGGAAATCAGGAAAACTATAATGCGGCAGAAATTTTATTCAACCAGCTTCTATTAGCACGATTAGTTATAAATTTGAGCTATATCATTATTCCAAACCTTTGTTCTCAGTTCATAAAGGCGGTGTAATTACCTCTGAGGTTTAGTCGTGCCGTGCTATGGAGATTATTTTCCGTGGCGGAGCTTCAGCTGGATGGCAAATATCCTGGAAAACAGAGGAGTTGGAAGAAAGAGCGGCTTCACTGAGTCACGCTCAGAAAAAGTAATGTTTTCATCCATCCAAAACTTGGCTCTGTAATGTTTTAGCTCCAAGTCCTGCTGGCACTTGTGCTGGGGATTTACAAAATATCACTGTTCCCTGACCTTGCCATTTTTTCACAGGTGCCATCGGAGCCAACAATTAGGTTAGCAAAGCACCTCCGGTGTAGGTTCATTTTACATTTTTTGGGGCTCTAAACCTTTAATGTGCCATTTATTAAAGTTAAATTTTTTGTTATGGGACTTGCTGAAGTCTGATGTACCACAACACTTCAGGGACAATGGTCTGGAACACAAGTTGAACTTTTTGGCAGATTTAAGGACTGGTTTGAGGGAAAAAAAATTCACCAAAACCTTGTTCCAACTATGAAGGAAAAGGATGCATAGTCATCTTACATTCAGTGAGGGATCGGGATTAGTTTAGCAGAACATTTACTGAATCTCTAGTGTTTATTTTAGGTTTTCTTGGTTCTGAGAACCTGGTTAAGTTGCACTTACTTCTTAGAAATTGCTAAAAGTCTTTGTAAGAAAATACCGAGCACTTTATTAGGTACGACTGCTTGTTAATGCAAATATCTAACCAGCCAATCACATGGCAGCAACTATATGCATTTAGGCATGTAGACATGATCAAAACAAGCTGCTGAAGTTCAAACTGAGCATCAGAATGGGGAAGAAAGGTGATTTATGTGACTTTGAACGTGGCATGGTTGTTGGTGCTGATCTACAGATCCTGGAGTTGCACTGGGTATTCAGCCTTCTCACTTTACTGCAGGATTTTGCTGCGCTTTGTATCTTAGAAATAGATGCACTTTCATTTCAAGTTAATTTGTACCTGGCCTGAGGGAATGAGAATTGAAGAATGAGCAATGTTTTGCATTTTTACATCAAATGTAATTCTCAAAAAAGCTCATAAAACTGTGGGACTGTGGTAGCCCAGTGGTTAAGGTACTCATTTTAGGGTTCAAATCCCACCTCTGCCAAGCTGCCACTGTTAGGTCCTTGATTGAGACCCTTAATCCACAATTGCTTGGACCCTGTATCAGTTGTAGGTCGCTCTGGATAAAGGCATCTGCTAAATGACATAAATGTAAATAAAAGTAAAACAGGCATCTAAATGATGGTTCTATTGTCCGTTTGAAATGATCTATAAGAACTTTAAAGATACCATGGAGAAAATTACTGTTGTCTGAATGAATATACTAAATAAATAAATGAACCTCTGAACATTGTGCATTTGCCACAGGTTTGTGGACAGGAACCTCATCCAGACTGTGAAGCATGGTGGAGGCTCATTTCAGGCTTGTTTTGTATCATTTACAAACTTCTAGTCATTTCCATCCTATCAGCTACCGTGAGACCAATAATAACGTCGCGTAAGGCTTTTAGAACCTGCAGCAAATCGCAGCATGAGCGCTTGAGTGTGTACAAACTGCACCCCATGATAACGAGTGAAAAGTTCTTCCTGTGACGACCCACCCCCCTCCGAGAACGTCTGGTTCTGAGGAATCGATGCTAAATTCCTCCCAGCCTTCCACTGCATCTGCAACCAATCCAGAGCATTATGTAGGTCATGTTCCCACACTAGCAGGCATGAACCCCGGCCAAGCACGGGTGCGTTCAATTACACCCCTCTCCCGCCGGTACAGTGCGGAGATGAAAAAGTATTCGGACGCTGGACGGGACCAAGATTTATAACAAACACATATAAATGTTAGCAAGGGGAGAGGGGTAGAGACGGATGACTTAAGGAACGAGCAAAAGGGCAGAAGAGGATTTTGTTTGAGTCTTCTTTCTCCTACGTCCTGAATTTTTTATTACCAGACGTCACTGCTTCAGCGTGGGTGGGCCTTAAGTCTGCTTTAATCAGCTCATCACAAACTAAACTCAAGCAAACTAGACTAACTTTAACTCGTTCCCTCTAACTTTAATGAGTACCGAGCAAATTTTTTCCCATAAGGAACAATGTAAATGAATTAAAATAACGTTAATGAACCTGTTCCAGACCCCCAGGATATCCCCCTGCATAAGGCATTATATACATTAATGGAGTTGTATTGTAAAAATAGATAAAAATATGTGATTAAAAAGCAGAGATCTTCTCTGAGGAAGGGCTGTTGTGAATCTGAATCACTGAATCACTGTGTACTGAATCGTGAATCATGAATCGTGAAACGAGTCACGCGGTTCAACTCATACAAGTTTAAGCAAGTGTAGCGAGAACAGAGCAAACAGCGAGAACCGAGACCAATTTTTCTATTCATAATGCGTCAAGAACCGAATTCGACCGAGTTCTGAGGTGATCGAGAACGGAGGTAGCGCTGTGTTATACATTTTATACAATTAATGTTTACCGTCCATCTGATCAACGCTGTTTGCTTAGACATCCGAGGTCTTAAGAATTATAATAGGAAATAAAAATCTGCCTTATATACATCTTCTTCATGTCTGAATGACAGAAATCCAGTACGAGCAAACCCTTGGGACACCTGCTGACAGAAAAGAGAATCGCAGACAGAACCCGGTGATGTTCCATACGTTATCAGTAGGTGTTTCAAATTTTATAAAAGGCATAAAGATAAGAATGGCTGTATTGTACGGTACTGTACTAAATGTTTATAAACTGTGTTTTAAGTCATATTAGTATTTAAAATAAAACACTGTGCAAAGGATCTACTCTCTGAGTATGGTAATGTCTGGTCAGCATCCATTTCCCATAATGCCCTGTTTCACAGAACGCAATGGGGACGTTAAATGGTCTTAATTTTACTGTATAATGTTATGTATGATGCAGGAACATATGATGCCATCATCTGGATTCGTAGAGAAAAGAGCAAACGAGTACCTCGATCAGTCTGCTGGAGCTCTGTTAGTCAGGCTGCAGGAGTTTTATCGCTGAGCAGTCGAGGTAAATGAATCACAGACGTGTTCCTCATAAACTAATCCAAACCGAATAGGACTGAGCACAGGGTACTGGAACTTTTCCTGTCTCTAAATCACACACTAATTAATCGTTCACAGTCCAGCCTGAACACATTATTTGAGCCTCTGGGTTTCTCCAAAAGTCAGGCATTCTGATGGATGAGGTGAGATAAGAGCTGTTGGACGTAGAAGGCTCTCTCTTCTATAAAAATCCGGAGTCCTCTCTCAGAGGAGCTTAGAAGATGAATTGTAACGTTGCATGATGCTGAAAAGGCTACGAAAACATTTCTAAAGACCTGAATATTCATCAATCCAGGATGGAATAAACTCTCTACACATGGAGGAAATGATGTTCTCTCTTAAGAATCGGTGCCCTGCAAAGATCACACCAAGGTCAAAGTCAAAAGAGGTTAAAAAGAGTAACAACAAAAAGGCTGAGAAATCTCTAGAACCTCCTACAGTCTCTGAATAAAGACCTGCTAACCTCTTCTGTTACACTGTTGTGTAGACACAGCGGATATTTGTTTTCACTGTTGTTGTAAGTATTACAAAACACAAACCTTCCCGTGGCCAAAAGTATTAGGACACAAACTCGTACATGGCCAAAAGTATTAGGACACAAACTCGTACATGGCCAAAAGTATATTAGGACACAAACCCACACGTGGCCAAAAGTATTGGGACGCAAACCCGCACATGGTTAAAAGTATTGGGACACAAACCCGCAGATCGTCAAAAGTATTAAGACACAAACCCACACATGGTCAAAAGTATTGGGACACAAACCTGCGCATGGCCAAAAACATTAGGACACAAACCCACACGTGGTCAAAAGTATTGAGACACAAACCCGCACATGGTCAAAAGTATTCGGACACAAACTCACACATGGTCAAAAGTATTAGGACACAAACCTGCATGTGGCCAAACGTATTAGGACACAAACTCACATGTTGCCAAAATTATTAGGATACAAACCTTCATGTGGCCAAAAGTATTAAGACAAAAACTCAAATGTGGCCAAAAGTATTAGGATAGAAACCCACATGTGGCCAAAAGTATTAACATACAAATCTGCACGTGGCCAAAAGTATTAAGACAAAAACCTTTATGTGGACAAAAGTATTAGGACACAAACTCACATGTGGTCAAAAGTATTAGGACACAAACTCACACAGAGGTAAAAGTCTTAGGACACAAACCTGCACATGGCCAAAATGATTAGGACACAAACTCACACGTGACCAAAAGTAATAGGACACAAAACACTTTATTTCCGTTCGCCACATTTCAAGCACTGTTGTAATTCCTTCAGGAAATATGTTCTCTCTCTTAATATTTATTTAGATTCTGCCTATTTAAACTAATAACATAAAACTTATTAATTAGATAAATTAGTTTCATTCTTACATTTATCATCTAAGATTGCACAGATTGCAATTGCTGATAGGATAAAAACTCGAATTTGTATGGAGAACATTAGGACAGAGCTCAGCCACCTGATGCTAAATAGACGTGGAATAATGGAAGATGATGCTGAGCCAAAACTCAAGTACATTATTACCAGGAAGATGAACAATCATATTTGGAATCCAATCTTAACTGCCAAGACTTGAAGTGACTATTCGTGCAATAAAAAGGTTACAGAAGTGCAGCCAAAGGTGGTTTTACCGGTTATTAAATGAAGAGCTCTTATCCAGTACCTGGTCCAGTGTCTGAGTTCAGCAGAGAAATTAAAAGTACACATTGGGTTTTATTAGTTTGGACGCAATGTGTTTGTGTTTTATGATCAGTGTTGGGGGAAAAACAATGAGAAATGACTTCTTTCAAACTGTAGTGGGGATTACATTACTGAGTACATCCTGGAAAACTAATCCCATTAATAGTTATTTTAATTCTTAATTACTCTCTAAAGCCCATATTAATCTGTACCAACCAGAAAGTGCACAGATAACAGGCGTAATGCTTTAACCCTTTGAGTCCTCAAGTGATTCTAACGGAGGAAAAATTATTTCTGTTCAGTAAGTTTGTTTAGTGGTTCCCATCCGCAGTGCCGCTAATGTGCCGCTAAGAATATTTTCGAACAGCGCCCCCATTGGGAAGAACATGAGTTCTGGTGTTGTATATAGTGGTGCCTGAAAGTTTGTGAACCCTTTAGAATTTTCTATATTTCTGCTAAAATATGACCTAAAACATCATCAGATTTCGCACAAGTCCTAAAAGTAGATAAAGAGAACCCAGTTAAACAAATGGGACAAAATATTATACTTAGTCATTTATTTATTGTAGAAAATGATTCAATATTACATATTAGTGAGTGGCAAAAGTATTTGAACCTCTAGGATTAGCAGTTCATTTGAAGGTCAAATTAGAGTCAGGTGTTTCAATCTATGATATGACAATCAGGTGTGAGTGGGCACCCTGTTTTATTTAAAGAACAGGGATCTATCAAAGTCTGCTCTTCAGAATGCAGGAAACTGCATTCCAGCATAAGAACCTTATCCCATCTGTGAAACATGGTGGTGGTAGTATCATGGTTTGGGCCTGTTTTGCTGCATCTGGGCAGGACGGCTTGCCATCATTGATGGAACAATGAATTCTGAATGATATCAGAGAATTCTAAAGGAACATGTCAGGACATGTGTCCATGAACTGAATCTCAACAGAAGGTGGGTCATGCAGCAGGACAACGACCCTAGGCACTCAAGCCGTTCTACTAAAGAATGGTTACAGAAGAATAAAGTTCATGTTTTGGAATGGCCAAGTCAAAGTCCTGACCTTAATCCAATGGAAATGTTGTGGAAGGACCTGAAGCGAGCAGCTAATGTGAGGAAACCCACCAACATCCCAGAGCTGAAGCTGTTCTGTACGGAGGAATGGGCTAAAATTCCTCCAAGCCGGTGTGCAGGACTGATCAAAACAGCTACAGGAAACGTTTAGCTGCAGTTATTGCTGCACAGGGGGGTCACACCAGATACTGAAAGCAAAGGCTCACATACTTTTTGCCACTGACTAAACTCACTAATATGTAATATTGGATCGTTTTCCTCTTAAATAAATGACCAAGTATAATATTTTTGTCTCATTTGTGTAACTGGGTTCTCTATATCTACTTTTAGGACTTGTGTGAAAATCTGATGATGTTTTAGGTCATATTTATGCAGAAATACAGAAAATTCTAAAGGGTTCACAAACTATCAAGCACCACTCTATCTCTCCCTTTACATTTCTGACTGATCCATAAAAATGATGCAGAAGCTGATTCTTTTTTTTTGTTGAGCTGTGAATACAATAAGGGCTCAGAACATTTAATTTAAAAGTACTGACTTTGTTTCTCAGCTCATCCAAATCCTCGTTTGTAAGGGTGATGATCCTCGGCTCATTGAACGAGGCTGAAGTTGGCTTCGTATTCACATTTTCCGGTTCACCTTAAATGACTCATGGCTCATTGGAAGTGCCAGGCTGGTCATTAGTAGCCTCGTCTTCCAAAGACTTGGAGAGCTTCGGTCAGAGTTCGATATTATCGTACAATATTGGCACTAATAGAACGTCTCTCAGCCAATCAGATTGCGGGGTTGGAACTAACTGTGGTTTAACAATCATTAACTGTAACAGGAAAAAGTCGTTACATTTCTGTATTGCGTTACTTTGTACCGGGTTACCACAACACTGATGATGATTTAGTACGTGCATTAGTAATTAGCTTCAGACATCCCTGTCATTCCACAGCGTTCACTACACAACTCTCAAAGCTCATACTAGAGCAGTGCATATCATATTGTCTAGTTTCTCTATATTGTGTACAGGTTTGTTGTTAGATGAGGCCGGAGGTATGAATCGTTCCTGCAGGACTCCAGTAAGTGTAGCAGCGATGATCTGAGGGAGCTGGAGCTTGACGGGGCGATGTTGGAGATACGAGAGTCATTTTTTCTGTTTATACTTTCCTCCTCTCCACATTCCTGGTGATCATGAGGAAACGCTGGTGCAGGAAGGAAGAGTCCCAAACTGTAGCTCCACAAAAAGAGAGAGAGAGAGTATAATGCAGTTAGAGCAGTTATCTGAGACACAGCTTGTGTTAGAGGGCTGGTTTGATTTAAAAATATACCCAATCAGAGCACAACTACAGACGGACAACCAAGTTTGGTGTCTGAAGTTTGCTTCTTCGGTTTTGCACTCAAGCAGTGAGGCATTATAAACTGTGTTGAGATTCTCAGTAAGGTTTAACACAGGTTCAGTGGTGTGCAAAAGTTTTAAGCCACCATTAGATTAGATATTCCATTGTTTTAGCAATAGTATAATGACCATATATACTGTAATTATTTCTCAGTCCCTATATTAGATTAGAACCAGAAAATATGTATGCAGTATTAAAAAACTAAATAAAATCAGGAAAACAGCGTTTATAAGATAGAGTGGTAGATATTTAGTGTGACCTCCCCTTACACCTGAGCAATAGCAGTATCTGGGAGCTTCATCGGGATGCCAAGTTGACCCTTCTGCAGTCTGAAGGAGCTTGATTAGGAATGCGTTTTGGAAGGGGTGAAAAGACTAAGATATGCTAAAGCTCACAAATACTGGATTGAAGATCAATGGAAAGGAGGAATCCGAGTTTGAAACTGTTGGGTTCAGTCATCGACAATATGTTATATGGTCATTATACCATTACTAAAACAACACATCTAATGGTGGCCTAAGACTTCTGCACAATACTGTACAGTTTAACACTGTATGCAGTGGTGCCTCTAAAAATGGACAAACGATAAATATAATACAGGTATGAAAACAGAAGTACAGTGTATGTGTTTGGGAACATCGTGAGCATCTTCTAGTCCTTTATATTTCTCTGGAGGAATTTAAATTCCCTTAGAGATTCATGAATTCGCGACACTTTACCGGCTACCCAAACAAAACAGGGCTGAAGTGTCACCTTCAGAAATTCTTCTAAACATAGCTACACCTGGGGAAACCGTGCAGTGTTACAATCTTTAAGACGTCTGAACCAAACAGAGCTGTAATGAAGGTTCTCTGAAGAGGACGAGAGAGTATTTTACCCCCGAGCAGAGACAGCAGGGTGTGAGAGACATATACCGCACCGTTTGTAGATGTCCATATAAATATACGCCAACATTTGGGAAAGAACGGGAATTGGCGACACTCTGTGGTCAAATTAAGAAATGCAGCTAAATATGATAAAGCCATTTCTCCGCCGAGTACTTCTTTATAAATCCTGGTCTTTGCCTGAGGGGTTTGTTGCATACGCACAATTTATAAATAATTTAAGTCCCATCTCTTAAAGTTATTTATCAGATACACTTATCCAGACTAACAGCTGATACGGTTTATGAGCAAATAAAGGATAAGAGCCATACTCGAGCTCAACAGTAGCAGCTGGACAGCAGTGGGGCTTAAACCCTGGACCTTCTGGTCCATAATCCAATATCTTTCCTGCCGTGCTACTACAATTCCAAAAACTATACACAATGCGAGTGGTTACCACTGTCACCTCACAGGTCACCTATACCAGGTTCAGATTCTGGCCTGTGTGGAGTTTGCATGTTCTCCTCATGTCTGTGTGGGTTTACTCCAGACATGGTTTTGTCCCACATTCCAACGACATCAATCGGTGTCTCTAAAAACTGCCCCAGTGTGAGCGAGTGATTGTGTGTACGCATAGGCAGTGACGGATGATGTTGCCAGATAGACATCATGAAGTTCCAGAAGAATATAAATTAAATCTGACTGCTTCTACCGAGAGGAGTCAGATTTAATTTATATTCAACTGGGTCATAGTTTGATCTTCCAGCAAGTCGACGATCCAAAACATACGTCCAAATCCACAAAAATGGTTTAATGATCACAGAACCGAGCTTTAACGTGATCGTTCTCATCCCCTGAGCCAGACCTTATTAAAACCTGAGGGGTGAGTAGGGAGAGGGTGGAAGATCTGGAGGGATTCTTGATTCAGAAGAGTCTCAGACTCCGTGCTCCGCATCTGCAATCTCATCGAGTTTTACGAAGACTTAGCGCTGTTATGCTGGGGAGGATTCACAAAGTACAGGATGCAGCAGTGCCAGTAACTGATGTGCCATTGTTAAAAACATTTTTTTTATAAGCTAATAAACCGCAGACATTCTGCATAACCTTAAAAAAAACAATAATCCTGGAGCTGAGTGTATGAAAAATCCGCAAAATGGATCTCATCGACAACAACCTGTCAACAAAGTGGCATAAACAATTGAAAAGTAAAATAATTATTGGGCTTTGCACTGGGTTTTCTATATTATTACTTTTAACCCCAGTTTTTCCTGGTCAGGGTCACAGGATCACGTAAGCACACCCCGGATGGGATGCAGGACTGGATAAGGGTCTGTCACGTATGTCTGGGGGCTTCTTCTTCCTCAGACACAACGAAAACAGTGGTGATGGGCTAAAGTAATGAACTGCAAGATAATGGATTTTGTTATTTCATATGCTCTGCGCATTGTTTGAGGCGTAGCGTGTCATTTGAGCTCATTTTAAAAGTACTGTACAAACTCCAGCATTGTTAAACACTTTCCCTAT
This sequence comes from Ancistrus triradiatus, assembly GCA_025084515.1. Taxonomy (NCBI): domain Eukaryota; kingdom Metazoa; phylum Chordata; class Actinopteri; order Siluriformes; family Loricariidae; genus Ancistrus; species Ancistrus triradiatus. The sequence continues at coordinate 515,547 of JAJAGP010000167.1, forward strand.
GGCAATATACGCTGACGGAACATGGGCGCCCCCGTGTGGACAAAAGGGTTTAGTCTTCTGCTGCTTCAGAGATGCTCTGTGAATACTTCGGCTGTAACGAGTGGTTATTTGAGTTGCTGTTACCTTTGTTACCTCACGATTATAATCACCTTTGTTATTATTATTATTATTTAGTTTTTTTTACCTCATTACTAGCCCTAAATTGCCTCGTCCCAACTTTTTTTGGAACGTGATGCAGGCCTGAAATGCAGGAACGGATGTTTATTAACAAATGAAATGAAATAAGTGATTTAGGGCTGTCATTTACTTTTATGTGTATCATATTAACTCACACTGCACACTGCACACTGGAATGTGTTGAAACGTTTATTGAACAGCGATCAGCTTCGCCCTCTGGTGGCAGCGTTTAAGGCCGGTCTCCATCCTCTGCACACTGTGAGCACTGCACACACATCGGGCGTCACACACCACAGCTGGTTTGTTGTGAGGCCGTCACTAACGGGCAGTTCCACACCAGTGTGAGGGCATGGAGAAAAACAATAAACCCGCCAACCCAGCAGCAGAGTCTGTCCATCCACACTTACACGGTACAAAACAGTTCAGATCTGGCAGAGCTCGGGCTGTACTCGTATAAAATCGATCAGAATATTGTAATCGCGGACAAATATCATCATAGCGGCCCATCAGAGGTAAGCTACGAAACTGTGATCATAAACCTGGATAAAGGAGATAAATGTTGCACTAATCAAACCTAACACCAGCACATGCCCAGGTCAACCGTTACAAAATCAAAAACAAAAACTAAAGCAACTTCAGTGGTCAGTAAACCTTTTACGGATGGACCAACTTTCCTGATTTCTGTACTATGAATGAACAATAAGGCTAATTCCTCAGCTTAATCAGAGCTTTGAAGAGAAAGGTGATCGGAGTTAGATGCGGTCGAGTTTTTCGCTGAGGAATTCCTCCACGCTGTCCGTGTTCCACTTGAGGATGCTGAGTTCTTCAGCGATGTTCCCATTATCGTCCAGCAGCTTGAGCACAGGGTCCGAGCCTCGCACGTACTGCGGCATACAAAACCGTTCACGTTTTAAAACAAAACAAAAAACCCCACAGAATACATTTTTACACAGTCCCCTTCAATGAAAATAAATGACTAAACACAGGTTTAAAACAGGGACATGCCGAATGTTCGGCAACCAAAATTATTCAGGCATAAGTGGCAGAATATAACTGAGAAGACCAAATAATTTACACCAATGATGTTTTATATCTTAAATGACATGTCGGCTGAGTTGAAGCGTTTTGTTCACCTTTGCTGAATGACTTGACAGTCAGTTCGTGCCTTCTTTTCAAAGAAATGAGTGCACATCGGGTCTGTCTCATTACCTAGCGAGTGCCCTTGCTGCCTACTTCCTATGTAGGGCGCTCTCAGAGCTTTTGAACCGACAGTGGGACCCTGAGACTGGTTAACGAGACGTTCCTCGGTAGAACGGCAGGAAAGTTTAACAGGTCTGGATTCTAGAATCTTTCCTTAAGGTTCTTTCTGAAGGAGCATCGTAACGGAACTTCCTGACGAGTTGTGATAAGAGGAACAGAGAACATGTAGGCAGAAGCCAATATGAGGACTAACATGAGGGCAACGGAAGCCCTCCTGTATGAGATCTGTGGTTTAACACATTAAGCTGATAACCGGACATAAATTAATTGATTTAAACTAGTAAGAGTCAAAGTATTATGTGAAATTTATAAAACGCCCATTTACATAACTACACACCTGAGAGACAGAACAGGTGAGACGGAATTCAATCATTTTATTTCAAGTCTTATGCTGAGATGAGTTGAGTGTTTTTACCTTAATCTGAAGGCCCTTGAACAGCTTCGGCTTGTCGCTCCTGACAAAAGCTGAACACGAAAACTCGCGTTACTTTAAAATCATTCATGCTTTACTCATATCTTGGTGCGAACGGTCATAACGCTTACCTTGGACTTGGGGGAACCTCCCCAATTTTCATCCACAGACCTCGAGGATGGCTCCAGGATAGAGCTGGAGGGAAAACACCACCCGATCAGATATATAACACCACCATGCTGTTTGCTTGTGCTGTCTGGACGGTCCTGCTTTGTTTCGTTTCAGTGCAGGAATTACTAATCCAGAGCTTTTAAAATGTCATTAATGGCTCCCACAGTGACCTGTTTTCTCAGCACACATCTTATAAATGCAAACAAATCAGAGAAAGGCAGCGTCCTACTCTGTAGTAGTAACAGAATACAAAATATTAAGCCACAGATCAGGCTGACTCTGGCAGAAGTCGTGCTTTACCTTCCTGGACTCGAGCTGTGCCTCCTCCTGGCAGCACTGCCTGCAGAACGGCTCCAGCTGGCCCAGGCTGAACTGGCCCAGTAAATCACACGAGCTGCACAGGAGGTTACTGGAGAAGCCCAGCTCCCTGCAGGCCTCGGAGGAGAGGTCAGCGCCAAACGCCGCCAGCTGCAAAGGAAAGGGGATTTACAGAGCGGAATACGACCAAGACTGAAGAATCAGGACGGGACGCTGCATGGTGCTGGGTCATGCCCACGATGAATACAAACACTAGCATGACTTCAGAATGTTCTACCACTGGATTTGCAGGTCTAAAAAAACAGAAGGCTTCATTCGAACACATGTATTTGTAATTCATGATCTATTTAACTTATGATGGATTTGAACATCTCCCCATCATAAATCAGGGAGCTCCTGTACAGTACAGCTCCATTAATGCTGATAATGCCTTATAAAGGAGGATTTTCTGGGGATCTGGAAGCCATTCATTCAATTTCCATTATTCCTTATAGGAAAAATTTGCTCGGTGCTCGCTTTCGGTTCTCAACAAGCCTTCTGGAACGAATTAATGATGAGAACCGAGGTACCGCTGTACATTTATGACATAGGAAATGTATTTTTTTCTTTTTTTCACAGCATTCCTATTATATTTCCGACATGAGCAGGTATTTCACTTCATAAGAGAGCAGGGAACTCTGAAGGCTGCAGAAACTGTAAGGCTGTGACAAACGAGTGCACTTAACAAACAAAAGCTCATTCTCAAACAGAAACTAACCCACAACTGTCAACCACTTATTTTACATTTCGTGTAACACTTCAGTGCAATATTTCTTTTCCTTTCATACATTTTAATGTCATATTTATCCTGCTAAAAACCCAATAAAGTGCTCCTATGAGACCGATTTAATTACGGATTTTAAGCCACGTCATATTAGCATAGCCAACTGCAGCAGGTTAGCACGGATACAAACCTCCGTCTTTCACACTTTTAACTTTCAATAAACCGCTTTCACCAAAGCAAGCTCCTAACAAACCAGCACTTATTGCGAACCGGGTGTAAATGGTGCGTTTGTATTTCCTCACCGTTTGTAATAACGGCAGCAGCCAGAGTAAGTAAACCTCCGCCGCCATTCTAACTTCTTCCACCGAAACCGGGCGGAAGTGCGTCACGCTTAGCAACAACACCGAAGCATATCTGATCATAACAACGAGGCGTCTTTGTTTACCTCTAACAGTTAGCTAATTAAAATTAATGATGTTTTATCGGTGTTGTCCAAATACTGGCTGAAATACTGATACTGAAACCGCCAAGAGAATGATTTAACGTAACAGGCTTGCTTTTGGTCCGCTAAGTGAAGGCCGTATTACAAACACATCCCTATATTAGTGCACTACATAGGGAAATATACTGTTTCCCTCAACATTAATTTTAATGTTGAGGAATAAACATTCATGTACAAAACAGGGCACCAACACGACAGTAGATGAGAATATGAGTTCAAGAGTGGGGAAAAGGTTGGCGTCCAGACCAGGAACCGAACTAGGGATTCCTCCTCCTTCACCCATCCTTACTTAGTTCGCTACTGAATAAACGAGTGTTTTGCGAGTACCTAGTGCACTACACGTAAACATTTTGGGATTCAGCCAGAGATTGCTAACTGTTTTGGGTCCACTAGGGCTGAATCTCAAATCGCTTCTTACTACCTATATCGGTGCACTTCATATGGTACGAACGTGTGATACGAAGTGCACTATATGTACAAAAATGGTCTTGAGTGTGTGTCCCGTTTTTGATCCCTGTTTTAACCCACAGCTCTTTTAGGTACGCGTTTTGTATGCTTGTTACCTACATAGTGAGTGACCAATAAGTGCTACCCAGGTAGTTCACTTCGTTTAGAGCAGGGCGGTATTTGAGATACAAGCGAGCGAACTAGGCTAAGCTAACGGTACGAGCAAGACCAACAATCAGCGTTCACAGTAGTAGATAATAAAATACATACTTTATGCATGATTGAACTTGTATCTCGACTATTAGTTTTGTAAGGAGCCATGTAGGCAGCGAGGGGAGCTAATCAGATCTGGATGTTCGTTGTTCGGAGTGAAACTTCGTGTAAAAGGACAGTTTGGGCTCTGATCCTTATCTGTTGATCGGAGGAGCTTCGGCAGCTGCGGTGTGTGAACTTCATCATGTCTCTCACATCGTGCCTGCTTTGATCTGATGGGCTTTTTAAGGATCATCATGTTGGTACCGAAGTTTCAGCTGCTGGCTCTGCTGGCCTTCACAGTTACCATGCTGTTCCTGGAGAACCAGGTCCATCAGCTGGATCAGTCCAGAGCTAAACTGGGTAAGATGGATGGTTTATCTAAACAGGACTCCACTGTTGGTTTAAAATGCAAAGCTTGGGTTTCAGGACATAACGTCTCCAGCCCTGGTCCAGCCTTTGTCTGTTAACCTGGGTCAGTATGAAGTAGCAGCACCAGTGATGATAAATTGGCTATAAATGTGAGTCAGTATCAGATTAGGTGCTTTGGATTTAAAAAATCCTTCAATTATTGCACACCTGCAAACACTGTATAGATCATGGATGTTCCAGCCATTTTAACTACTATTCATCTCAATAAAGTAATGTTAAACACCAAGGGCAACAACAATATGGCCTAGAACTTCCACCTGCCTAACCAGGAATTCACAGTATTCCTAATGGCAAGCCAGTACCTTGAACGTGGTGCTAGTCAGTGCCGGGGGATGATTCCCATACCTGCTCTCCTCCCTCAGACACAGCAGTCGGTGGACAGCAGCGTCTGGACATGAACCTGGCTCACTCTGGTGGTAGTCTAGGGATTTTCAGCCTAACCCACCATCACCATACCTTCATTTTGCAAGCCCAGCCTCATGTCTGAACCCAGGTGGTTTTAGTTGCCGGTTCTGAGCTAACCCACATAGACACAGGGCGAACTTAAACTCCACACAGACGGAGTCCGAGCTGAAAACGTAACCAGGAGAGCTAGCTAAAACATATTAAACATTTATTAAGACCCTCTGCTTAAATAACCGCATTTGAACATTAAACCAAAATCACTTCTGTTTAGACTTAGTCAATCTGGAACGTGTTATGTTTTCTCTATCTGTAGGTCACATGATACTTTCTGTCACTGGCTGTTACTCGATCACCCTGTCTGGATCAGAGCCGTTTCTCTCAGACGTCTGGTTATTGAGCTGTTGCTCAGCCGATCTGTTTATGCTCTGTTATTAGAAGTTCCCAGCACAGTGATATTTAGCCTCTGCTTGGTAATGGACGCTCTTCAAAGCAGCCCTGTTTTTAGGTTAGTCAGTAAGGTTCACAGCTGAACCATGCGTCAGTTTGGAACCTGTACATGTCAGCACGAGGGTTCGAGTTTCCAGACAGACGTGCTGTTGGCTGTCTCAGTATAAAGACTTTCTACTAGAGACGGAAGTAGTACCAGTTTTTCACTTCTGATACCCCAAAAATCTGGCGATCTCAATCTGAAAATCGGTTTTACTCTGGAACTAATAATAATGTAGGAAAAATACTTAAAGTCCAGTATAAGCTTCCAGTATTGTGTTAAACCAATTAAATATGAAAAGTAATACATAAAACATTGAATTGCACTCTAAGTGTGATTTGGACTCCACGTACACTAAGTCCCCTAGATACGAACCAGTTCTGTTCTGAGAGTGGGTTCGTAGGTCCAAACATGTATAGTGCTAGTAAGCTCATGTATGTTCTAGAGACTGTTGTGGCTCGGTTGATGTGTTTCAAGACTTTTGTGTAAGTTCCATGTTTGTGTCTTATCTGTACCAAGCTGTAAATGGAGTTTGTAAGTGTATGGACCTGTCCTTTTGTAAGTAGTACTCCTTTGTTACCTGTATACTCTCTCTAACCTATAACTATACAAACGGGTTCCGTTCACTCGTTGAGTCTGTGGTTCATCTGGCTGATCTTCTGTGTCGTTCCTAATACTGTCTGTCGATGCATTTTTGGTTTCCATCAAATAAAAGTATCAGGTCCATCATACCATCCTCTTAACCATAAGGCTTTAACCTACACAGGGTCATAACAGTACATTAATTTGTGTACGTGGTGTGGATTTCCATAAAGAAAACATGCAGTGGCGTTAGGGGTGTGCTTCTCATGAAAACACACTTTATATTTACACTACAGGAGCCTAGAAAGACTACGTGACTAAGGTCATGTCCGGTCAATGTCCATTTCGGTCAGCGACCTGTTTCACAGGACATAATGTGGACGTTTTAACGCAGCATACCTGTAGTGTTAAATGCTTAGCTGCCAGGTCAGAATGGTCATGCGTTGAGGTTTTGATGGACAGGCCCCAGTGCAGTACATGAGCTCTTCTAACGTAATGTTTGATCTGGTCCAGAGACAGCTGAGGAGGAGCATGAGAAGGAGCTATGATTAACTTTGACCTCTTTATCACCTCCAAGTAGCAGCTGGAGTTTTGCCAGTTTGGGAAAAACTGTTGCGCCTCAAGATCATCCATTTTACTGAAAGTGAATCTTGTATACCCTATATATGACTAGTCGTGATGTAACCTTGTGCGTCTCTGACATGGCCACCGATGCCGACAGAGACGTTAAATAAAACCAAATAAACAAACATATATTTGCCAGATGAAAATATATTCCCTCTTTCCAAGTGGCGCCATGTTTATGTTTGATCTTCGGTTTGTCTCTTCTATTATGTGAAATAAGAATTAAATAACATCGTGTACCAACTCTATCAAATATTTCTGCTTGTCTAGTTTATCAGGCTCTTTGCCGCTCAGTAGCAGATGACCTGCGCTTACGTGGTTGTGCTCCTCCGCTTTGCAGAGCGCGCCATCGCGAGGCTCGAGCTGCGCGATATCGAGGAGCGTCGCAGTCAGGATGGAGCGAGGGACTCTGGTGAGAATTCAGAGGAGGACATGGTGGTCATCTATAACCGCGTTCCCAAAACAGCCAGCACCTCCTTTACCAACCTGGCGTACGACCTGTGCAGCAGGAACCACTACCACGTCCTGCACATCAACACCAGCAAGAACAACCCAGTCATGTCCCTGCAGGACCAGGTCTGGTATCTCACACACACACACACAGTCTGGTCCTACAGAAAGGGTCGAATGATTGAAGTATGTTTACATCACTCATAAGGCAATGGTTAGTGGATTGTGTGAGATTCAGGACAGAGCCTGTGTTAACACAGTGGAGTTTTATATGTGAAACACCTACAGTGCTGCTTAAAAGTTTGTTTTAAAAATATTTCTGCCTAAATATGACCTAAAATAAAATGTCAGAAGCCTTAAAAGTAGATACAGATAAATATTATGCTTGCTCATTTATTGAGGAAAATGATCCAGCTTGACATATGTGAGTGGTAAAAGTATGTGAACCACCAGTATTAGCAGGTAATATACTTATTTATCTACTGGATTGTCGCCCTAATTTGGCCGTGCCTTTTTATCCTTTATTAAAGGCTTATTTTTGTCGCTTGTTTTTGTGTAGGTGCGCTTTGTGAAGAACGTGACGTCGTGGAAGGAAATGAAGCCGGCACTCTACCATGGCCACGTTTCATTCCTCGACTTTGCAAAGTGAGTGCTTTTTTGTATTTTGTATGTAATTCACCCGCTTGTGTGTGTGTGTGTGTGTGTGTGTGTGTGTGTATTACACGGTAGTTTGACTTGAATGGGAAATTTTTATGCTGCTGTAATGTAAATAGAGCTTCACAAGTCCACCCCTCTGTGTCTCTTTATACATAATACACTGAAAGATCCACACGAGGTCAAAAGTATTGGGACACAAACAGTTACTGCCACATTTCAAGTTGTAGTTTCTTCAAGAAATGCAGTTCTAACTTTGAATTGTTGTTCTGAACAAAAATGGAATGTTTTCTCTCAGGTATTTGAGATATGGCGACGCTACAATAGAGCATTTGGTTTACAATTTTGAACCGCGCTTACGTGCATGTACAACTCGGCTGGGGTCCGGTCTCCGAGTTTGCAGGTGGGTCGAGGAGTTGTTGAAATGAACACGTCATAACGTCGCCCTGCCTTTCTGTTCTGTCAGATTTGGTGCGATGAAGAAACCCGTTTACATCAACATAGTGCGCGACCCCATCGAGCGCCTGGTCTCCTATTACTACTTCCTGCGCTTCGGGGACGATTACAGACCCGGCCTGAGACGCAGGAAACAGGGGGACAAGAAGGTAGGACTGGAGTCCAGAGGACTTGCTTTTGGTTTGATTAGTTTCATTGTAGACGAAGGGCTTACTTCTGTAGGCTTCCAGTATATTTAGCTGGTTTGTTTTGTTTTATTTTTCTGTTAACGTTGCTTATCCTGGTCAGGGTCTGTGGTAGCCTAGCGGTTAAGGCACTGGACTCAAATCCCACCTCTGCCAAGCTGCCGCTGTTGGGCCCTTGAGCAAGGCCCTTAACCCACAATTGCTTGGATTGTATCAATTGTAAGTCGCTCTGGATAAATCCATGTTTTTAGAGGCAGCCTGTTGCTCGTCCTATAAGCTCTTGATGAGCTGTTCCGCCCGACGACCGAGCTCTGATTGGTCAGCCTGATTTTTAACGCAGGAATCGGATTTTACGCAGCGTCACGCTCCGTGAGTTTCGGACTCGGCCTCTGTGATGAGGTTAAATGCATGTTTAATAAACGTGTGTGTGTTTTGTCCCACAGACATTTGATGAGTGTGTTGCTTCAGGAGGATCAGACTGCGCTCCAGAAAAACTCTGGCTCCAGATTCCTTTCTTCTGTGGTCATTTCTCCGAGTGCTGGTCAGTCCAGAATTGCTTTTTATTGTGATTCACTTTTAATAATTCTCCGCTTTGACATGCCGAGTTTGTCGTGTGCTGCAGGAACATCGGGAGCCGCTGGGCTCTGGATCAGGCCAAGTATAACCTGATTAATGAGTACCTGCTGGTGGGCGTGACCGAGGAGCTCGAGGACTTTGTAATGATGCTGGAGGCGGCACTGCCACGGTTCTTCAGAGGTGCCACTGAGCTCTACAGGACGGGTACGGTCCGGGCGTTTCAGTTATCCAATCAGAGCAGCTGTTGAATAATCCAGCATTACTCAAGTGGTCTTCCTGCTTATTTATTTTTATTTATAAAACTGCACAGACAGAGCATTTATAGCTTAAATCAGTGTTCATTTAAGTTCAGAAATTTTATGTCTACTTTATTATTAATAGTTTTATCAGTTGGCTGATATATATTGGCCATCGGGCACCCTGCTCTCCAAATATGGGCGTCGGCCATTAAAAAAGCCATATCGGTTGAACACTAGTGCTTGGTGTGTATGGCTGTACTAAAAAATTGATACAGCAATATATCACGATATTTGTTTTTGTGATGTACTACATCGATTTCCAGCTGAAAATATCGATTTATTTTATTTTATTTTTTTTGAAGGAATAAAAAAAATTTTTTTTTTTTAATCGGGTGTAAATCTCCGCTCCTGTAGGTGTCACGGTACAGTGTTTTGATTCAAATGTCTGTTTCAGATTTCTCAAAAATTTGTTTTTGGAGTTGATCTGATTTATCGTGTTTAATAGATTTCATTTTAAATATGAAAAATCACCCAGAATGCATGGATGGAACGTTCAGATTGACATCATGACTGAAAAAAGGTCGAATTCTAACTGACCGCACACGCCCACCCCTCTGTCTCTTTATACATAATACATTGCAAAATCCACACGAGGCCAAAAGTATTGGGACGCGAACAGTCACGGCCACATTAAGTTGTAGTTTCCTCAGGAAATGCAGATCTAGTTCTCTCTCTGTTACTTAAGATATTTTTGCTTACAAACGTAGACTTCAGAATGAAAAAGGAATGGCTTTTATTGATGGTGAAATCTATAATTGCGAGAAAATCAGGTATATCGAATCGCATCGTGAGCAGAGTGTATCGGTACAACCCTAAAAATTAATAAAGAAAAACTCGTGCTCGGAAGCTACGCGCTGGCATCGGTGTTCCACCCTCGTGGGTGCCTTTCTGTGCTTTTGGTCGACTCACACCTTTAATTAAAGATACTTTTTAATATTTGATCATATTTTATTCCTTCTATTCTTATTTTACCTTTAGCTAGGGACCTGTCATTAAAAAAAAAAAAAAATTGGCACCATTTTCGTTACAATCAGTTTCAAGACCTTATAGAACATTAGTAGATCCTGTGACTTCTGCCATCAGCAAATTTTTTTTTTATTATTATTATTATTATTATTTTTATTTTTATTTTTTTATTATTATTTGGTACAGCAGTGTGTCATGAGTCGCTTGGTACTTTTGAGTGGTTTAAAAGTAACATGTAAGATGAACCATATGTTACTCCTAATTAGAACTCCATCTTGACGTAAATCTGATTGCTCAGCAGTCTGACTAGCTGCTTTTCCCAACCAGGATTACTTTTAATCCCAGACAATGTAATCCAGGTCTAGATAATTGGCGTTGATAAGGATGCTCGCGGTTGTGTGGCTTGACCCTGCCGATGCCTTTTCCCCTCCTGAAGGAAAGAAATCTCACCTGAGGAAAACCAGCGAGAAGAAGCCGCCCACGAAGGAGTCCATCGCCAAGCTGCAGCAGTCGCCCATCTGGAAGATGGAGAGCGAGTTTTACGAGTTCGCGCTCGAGCAGTTCCAGTTTGTGCGCGCCCACGGCGTCCGGGAGAAGGACGGCGAGCTCTACCTGCTGCCGCAGAACTTCTTCTATGAGAAGATCTACCCCAAGACGACCTGAGGGGGGAGACTGAGGGCGGCGAGGGCTACCCTGGTGCAGGTTTTACTGTCGTCACAATCACTGGAGGTGCACAGGCTGGTCTGAGGTCTGTCGGTTACAGTCCGCCGGTCGGCGCGGGGCGGCTGATCCTAACATGGAGGGGTTTTAGGACCGATTTGTAAAAGATTTCTTTAGATTTATTCCTTTGGTGGACGCTTTTGTTTAGACAGTGCCAGAATCCGGTCAGAGTCGGGCCCATGAGTTGCTCTGACAGCCCGGGATCTAATGCGAGCTCATTCATGTTCCTGTCAGACTGTGGTACTGCCCTCCACGACATCCTGAGGCTCCTGGTTGTGCTCGTCTGGCTTCATCAGAGACACGTCTCACCCAGAGTTATTTCACCAGTCGTGAAGGGAAGCTAAAGGAGACCAGTTACCATTGTATAACTTCGAGATCTGATAAATTCATGCTGTGATGATCATCAAACCCAGTATGACGGCTCAGTTAGGAAATCTAGTTTTTCGCTGGACTTTAATCCGCAGTCACACCATTTGGATTCGTTTTGGACGCCCTCTCGTATGGCTTAAAGAATTATTTGTTGTGCGATCCCACTACAGTCGTACCTCTGTTCTCAACTCCCATAAGGAGTAATGTCAGTTGAAAATCCCCCTGTATGAGGCATTATCAGCATTAATGGAGCTGTACTCTACAGGAGCTCCTGATTTATGATGGGGAGATGTTCAAATCCATCATAAGTTAAATATCACGATCTGAGGAGTCTGTACTGTATCATAGACGAGCCGATTACCCATTAACACTTACCCTACAGTTACCCAACATCGTTGACACAAAGCTTAGTTTATAATAAAGTGTTAAAATCTCATGTCATTTAGCGAGGAATGGATTAAAAGTCAAAAGTAAAAGCAAAACACTTAGTCTACTGATGAACTCTAACTGCAGCCTGTGTTCTGGAGCATTCAGTTCCTGTTTTGCTTTCAGTTTTCTCTTATTACTGACCTTTTAGGACCCATGGGGATTTATTTGCACGAGTTAATTGAATCCTGTTTAAATGCCACGTTCACAAACCGCAGCTTAATTCTGATCAGACCTCTTATCTTTTCTGCCTTCTCAGAACAGGATTAGTCTGAGTCCTAAACAGTTTAAGCCTGGGGTTAATCCATGTGCAGAAATCTGGGCTTATGAGCACTTGTTCTGTTGCATGATGAGTGCAGTTCCTTTTAAAGCTGTCTATTCATGGAGCTTGGTGCCATGGTCAAAGTACATGAGTTCAGTACCAGCAGTGCCTCCTGCCTGGCTGGGAGCTCCATGGGCATCATCCCAAATGGACATGTTGGAAATGGAAAAGGCACCGGATCCCCTGTGGCCCTGACCAGGAAAGGGCAGGGGTCAGACATTTTAAAAATGTAGGTTGGGAGGACTAGTAAAAATTCTTCAATTTTGCATTTTCATGAATTTAACAAAATGTTTTTCATTAAAAATCCTATTACCAGTGTAACTATTTGAGTAAAAAGTTGAGTCTTTGGAAAAAACAAAAACATACATTTAGAATGGATTAGTATTTGGTATGTTCTCCTTGGCGTGAGCTGCATGGACTCCATAAGTTTGTTTAAAATCTGATGATCCATGCTGTTCAACACCATTTCACAATATTCCAAAGAGCACCTTGTGATGTGACTGAATGCTCTGCTTTCAGTCTTCGAGTGCCCCCATAAATGCTCAGTGGCATTTTAGGTCAGGTGACTGTGGAGTAAAGTCCATAACAGTCAGCGCTCCTTCATCTTTGGTTTTCAGGTAGTTGTCACCATAGGGGTGGGCGATATGATGATATTTTATCGTATTGCGATACATTTTTGATGATGCACTTTTTAAGAGTCTGCCATCACATGTATCGTGATAAATATCGCGTATCGTGAAAATCTTTCATTATCGTGATGCAATATTTTTACCATATCGCCCACCCCTACGTTGCCAAGCCTTGAGGTGAGTGTTGGAGTTGAAGTTTCACAGATAAGCGGTCGGTGTGACTGCGGCTCAAGCCTTCGGTAGGTGAAAATGTGTAGCAGATCTCAAGTGACGTGTTTGATGTGATTTGAATTCTTTTGAATGGTTGATCCTCCTATAAACGTTATTATTTCATACTTGCTTTATTATGCTATAACGGTTTAGTGGTAGCTACGAGTGAACTCAGGGCTGGAGGAAATACCTGCTGCCACAGCAGCCATCCCACAAAGTGTTAAAGCCACACTACAATCTGGACTTCGCACATATCGTTCATTACTGTCTCATTAATTCTGGAGTTGGTTCATCACAGACTAGTGCTTTGTTTTAATTCTCTCTAAGGCTGAAATGCTGTTCTGTTATGTATTGATACAAAAGATTGTGCTTTGATTTTACTCATGGATGCACCAATCACATTTTATTTTTTTGTAAAATACTGTTTATCAGAGCTTAGAGTATCAGCTCATTGTATACTGTTTTGTTTTGTTTTTTTGAAGGCATGTGTTTGCAGATGCACCATTTCTTCGTGTTTTTTTTAAGGAATTGTTGCTTTGGGTGTAATTAATGATCTTTTCTCAAGTATTTCACACATCAATTGATTATTTCTCTTTAGCCTATCAGGCTTTTCATTCTGATCATGATCATGATTGGTGTATCCCTGAATGTATCCATTGGTTTTGTCTTGTTGTATTTTTTCCGCCATTGTACTTATTACTGATGTCATGCTGGATGGGGATTTTTGTCACCCCTCTGATTTGTACATTGAATTTTTCAAACTGTGTGAAAGACTACACCCGTGTGTGTGTGTCCTGTCTCGCACCATGTGCGGAAAAAGGAGAGAGCTGAGTAAAGACGATGCGACACACAACGAGTGTGTTTGTTTATGGATCGTTCATTTTCTTACCCGCTTAAACCTGGTCAAGGTCTTGGGGCTCAAGGTAGGAACAACCCTAGGCAGGACGCCAATCACAGGCACACTAAGGCCACTTTGGAAACACCAAGTAACCTAACACATCATTGGACTGTGGGAGGAAACCGGAGTAAAACCTACGCTGATACGGGGGAACGAATCCGAGCTCTGGATCGAACCAGGGATCTCTGGAGCTGTGAGGTGACCGCGCTAACCGTGGTGCCACAGCTGTGTTTATTGGCACAGAGTAATCTGTTGCATAAGTATGCCTGCCCTGCATGGGACACCAATCACACCCGCCTATTCTTTTTAAATTAACTGACAAGCTGTCCCACTCATTTATTCACATTTTTACTGCCATGCTTTTGGGAGGTTAGTAGGGAAGTTACTTTTGGCTAGTTTTATACTTCTAACGGCAGAGCCTATGCCAGAGAACACTGCATGACGAGCGTGCCATGGTCAACATGCCTGTCCATTGCAGTTTGGGGGACGATCCACAGCTCTCCTCCCTCATGCCAGGGGCGATTCTAGGATCAGAGCTGTAGGGGTACTGAAACCCCCTTCTTTCATACACAAAACCTGTGTATTTTAAAGTCATTTTGTACTGTCATTTCCATACAAGTGAAGGAAGTGTGAAAAGAACACCTGACCTTTTGGGTAGTGGGAAAACACTGAACACAATAGAGCAAGTGGATCATACCAATTTTTGAGGTAAGGGGAGAATGCTGTATTTTTGATGTTAAATAATTGTTTTAGCCATATACTTTCTATAGTTTTAATGTCTTTTAAGCTTATCAGCGACAAACTTATGAAAAACAACAACAACGGAGAACCAGCAAGGTAGATGTGTGTAGTCGAGAGGACGGGGAGTTGGGACGGTGCATAATAACCCCAGCAGCACTGCTCTGTCTGATCCACTTGTACCAGCACAACATCAGTGTGACTGCAGTGCTGAGAATGATCCAGCACCCAAACAGTACCTGATCTGTGCTGGTCCTGGCAAGAACTGGGTGAAAGAAGGCTTTGACTCCATGACTGTAGTTTCGCTCTTAGATTTATCGTCATACCTGGGCCACTTAATTTCGATGTGCATACTTCACATTCTATTCGAACTTTGACTCCATGACTTTAGTTTCGCTCTTAGATTTATCATCTACGCCGCCCAAGGAGGTTGGGCCCCTTTTTGAGTCTTGGTCCTCCCAAGGTTTCTTCCTAGAACTAGGGAGTTTTTCCTTGCCACTGTCGCCCTAGGCTTGCTCAATTTGGGATTGGACGTAGTTATTAGGAGATAATCTAAACTTGTAAAGTTGCTTCGAGACAATGCTCCATTGTAAAAAGCGCTATATAAATAGATCTGACTTGACTGGCTAACAGAGTATGCAGAGAACCTGATGGACTACAGTCTGTCACTGTAGAACTACAAAGTGCTTCTCTGTGGTGAGTGGAGCTGAGAAAATGGGCAACGAGTGCAGGAACGGGGTGGTTTTTGTTCTGTATCTTGCAGGAAGACTTCAGTTCAGTCATTTTGCATGTACACCAACAGATGACGCCAGTGAGACGACGTGTGCCTTCATCTAAACAAACCTCTACTTTATAAGCGTAAAGCTCCCTTTTTCCTGACAGCAGTAGTTTGTTCATTCATGTTCATTCAGGTCATTATTAGTTTTGCTGATGTTATTAGACTTTGTCTACAAAACATTCTTATTTAAAAACGCTTACATCTACTGGCATGTTTTTGGAAGGTGCGAAGGGAATAGAATTCATTTTGGCCATTTGTAAAGGTGCCCTGGAAGGGATGCCAGTCCACCTCAGAGATGGGTAATACTCGCTGTTGCAACACCTGTCCATGATCTCAGGCACAGCTCATCAGGTCTGCATGTGATTTTCTTTAGAAATGTTCTCTCTTAATTTCTATATTTAGCTTCTGGTTATTTAAGTCTATTATTGATATAGATAACAAAACATAAAATGATTACAATAAAGCAGATCCAATCGATTGATGGCACGAGTGAGTTCCTGAGGTCCTGGGTTCATATTCCAGGTGTTGCAATTTTAGCTTAGTTGAATAAATTGTCTAAATTTTCCATGTTAAATTTTCAATAAAATGTCGCCTACCTGTATAGTGATTACGTCTCCTAGTAAAACTGATATAATTCCTTAAACTATTACTATAAAATACTAAACCCTAATTTAAGTCTTGGTCCTCCCAAGGATTCTTCCTTATAACGTTTAGGAAGTGTTTCCCTGCCGCTGTCATTCCAGGCTTGCTCTGTTAGGCCCTACATATTCATAAAGCTGCTTGTGAAAATTATTTCAAATTTGAAAATCCACCTAACCTTGCAATATTACTAACAGGCGTAGAGGAAATGTCTCTGTCACAGACAAAGCAACTGAACGCTGACAAATCCCTTGGGATAAACTTATTCATGGTGACACCAACATCCAAGTTCATCACTCATCCAGGGGAGAGACATAAGGGCGGCACGGTGGCTAGCATCGCTGCCTCACAGCAAGAAGGTCCTGGGTTCAATCCCAGGGTGGAGCGGCCTGGGTCCTTTCTGTGTGGAGTTTGCATGTCCTCCCTGTGTCTGCGTCTGTCTCTTCTAGTGGGAAAACTTCCCTAATCTGCAAATCTGCATATTAAACTGATCACTGGTTGCATTGTTATGCAATGGTGCTGGTACCAGTCATTATGTGGGACTGTGGTAGCCTAGTGGTTAAGATACTGGACTCTGAACCAGAAGGTCCAGGGTTCAAATCCCACCTCTTCCAAGCTTCCACTGTTGGGTCCTTGAGCAAGGCCCTTAACCCACAATTGCTTGGATTGTAAGACTGTATCAATTGTAAGTCGCTCTGGATAAGGGCGTCTGCTAAATGCTGTAAATGTAATGTAAATGTAATAATGACATGGTAGCTCTACAATATAGGGTTTGGAAATAATAAGGAGGAGCTATGGCCCTTGAGCTTTATCCAATCAGAAAACTGTACCTTATTTATATTATCCCTCACTGTTTTTAAGATTCTGGAATCTCACCAAAAATACAAAAGACTTAACAAAAAATGCAATCAGCGATGGCTTATTTACAGCCATTCCACATGCACGGTTAGTTTAGCGTGCTGAATAGTGTCAGCGTGTCGAGGCTCGCGTCCAGACTTCGTAAGCTACTGTACACACTGTAAGATTAATGATCTGTCTGCGATCTCGCTTTCAGCAGTACCTGTGCATGAGGGAATCCTCGTCTGTGCACTTTCAGCTGTCACCGTATATGTGCCCTATTATCTCCAAAATCATTATTTGAACTTTCCCCGTCTTGCACTTGAATAAAGTTGGTGTGCTTAAAGGAAAATGACTCTGTTGTTCACCTGGGTGAAAAAAATGTATTGGTCTTACAATGTATTATCACTGTGTCTGTGTTTTTGTGTGAATGGGCAGGGTTTAGCTACAGCTGGAGACTCCAGACTCAGACTTACAATCCTACTCAGACTTGCTACAAGAGGGTTGATCATCAACTTGGACTTGCACCCTAGAGACAAGCGACTCGGGTCCCACCTCCCACTGGAGATCTGTGACTCACCTCAAACTTAGCACAGCAGAAATTCATGACTCAACTCAGATTTCATCGTTAGGATGAAACTCAGCTTGGACTTGCACTGTAGAGACCTGGAACTCGACTTGGACTCCCAGGCTAGAGACCCAAGAGCTTAAACAATCTTGTTACAGCACACCAGAGACTTGAGACTCGATCTTAAGAGTCCAGTCTCACCTTGGACATGCACCCTAAAGATTTGTGACTAGAGACTCAAGACTTGACACCAAGGCAAACCCTAGAGACTGAACTGCGACTTGACAGAGATTTGTGACTCGAAACGGACTTTAACGTTAGAAACTCGAGATTTGACTGGAACTCCCATGCTAGGGACTCGTGCCAAAGACTCAGGATTCACCTCGGGCTCGCATAGTAGAGACTTGGGACTCGACTCGGACTCCCACGCTTAAGACCCGACTTTGACCTTGGCTCAAACTCACACATCACAGACTCTTGGTTCTACTCAGACTCGCTCAGAGTTTCAAGACTGGAATCTGACCTGCATGCTGGAGACTCACGACTCGACTCGGGATTTGACTCACAGTCTTTGCTACTGACTCGAGCCTCGACTCAAAGTGATACTCCAGAAACATTATTAATTAAAGAGATTTAATTAGTCAGATTTGGGGTGGCACAGTGCCTCATGGCTCTGAGATCCCCGGTTCGATCCTGACCTTGGACTCCCATGTGTGGAGTTTGCATGTCCCATCCCTGTGACTGTGTGCTCTGGTTTCATAGTCCAAGGACATGCATTAGGTTGATTGGTCACTTTAAATTGGCTCATGACTAGTGTGTTGATATAACCGTGTGTCTGTTGTGAATAAAGCATTTGATGCTGATGTGACGTTAAAATATATTCAAATAAACAATAGGTTCGATTCACCGACTGTTAGGGGCATAATAAACGTCACTAAATCCCTCACGCAGTGCATGTTATCGCTGCAGTACGCGGTTTGTTATTGTGCAACCCAAAGCAAATGATCCCTGGAAAAGACTTGCTTTAAGAATCAGAGACCGAAAACATCCTTTGGTAAATGTTCTTATTGGAAAATGTGCACAGTAAGTTTATGAGAATCCTGCTTCTTGCCTGTTTATGCGATTTTTGCAGTTCGTCAACTGTTGGAAAAAAGTCTGTTCTCCGAAACAACCTGGCAACCCTGTGTAAACTGCGGATCTAATCTGGCAACCACATGTACGGTACAGCGGCTGTACTCCACCAACTTCAGTGCGAACTGCACGCTCTGCCTGGGCTCTCCCGCTTATTGGAGTGCGCAGAAAGTTTGGAAATGGGACTCTGTCCACGTCTAGGCTTCTCCGTGACTTCTTTAGCGAGTGTAGGATAGTGCCTTTTGCATTAAAGAAGAAAACAAGGTCTTGGTTTCGGGGTGTGTTTGTGCCCCTCTAGCCCCCTTCCTTCGCCGCAGAGTTTTGGAATCGGAGTGGAGAGGCAAGATGGCCGCTGATCCAATGCAGGTACGAAAACTTTCCCGTCTTGGTAAAATTGTGTTTATGGGGTGTGTGGTCATATTTGGGGGCAGAATAAACACTGCGCAGTTTTTACCCATATGTGCAAGAAGTGTTAGTGCTCAGTCAGGCGCAGTCCAGAAGGGGGATTTGATTCCATTCCTGCGGATAGTGAAGAGCGGATGCTTCCAGTTCACAGCGGTGCTGCTTTATTCCCCCAGTCCGTTACGCGGCAAAAAGACTCGGAACGTTACAGTTCGGGACGTTACAGTGTTGTAGTTTGTCCCAATTTATAGATTTGATAGACCCATCTGATAACATAACTTTTTGTATTGTTTTTGTGTGTGTTCGTGTTTAAACGCTCAGAAGAATTCGGGGAAAACTGATTCGGTTCTGTTACTCTGCTGGCAGTTACATGGAGTTGTTTATGTCTTTTTTTGTGAGCATTCTGCCTGATGTTACTGTAGCTGTTACTGCGACTGTTACTAAAAGCTCACCAGGCTGGTGTGTGCCAGTCACTGATTTCACAAAACCTAATGACGTCTGCAATAGTACTGTTACTCTTGGTGTTACTGTTATGCAGTTTTACTGCTGCTGTACCTCTTGCTGTTGCTGTTACTACTAGTTTTGTTGTTGTTGCACCAAGAATAATGAACAGTAACACTGTTAAGAGTATTTTAGTGTAATTTAGTGCTAGTGATTTTGTTACTGTTTAGTGTTGACTTAATGCTTCAGTTGTTTTTTATTATTGTTGTTGGTGTTGCAGCTAGTCTACTCCTAATGGTACTGTTAGTGTTACAGTTAGTTAGTTGTTTTATTATTTTTAAGGGTATGGTTGTGTTATGGTTAGTAGTTCTGTCAGTGTTACAGTTGCAGGATTTGTTGATGTTATGATTACTGTTAATGGTTTTGTTCGTGTTACAGTTAGTGTTTGTGGTTTCATCAGTGTTAAATTTACTGTTGTTAGTAATGCTAGTGTTACATAGGCTGTTACTGGTACAGTTAGTGTTACATTGGCAGTTACTGGTGTTAGTGTTACTGTTCGTGGTGTTCTTAGTGTTACGGTTATTGTTATTGGTGTTCTTAGTGTTACAGTTACTGTTTGTGTTACATTACTGTTACTGGTGTTGCTGGTGTTAATGGTATTCTTAGTAGTATGGTTACAGTTAGTGTTACATCAGCTGTTACTGGTGTTTTAGTGTTTTGGTTATTGTCAGTGGTGTTCTTAGTGTTACAGTTACTGTTTGTGTTACATTACTGTTACTGGTGTTGTTGGTGTCACTGTTAATGGTATTCTTAGTGGTATGGTTACAGTTAGTGTTACATCAGCTGTTACTGGTGTTCTTAGTGTTTTGGTTATTGTCAGTGGTGTTCTTAGTGTTACAGTTACTGTTTGTGTTACATTACTGTTACTGGTGTTGTTGGTGTTACTGTTAATGGTATTCTTAGTGGTATGGTTACAGTTAGTGTTACATTGGCTGTTACTGGTGTCCTTAATCTCAAAGTTACTGTTAGTAATTTTGTTAGTGTTACTGTAACAGGTGTCTTTGTTATTATTAGTGATTTTATTAGCGTTAGAGTTAGTGGCGCCCTTAGTGTTACTGTTAGTGGTTTGTTAGTGTTACAGTTATTGTTACTGGTGTTCTTAGTGTTACTGTTTGATCATTACATTTACATATAGTGTTACTGTTGCTGTTACTGCTAGGGTGATTTCAAATGCTAAGCTACATGATGATTCTTCGTGAACGGTGAATGGAAACTTTAATGAATGGTGCTGCTTCTTTATCTTTATGCTGTTTTAGCTTGTACATTGTGGAAGTGATGCATCAGAATGTCACAGTTTGAGGCCGTGCTCGATGAATATCCGGTTCATTCTATTAATTAGACAGAATTCTTTTGTTCTCTGGACGCTCCCTGCTCTTACACGCCTTCCTCAATAACAAACTGATTAGGCCGAGTCCTGTTCTTGAGCGGGCAGTGCTTTTCTCGTGTCGATGGTTTGGTTTTGTTGCTTCGACCTACGCTAGACTTTTTGATAAACAAAAACAAATCGACTATACTTAAGGTTGTATGTGGTTGTCACGCTGTCTGATATTGACACTCATATTACATTAGCGCAGGCATGTTCTGTTACAGTGTCGTCCATGGGCTGTTGGGTCCAGATTATTCCCTTTTCATCCACGACATTAATTAACAACACAGGACTTTGTACACAGGTATTGCCGTGCTGTGTACACCATTGAGGAAACAAAGAGACAGAAAGGGCCTGTCCCAAATGGCACCCTCTACCTGAGCAGAGTGCATCTGAGAAAGAGTTCAGCAGAAGCCTAACAGAAAGAGTGGCGCTCACTAAAGGGCAACACATTTAAAGCAAATTACAAGAGAGATCTTAAAGAAAACCTAACAACGTCTGCCAAGAAGCTACATCTGGGTTGGATCTTCAAGCAGGACGACGATCCATTTCACATCCAAATCCACACAAAATGGTTCAATTAGCCCAGAATTAGGCTCTTGACATGATCACCCCCTGATTTCGCCCCATTCCCCTGATGTATACCCAACAGAAAATCTGTGAGTGAGCTGAAGATGAGTCCACAAGAGTGGATCTGTGTGAGTCTGGAGGATCTAGAGAGTCTTAAATTCCTTCTCCTGCATCGCAAATCCCACCATGCAAAAAGTACCTGATCTGTGCTGGTCCTGTAGGGGTCCTGGTCATTACAGAACAGAGGAAAGGGGACGGACAGAGGATGTAGAGAAAGAGATGGACTACAGTCTGTAATTGTAGAACTACAAAGTGCTTCTTATGGTAAAATGGACAATGATTGTAGGAACTGAAGATGTAGTACCTAATAAAGTGATCGCCGGGTGCGGGTTTGAGTAATCCAAATGTGTTTTAACAACCGGATACCACTTTAAGGTTTTTATATTATTATTATTATTATTATTATTATTATTATTATTGGAAAGGACTTCACGGGTCACATACATGGGTCATGATACGATTATATCACGATACATTGCGATACAATGCATATTGCGATATATTGCGATATTCCAAATAGTTCACTGAAAATATAAAAAGATCCGATCTGTGTTTTTTCTTCTTTCAAAGAACATTGGATATTTTGAGCTGAAAATCGATGTAGTATTTAATAAAGTATAGCCCTAATTATTATTAAAGTGTTAGTGGTGAACACCTAGAACATGGTGATATTTCCTTTTTGAAACCTGTTGAATGGCGCTTTATCAACATAGTTTTTTTGTGAATCTACTTTTATTAGTTGAGAAATTTGCTTGGCTGCTCTGTTCTGTTTCAAAAAGCAACATGATCACATCGTGGCTTGTGATCCTGCCTAAGAAAATGACAGTATGATGTATCTGACGTATCGCTCACCCTCTCTTTTAAGACTCGCATGCTGTCATTCCGCGGCAGTGTTTGTACGTGTGGGTAAGAGCGAGGGAAATAAAGAGAGACGATTAGATGGCGTACGAGGCAGCACCGGCTGTGAGCTTCTAATCCTGTGACTCACATTACTGTCGGTGATTACAGATAATGGGGGAATCCCTGTGTTTGCCAGCTCATTGTCTGGAGTTTTATTGGGGCAGGAAGAGAAGTCCTGGATTATTTTCAACAAACGTCTCGGATAATGAGATAGACAGCAATCAGAACGACAGCTTAGGGCAGGATCTGCAGAGTCAAGCAATATAATAAATTCTGGAATTTAGCATGAACCTTTAATCCTGAAAATGAAAGATGCACCAGTGTGGGGTTTAATGGTAGGCGCTGGTGCTTTTGCTTGTTTGCTGGTTTGTCTTTGCTTTAAGTCCGCACCCATAATAATCGGTCTGCCCTCACATCAGCTGCAGATGTGCTGCGGACATGACGTTTTTAACTTCGGTGCTCATCATGCTGTGTAAAGGGCGTTCTCTCGAATTTGTGTCGTATATATCCGGAATACTCTGTGAATCTGTGAATGCTTTAAGTCCATTTATGCAGTGGTTCCCAGAGTGGGGGGGCGGGCTCCCGCATTCAAGGATTGTCACTTGTAATAATTCTACTGTTGATGGGATTTTAGGGGTGGGCGATATGACGATAT
This sequence comes from Ancistrus triradiatus, assembly GCA_025084515.1. Classification (NCBI taxonomy): domain Eukaryota; kingdom Metazoa; phylum Chordata; class Actinopteri; order Siluriformes; family Loricariidae; genus Ancistrus; species Ancistrus triradiatus. The sequence goes on from JAJAGP010000167.1 coordinate 538,684, forward strand.
TTTATCGTATCGTGATAGATTTTGTTTTTGTGATAGACAGGATGCTTTCCTGAGCAGATCGAGGAGTGCAATTAAACAGTATGGCATAATATTTGAATAGTAGTTTTTTGAGAATCTGTCACTACTGGTGCATTTTGTCAGGGATCACATGCATCGTGAAGATGTCTTTAATTATCGGGATATAATATTTTTACCATATCGCCCACCCCTAGGTGATTTGTCACTTAATTGCATTTCTGTATGAATTACAGTGTTTAAAATAAATTTGGAAGACAGTCTATCAGAGGGAGGGGGGCTTGAAAATATAATTCTTATCTACAGGGCACTGAAGTTGAATTTATCACAAACCAAGGAGTTTAGTATATTCTGTAGCCTAATTAAACACGGTTCAAACACAACAGTGACCACGGCTTTTCCTGTGTCATGACCACAACAGGAAGTTTTATCCATGACGAGCAGCTGTAAGCAAATCAAAAGACAAACGCTGATACGTTCTCAAATGCTGAAGTCTTAATTGTCTTTATAGCATAGATGTATATAGTATATAAAGATATATGAAATGTATTGATATCTGGAGTAATGCATGTCATTTAGTCCATAGTTTGTGGCATTAAGTATTGTTTTCATAGGATTATTAAGTTCACCACCCAGAAACAGTCAGATGGACCAACCACACATCAAGATGGAGTACATACCCCGATCAGCCATAACGTTCAAACCTCTGCCAGGGTGAAGTGATCAGCACAGTGTGATGCTCTGGACAGTGTCCTGCTAGGAAAGCTGGGTTCTGGCTTTCATGTTGATGTTACTTTGACATGGACCACCTACCTACCTACCTACTGCTGCAAACCCAGTACTAACATCCTGGTGCCATAAACCAGAGGTCTTGTGGAGTCCTGAGCAGTTTTAAATGTTCTGCTGACTGGATTATTTATAACATACTCAGTGCTACCTCGGTTCTCGACTTGCTACTTCTCCAAAAATGTCACTTGGGGACATCTTTGTAGTCACTTTTGTAGTCACATGAAGGCAGAATTTCAGGAAACATTTTTTAGTGGGTGGAATAAAAGTTCCACTCAGTAAATAAAGTTTTTTTAATGGCTTTCTAATGGATATTTTTTGCACCTGATAAAACTACTAATAATAATGAGCTTAAGTTATAAATGCACTCTCACTCTAACACCGTTAGAGGAGTGCACGTGGTAGCAGCATCTTTTTGGTTTTAATCCCAGTTCCAGTTAAGAGCAGCGAGTTGTAATGCTTTTTTTGCAGTTTTCATTTTCTCATAAATGATTCTGCCCTCACTGAATGTTTCCCAGCATCTCTTTGTTTGTAGTCAGTAGTTCTGGGTTTGAGCTGCGAAACAAAGTTTCTCTGCATTTTCTCCACTATTTTTGAAGATCGGAGTGCAGATGTCGGTTGGGCTGATTGATCCTACCACTAGTTCAAATGTTTTGGGTTTTCATATGTTGTTTTAAAGGACATTCATGGAAATGGACCCATGAAGTGAAGGTCATGCTTGCATATAAGAATTGCATATTTTTTCCCAGAAAAATACGTCAAATGTTAAACGTGTCCAAGATACAGAATCTTAGCACACATCTGTCCATATCCCGCCCTTCATTTGGGACGTACCTTATCCTGGGGTACAGCCGTAGCCCCTAACACAGGATTAGTGAGCATGTTTTAACTCCTTCTTGTTCCCCAGTCCTTATCGACTCCTTTCTTCTCGTCCAGGGTGACCTGAGGGGTCACATGGTGTCAGACCGACTGCCTTTGGGCCATCACCTGGACTTGTCGGACACCATGGTGCAGCAGAAGCTGGACGTGATCCGCGAGCAGATCAAGCGGGAGATCCGCAAGGAGCTGAAGATCAAAGAGGGAGCGGAGAACCTCCGGAGAGTCACCACGGACAAGAAGAGGCTGTCCTATGTCGACACCATGCTGAAGAAGAGCAACAAGAAGGTGGAGGAACTGCACCAGGAGCTCCAGGAGCTCAACGCTCACATCGTGGTCAAAGATCCAGAGGAACTTCTCTTAGGTACAATCGCAGTTCAGTGAGTCTTCGGTTGTATTCCTCAGGCCACCAAATGCCACGCGGCTGCTTCTAGAGCCTGTCCAGTAGTTTAGAATAACCTGTGATTTATTTAACTACATTTACAGCACTGAGCAAATTCCTGTAATCAGACAGGCTTACAATTAAGCCGAACAGCAGAGGATTAAGGGCCTGGATTAAGGGCAAATCCAGTATTTATTAGCAGTTCAGAGACTTAATATAAGACACGTCCGGTCAGCCTGGACACGTTCATTAAACGACATGACCAACGCGAGACCTAAAATGAAACAAATATCGAACCCAAGGACGTGTTGTAGCTTTCTAATCAGACTCCGATGCAGGCTAGAGGTCACAGGGCGAAAAAGAAACGCAAATGTTTACAAAGTAAGTACTTTGCTCAGTATTCACTAATAGAATCAGTTCGTTATCAGGCTGCCTTGTACTCCCTGTATTTTTTTACTTAAATGGTCAAAAACAAAGGCTGTTATTAGTAGGGATGTCATGATACCAGATGTTTAGCATTCAATACCAGTACCACTAAAATTCTGTGATACTAGGACGAAAAAATAAACCGATGATATGCTGGGTAATGATTTCTCTAGTTGTACATTTTTGGGAATGCCCATGTGCATGAAATGAATTCTACTCTGTAACTGGTGTCTGGGGTTCGAACATTTGTTTGAATCCACTTTTCCACACTGTAGATCAACTTGATGATCCGGTCTCCTTGCTTTATGTGAGTTTAGGTCATAGTTTCTATGATTTTGATTTACATGGTTTGCTGTGCTTTCCTGCTCGACCTCCTCCTCGTGTTGAAGCTTTGAAAAGACATTTAGGAGAATTCGGTTTTCAGTTCAATGTGGATTGCAGCAGATGTTTGAACAGTTCAAACCCAGACACCATCTTACCGAGGACAAATTATTTCACGTCCACAGAGATTTGCACAAATGGCATCTTTAACCTCGCTGTTTATCTTTGCGTTTTTAAACACTACGCGAATAAAATGATTGAAACAAAGCGTTCAGCTTCACGTATCATGCTTGGTAGTTAACTTGGCCTTAAGGATTTGTTTGTTTACCGAAAAGAGTCTGCTTTTCTCTGTGTAAACTTGAAGTCACATGATCCACTCTGATAACTGTTGCTTGTTTAATGCCATTTTTGAGCCGTATAATCATGATAAAACAGTCACACACACTACTGCGGTATTTTCAGTAGATTCTTGGAAACGACAGGCTGAACGAGTAGTGCTGCTTCACTGATGAAGACGAGCAGTGCACAGACACAACAAAGCCAGCATGCAGAAAGCTAAATTCCATGAAAAGGAATGGCTCTAAATCTCCTTAAAATCCCCCAAAAGCCGCACGTCAATAAAAGGCAGAGGATTGCCTAACTTTTTCTGTTTTAGTCGTGAAAGCGCTCTTAATCTGAAGTTCTGTGTAGTAACTGCTAAACTGAAGATGAACAAAAAGAAGGTTGTGTTTAGGTTATTCATTAATTCATCATCAGTAAGCTCTTTATTCTGGTGAGGGTCGCTTGTGTCCAAAGCCTGGCCTGTTCACATCAGAGCAAGGCCATGGCGGGTCATCACACTGGCCGTTTCACTCACCCACCCACCCACTCACGGCTAGGGATAGTTTGGAGTCGTTACTACACATATCAGATGGTGCTCTGAGGAACCAACACTGCCCGCTTTGCTATGGTCAGGTTAGGAATATTTTCAACATTGTGTTAGTAGTGTAGCATTTTTTATCTGTGGCATGTAGAGCTTCATTTTCACTCCAGCCACAGAGTTTTACTGTAGCAGTTCTGTTAGACCTTGGTTTTACACAGCACAGACAAACAAAACATTTCTCCCTGGATAATGTGGTGCAAGCTATGTATCGGTACGTGGTTAGTTACAGGCAAAAAAACCTAAAAAACACTAAAGAACCCTTTAGAATTTTCTATATTTATCCATAAATACGACCTAAAACATCATCAGATTTTCACACAAGTCCTAAAAGTAGATAAAGAGAACCCAGTTAAACAGATGAGCCAAAAATATTGTACTTGGTCATTTATTTATTGAGGAAAACGATCCAATATTACATATTAGTGAGTGGCAAAAGTATGTGACCTCTAGGATTAGCAGTTCATTTGAAGGTGAAATAAGAGTCAGGTGTTTTCAATCAATGGGATGCCAATCAGGTGTGAGGGGGCACCCTGTTTTATCTAAAGAACAGGGATCTATCAAAGTCTGCTCTTCACAACACATGTTTGTGGAAGTGTATCATGGCACGAACACAGGAGATTTCTGAGGACCTCACAAAAAGAGTTGTTGATGCTCATCATGCTGGAAAAGGTTACAAAACCATCTCTAAAGAGTTTGGACTCCACCAATCCATAGTCAGACAGTTTGTGTACAAATAAAGGAAACTCAAAGACCATTGTTACCCTCCCCAGGAGTGGTCGACCAACAAAGATCACTCCAAGAGCAAGGTGTGTAATAGTTGGTGAGGTCACAAAGGACCCCAGGGTAACTTCTAAGCAACTGAAGGCCTCTCTCACATTGGCTAATGTTAACGTTCATGAGTCCACCATCAGAAGAACACTGAACAACAATGGTGTGCATGGCAGGGCTGCAAGGAGAAAGCCACTGGTCTCCAAAAAGAACATTCCTGCTCGTCTGCAGTTTGCTAAAGATTACGTGGACGAGCCAGAAGGCTATTGGAAGAATGTTTTGTGGACGGATGAGACCCCCCCCAAAATAGAAACTTTGTTTGGAGAAAGGAAAACACTGCATTCCAGCATAAGAACCTTATCCCATCTGTGAAACATGCTGGTGGTAGTATCATGGTTTGGGGGCCTGTTTTGCTGCATCTGGGCAGGACGGCTTGCCATCATTGATGGAACAATGAATTCTGAATAATATCAGAGAATTCTAAAAGGAAAATATCAGGACAATCTGTCCATGAACTGAATCTCAAGAGAAGGTGGGTCATGCAGCAAGACAACGACCCTAAGCACACAAGCTGTTCTACCAAAGAATGGTTACAGAAGAATAGTTACTGTTTTTGGAATGGCCAAGTCAAAGTCCTGACCATAATCCAATGGAAATGTTGTGGAAGGACCTGAAGCGAGCAGCTAATGTGAGGAAAACCACCAACATCCCAGAGCTGAAGCTGTTCTGTACGGAGGAATGGGCTAAAATTCCTCCAAGCCGGTGTGCAGGACTGATCAGCAGCTACAGGAAACGTTTAGCTGCACAGGGGGGTCACACCAGATACTGAAAGCAAAGGGTCACATACTTTTGCCACTCACTAGTATGTAATATTGGATCATTTTCCTCAATAAATAAATGACCAAGTATAATATTTCTGTCGCTTCTTTTTTTGCAACGTATATCCAGGTAATAAATGACACACAGTTTAAGCTATAAATGCACCTTCTCTGTTTGCAATAAGTTGTATCGCTCTTAACAGCATAAATTAACAGACAACATCTTCTTTCTGGGAAAATAATGAAAATGTGTAAATACTTGCAGAAAAAACAATGGTAGAGTAGTGCACATGGTAGCAGCATCTTTTTGTTTTCATTCCCAGCTCCAGTTAAAAGCAGCAAGATATAATGCTGGGAGTTTACCTTCTCATAAATGGCCCCACTAGCACAACGTTTCTCTGTATGTTCTCCACTATTTTTGAATATTGGCTTCGTGAGCCAATGCTTGACCATTTTAAAATTAATTGGTCTATCACTCATCCGGTTTCATTAAATAAAGAAACAAGTTATTTATTGCATCGTAATGTTTATCACAAATATATTTAATATTATTGAGACGTAATATTGGCAGCAGCAGTGTTCTGAAGCATTTGTGTACAGTGCTGTGCAAACGTTTTAGGCCACCATTGGACTTGGTGTTTTAGCAATAGTATAATGACCATGTATCATTATTTTTCAGTCTCTTTATTAAGATACAAACAGAAAATACAGGGAATTTGTACTCATAATTTAAACAAAACAAAAGTTTCAGAACGAAATGGCTTTGCCGACAAAAGTCAGTATTCATTGTGACCTCCTCAAAAAGGTGGTTTTTGGCTGTTCCCCTTCCAAAAAGCATTCCTGATCAAGCTTCTTCAGACTGTAGAAGGCTCAACTTGGCATCCTGATGGAGCTTCCAGATTTGAGCTGCTATTGCTCAAGTGTAAGGGAAGGAAACACTAAATACTTACCACTGTAGCAGCTGTTTTCTGAATTTTATTTCAGTTTTTAATACTGCATACAAATTATTTTACAAGGATTTCTGCTTGTATTCTAAAAAAGGGACTGAATACTAATTATATACGGTCATTATACCATTGCTAAAACAACAGATCTAATGGTGGCCTAAGACTTTTGCACAGTACTCTACTGTATATCTGACAGTGATGCCCTGATTCGATACTCTGGATCAGATCAGCACTGATACTGATTAACAAATGTTAAACAAATCAGATATCGACCTGCCACATCCGATGCCGTCTCTTAGGCACGGCTGCTCTTAACCTGAAGCGCGTTAGTAAAGAAAAACAAAGATAAAGATCAAAAACCACCTTCGGTTTCCGTTCATAAGTAATAATTATGAATGATCATATTACAGGCAAACTTGTTTCTTTACGGAAATGAAGTTAGCATGTGTGAAATATGCCACAGCTGTTTCCCCCCCTTCAGGAACTTTTCCCTCTAAAGCCACTGCATCAGCTTCACCAGGCACCAAACCATCTCACACCTGCATTATTATCAGCTTCATGTCGCTAAAAGGTCCTAGTTTATATAGACACCAGAGCAACAGACCCTGAGGTGAGCGATCAGGGTTCGTTCCCCAGCTGCCAGCCTAATCAGGTGCAGCTTTTGGTATAACTTGACTTGCTGGACTTATAGCAGGGACTTGACTCGAGTTACTTGAATGTTAGCACAGTAATATTCCACAATAACTTGCGACCTTCTCCCACTTCCAGCTACAGCGTCTCTGAGCTATTAGGCTCACCGTATCAGATGCGCCCATTCCTGCTTGTGCTGGTTCATGCGGTGAAATCATTTGTGCTTGTATGTTTTTTGAGAAATTGAATTTCTTAAGGTGGCCGAGGTGGGACAAGGTGCTCTAGATGCTAGCCCATAAAGCGTAGTGGTGGGGGTTATTTGATAGCTGTGCCGCCGCAGCAGAACACCGATGCATCTGTTTGTGCCGTCTGAAGAACCGGGTGTCCTGTTGAGTTATTAGCCGATACAGTTCTGATACGTTTCATTCCAAACTGCGCCAGAACCCCCTGCTTACTTGTGCTCTGTGCAGTGTAGCGTTGTTTTGGTGTGACTTGAGCTTTGATAATTTGCTGAGTGACATCAAGTTTCATTTCTCAAAAGCTGAACCAGCATGAGTGAGAGTTTTTTTTTATGGCACCAAAATGCAAACGAGCAAAAATAGTTTCCTTATTGATGTGCATTGTGATATTTCACAGCTATAAAAGGTTAGCTAGTTATATGGACTGGCAGGCAGAAAGATTGCCTTATGCATCACACAACCTAATGCAAGAACTGCCTGATGATCCATACACTCTTAATATTAGGGCTGTCTGGCAATTAAAACATGAATTGCGTTTTTGCTTGCTGGTTTTTTATTTTAATAATTAAATCAACACAAACACAACAGCACTTACCACAATATCTTTTTAAGGCAAAATAATCGTGTCATTAGTGTTTAAGAAACCGAATTAAACCATTTACACTTGGACAGCCCTAGTTAATATGGAAAGAAGTAAAGTCACCCAACCTGGTCAGGGTTGAGGGAATTCATTGCACTGCCCAGTCCGAGGTTCAAACCCAGTTCCCCAGGAACTGTGCTTCCAGCAGCTGGTTGGTATCTCCAGACTAAAGGATCTTAATACATTTACAGCATTTAGCAGACGCCCTTATCCAGAGCGAGTTGCTCTTACAATCCAAGCAATTGTGGGTTAATGGTCTTGCTGAAGGATCCAACAGTGGCAGCTTGGCAGAGGTGGGATTTGAACCCTGGACCTTCTGGTCCAAAGTCCAGTACCTTAACCGCTAGGCTACCACAGTCCCGTTAACAGTTAACACAGCCAATGACCTGTAGAAATGGCCGTCTGATCACTGTCCATTCACTTTAATGACTGAGGTCTTAACAATTATCCTAAATCATAACAAAAATCTGTTTTAACTCATGACGTTGCGGCTGTAAATGGTGACTCATCACGGCGCTCGCTTGCTTGTTAGCTCACATTTGTTCTAGAGACTGTTCTAACTCGGTTGACGTGTTTCGAGACTTTTTTGTGCAAGTTCCTCGTGTTTCTCTGTGCGACTTTCCTCTGCTTATTTGTACGTACCTGTCCTATTGTAAGCAGTACCCCTTTGTTACCTGTATATTCTCCCTAACCTATAACTATATAAACTGGTTCATGGTCACTCGTTGAGTCCGTGGTTCATCTGGCTGATCTTCTGTGTTGCTCCGAATACTGCCTATCAGTGCATTTTTGGCTTCAAATGAAAGTATCAGGCGTTTCAATCGCTCAGCGGTATCTCTGAAGCATTTGCGTATCATTTGCATGCGGTTATCTTGTTAAAATACCCTTAATATTGAAGTTCCAGTAGCATAAGACTACACAACTATTGTAATGTCCGGTCCCTGGCATACCTGTATATCAGTAAATATATCTATGGAAGTAGTTTTCTTAAATACGTCAGTGAACTGCTCCATGAGCTCTGCACTGGGTTAAATCAGACTTCCTCTTTCTGACCAAAATGCTTCCTGTCTTGTAGATCTAAAAATCTTTTTGTCCTTCACTGATCCGCTCCGTCTCCAGCAGGTTCTCATTGTGAATCTCCTTCCTGTCGCTTCTTGTTCTTCATGTTGCTCCGCTCCAAACAATTAATTGTTGCACTGCTGGTTTATTCTCCATCCTGTTGTGTTTGACTTGGTGCTCTCTTGTTAGTGTTCAGCCCTTAAAATATTTATCGCCAACTGCTGTGATGCATCCGTTAATCAACCAAATCCCTACTTAAAATCGATATTAAATAAAGATCTGAGCTTCATTTAAGTCTATTTATTTTCTGCTGCATGTTGGATCGGATCAAAACAACACATTCCAATGAAAACGTATTACATTAGAGTCGCTGATAATGAGATAACACTTTGAATCACGTGACCAGATTAGGCACCTATAGTTATGGGGTGTATCCCAAATGGTCCCCTACTCATGATTCCCTAATTGTGCATATTATATAGAGCCATGATCCCCAACCTGAGGTCCAAGCCCCCCTCGAGGGGGGGGTGCCAAACATCACAGGGGGTGCAGGAGGCTTTGCCTGATCTGAGGTGCTCTGAGTTTGTTTCAAAAGCAATTTGTTTCAAAAGCAATTTGCACATTTTAAATCACACAACTCCCTGGAAAAAAATTGTATAAAATCACTTAAAAAGATATTTCTCCTCAAAAAGAGAAAAGAAAATAGAGGAAAAGAAATTATGAGCCAAATTGGGGGGGGTGGGGAATTTTTGCCAGTAAAGATTTGCAGTGAATCACTTTATTCTTTTTGTCTGTGGTCTGGGAGGTGCAGCTTTTCTTAGATACTCATAGGGGGGGCTCCAAGGAAAAAAGGTTGGGAACCACTGATGTACAGCGCTGTTAGTCTATAGAGAACAGAGTTGGTAAGGTTTTAATAGTTTTGAGACACTTCCTTATACATTTTGCTCATTGCCCTGGATCAGCAAACCCGTCACAAAGACAGTAAATGCCACTGTGCGGTGGCACAACACGACTGGCACATGAGATAACAGCTTATGCATGATGTGTCTAATAAACGTACCTAATAAAATGAGTTCTTGGCATATTGCTCTGGTAATCACTGCTGTTTTTGATGCTTATTGAGTTATTAAAAGTAGTAAATGCATCTCATACTGTTCACTCGTGTGGCTGTGCTGCTTTTTTAAAAAGAAAAATACTTCTCTTGTGGCAGTCCGTGGCGTTCCCATGCTTAATTGGTGTGCAACTAGGGGTGGGGAATATGACGATGTTTTATCGTATGGTGATCAGTTTTGTTATCGTGGTAGGCTGCTTTTTTTTATAAAGAGTGTAATTAGTCCTGTTTAATAGGATGAAGGGCAGCACATTTTGAATAAAACCCACTTTAATAATTATGAGATAATATTTTAATATTTTCTACTGGTGCCTTTGTGTGTATCGTGATAAATATCGTGTATCGTGGAAGCGTCTTTAAATATTGTGATATATTTTTACCATATTGCCCAAGTCATACAGTGACACGTCAATAGAAATGACAGAAATCAAAATTAGAGGAGGAAATGAGAAAATCTGCCAAAACTCGACGCAACACTGCACCCGGCGATCGTGACATCATTATTTTAAGGCTACGGAGCATTCAGTGCGGCCTCGCTGTGCAACCTATAAATAGACCCTGGCAACCGCACTAATAACCACCTGACAACCACTAAACAGTCATCAAACAATACGAGATCTCTATTTGATTGTGGTTTTCCTTCTGTAATTGAACAGGCCAGATTGAAACCTACAATCATTTGCTTAATATTAGAAAAACACAAACGTGCACCCGAGCAGTTCCTCTCGGGCCTGTGTGATATTGGCACCGGTCCACGTGAGGTCCATTTCGGCCTGGCTGAAGTGTGTGTGTGTGTGTGTGTGTGTGTGTGTGTGTGTGTGTCTGTGTCTCAGACAGCCGTTTAGATAGGAAATGTCTGAAGACTTAAAGCAGATCTCGGCTTATTGTGTTGATTAATTGCTTTTGTTAGGAGCTGACTCCTCTTGATCCTGTGTAAGAAGCCGAACAGGTTTCCTCTCTCTCTATATCTGTGTGTGTGTGTGTGTGTGTGTGTGTGTGTGTGTGTGTGTGTGTGTGTGTGTGTGTGTGTGTGTGTGTGTGTAACAGTTCACCGAGTTGCATGCAATTCTAGTCTGGACATGAATCACTAAGCTCGCCTGTCATTGCTGCGGCTTTTCCGTTACGCTAGTTGCTATGCTTGTCTTCGGTTGGTCGAGTTTATCAACCTGTTCTTGCCCGAGGCAGTAGAGCAACACACCAAGCTGCTAAACCACATTATTTTTCTCGGATTGCTCTAATTGCATGACCTTTCATCGAGGTTTTTAGTATGCTGATTCCTTTTTTGTTGTACTTTCCTCGTATTTACCCTCTAGCAGGTGCTGTGATTTATACAGCAGAGTGACGTTGGGTGCTACTCCTGCACTCAACGCCAAGGTTACAGGAAGGTACATTCCCATTAGCTCGCTGTTTACGTAACTTTCAGTAACCCTAATTATTGCAATAAGTCGTATTAAAATACCTAGGACAGGCTATACTTACTACAAGTAATACTACTGTATCATACTACGAGTTCATAAGGCTGCTGTACATTCATTACTATGTTGACGTGTTGTTCTGCACTTGCTGCAGCCAAACTAAACTGTACGTACTTTGGTGCATTTAGACCTCAGTTACTACTTTACCTGATGTTTTGCTTTCTGGTGTGTTTTATGCCTGGCTGTGTGGTGAGTAAGTGGGTGTGACTGTGATTATAATGATAATGCAAATGAAGCTCAGGCTCTCGCAGATTAACCGCAGCGTTTTATTTTCTGTGGTTATGTTCCTGAGCACAGCTTAGCGTTACCTAATTTAGGGGCGTCATAACTACCGGTCACATTGCTTCACTTTGACTAGTGAAAGGCCTGTAGATAGGTGTAACTACCGTATAGGCTTTTATAGCAATCGCGCTGATCTGCGTCTGGTGCTAACATTATTTTGTGTTTGTAGATTTTTTTTGTAATCAAATTACTTGAGGAATCTCCAGTCTATTCCTGCAGCTCTGGTGTGCAATACATTAAAAATCATTGAAATAAGTGTAAAATTTTAAATAGCAAAAAAGTTAAATTGCAAGTTAGGTCCCATTTCTGGCGCTTGGGAGTGAGCAGAACGTTGTTGTTTACTCGCTGTCAGTCATATTCGGACTTTTTCAATAAGTGGTTGTGTTTCTGTCTGTCATGCTTGGGCAGAAGGCGGGAGACGAACACTAGAAGCCGGTACTGAGTAGAGGTGGGGCAATACATTGATATGGCGATATATCATATCGTTTTCTTTTGTGATACGTTATCGATACGCTGGCATGGCTTACAGAAAACAAGTTGGTAAACACTGAAATGTTACCAGGTTGTTCGTTAAGCACTGAAATGTGTATTTTATTTATTAATTTATTTGTTTTGTTTAATCTTTGAATCATTTTTTTATAAATTTCTTCCCCCTGTAAGCTTTAATTTACACAGTTTGAAAAGATTTTACTGAGGCACGGTTGGTTTCTGCCTTTAGACACTTTAACCCCTGATCTGTTCTGCTTTCTGGCTGTTTTACACTCAAATGATGAAGTTGCAGCCTGTGTGTGTGTGTGTGTGTGTGTGTGTGTGTGTGTGTGTGTGTGTGTTGTACATTCATACTGGTTGTCATATTCTGTGAAACTGACATTATTTAATACATGATTCCTATTACTTGCCTGTTTAGGAATATTGTATCCTAAGTTACACAGATATCATAATTTATCGTAGGGGATTGTCTTGCAATATATCAGGCATTGCAGGATTGGAGTATCGTGATGATATCATATCATTAAGTGCCCTGTGATTCCCACCCCTAGTACAGAGCAGAGCTTTACTGACAAGCTGAAAAACACTGGAGAACTGGGTGCAATAGCCAAACTAAGAGCTGGACGTACAGCAAACAGGAATGGCGTGATACGTGCAGGAGGAAGAGGGAAACCGGACAGGGACCGAAACCGTATCGGCGCAAACCACACAGAAGCGAAACGTACTGTATTCGCACCAAACAAAGGAAATGCAGGGTTTAAATATCCAAACTAATGAGACAGAAACCAAACAGCTGAGCTAAATCAGGAACAGAACGTAAACACAGGTGGTGCATCGCGCAGGGATGATGTGGAAGGAGCGATGGATGCTGGGTAGTGTAGTTCGATAGGTGTGTTCAGTACAGCCCTTGTTTTTGTGGAATTATTGCTCGATTTTAAGCCCAGAATGTCTGGTATTAAGATTAAAAGCAGTGATGATCTCTGTAAGCAGCAGTGAGTCGTAAGAACGGACACTAAAATGAAAAGAGAGATCAGGGGTTGGAGGATCACAAGCTGAAGGCTAAATATGTTGGACTAAAGAACTTTTGGAAATGTGAGCCCCCTCTCAGAATGTAACTGGTTTGTATCTAGTTCGTATCTAGCCTAATTAACACTAGATACGACACTTCATAATGAAGTGTTGAATATCTGTGGTGGCCTAGTGGTTAAGGTACTGGACTCTGGACCAGAAGGTCAAGGGTTCAAATCCCACCTCTGCCAAGCTGCCACTCTTGAGCAACGCCCTTAATTCCAAGCACAATTGCTTGGAATGTAAGACTGTCACCCAACAGCTCCAGAGATCCATGGTTCGATCTCGGCTTGGGCTACCCCTGTGTGGAGTTTGCATGTTCTCTCAGTGTCCGAGTGGGCTACCCCCGGGTACTCCGGTTTCCTCCCACATTCCAGAGACATGCGTTAATTCATTCCTAAGCACAGTGATCTGCACACAGTTTATAGGCCGGTCACGGATCTCCACCCTTACAGTATTTTTTTTATATCAATCTGATTTTATTTTCCCAGAGTGCCCTCTGACGCCGGACACGCCAAACAGCGAGGGTCGTCTGGCAGCCCTGAAGAAACAGATCCACATTGAGCTCAAGGTGAAACAGGGTGCAGAAAACATGATCCAGCTCTACTCCAACGGCTCCTCAAAGGTAAAGCAAAAGTCCTCTGACTTGGCTCTGATCGAATAATCCAGCTTTGCCTGACTTGTAATACCAGTCTCTGTGGGTAATAATAATAAACTTATGATATATAGTAATACTAATACAGTGGAACCTCTGAGTATTTATTCTTTAATCGAATAAATATTCAAACGTCGAACAAGTCATTCGAACCGAAGCTACAACTATATGGACAGAACATCCAAATTTGATTTCTGTTGACAGTTGACAGCCAGAACGGCTTCTTCAGAACCATATGCTTCCCTCCACATACACCCTCCACTTTCGTTTTATTCTGTAGTTAATTACTAGGTAATGTTTGTGTTTTTTTTTCCTACTGTCGCCCTTAGCACTGGAATAAACAGCTGTGAGATAGCAGGGACCGCTTGCGCTCACGCACATGTATGGTGGTACACGTGATGAACGAGTGCCTGCTGTTAGACGGGCAAAGCCCTGGCCAATTCGCAGACAGCAGGATTTAGCACCTGTGTGTTATGCTGACAGTGCTGAAAGTTGGTGGGTTTTTATACAAAGTTCTCATTATCTGAATATTCACTATCCAAAGCCCGTTCCAGAATGAGGTTGGTTCTGATAGACGGGACTGACTGTTTATAGCGATGTAAAGCTATCACGATGTGCACAAGGCACATGCGATTCCAACATATGATGCTGCTGATGAAGCGCTCATACGTCCCCATACGCACCTTCCGTTCTGCATTTGGAAACTCGTAAAGGTAATCTGAGATTGAGGGTGTTTAAAAGTTTCCTTAGTTCTATAAATTTGGTAAAACTGTTTCAGTAGCACGTTTTGTTGCAGTAACATTATTTAAAACTTGCTTTATTTATACTCACTTAATCCAAGGGAGGCACATACACACAGTTACTCACTCACTCTGGGACACTTTGGAGATACCGGTTGACCGAACGTCTTTGGGACATCGGAGTAAACCCAAAGTAGACCCACATGGATGTGCGGAGAAGGTGCAAACGCCACACAAGCATAGTCCAGACAGCGATCTCTGGAACTGTGAGGTTACAGATTTATCCGCTGTGCCACTGCACCACCCTTTAGAAAGCCAACAAAACGTTAAATCAGCAGGGGTGACCAAATTTTTGTCTGCATACTCACACTTCACTGGGTGTGTTCACTTTTGACATATCCTAGGTATGAGCGTATGGTTTATTCAGTGGTGCTCAGCTTACTGGCTTCCACAGAGCTGTGTGGGTGTGGGTTATGAGCGGAGTTCGACAGGGCCTGATGTCAGCCAGGAAATTATTCATAATGCTAAACACGGATAAAAATGGGCTCAGCGGTTAAGCTTCTGAACTTCAGACCAAAGGGTTATGTAATGGGGACACCCCTGGTCTGCATCCCACTGAGAACTGAGAACCAGTGCCTTACCACGGAGCTAGGTGAGGACTGGCAGTTACGTTGCAACCCCAAGTTTGGCACACGGAGGGTTGGGCTCCCGATTCTCACCAGACTCTTCTCCTGGTCTCTCAGGCGCCCAGCCCTTCTGGTCTGTCCTGTGTGCCGGACATGGGGATGCAGCGTTAGGGAAGAGGCAAAATGGTCTGACAGAGGGCGGGGTTTGCATTCCCATGTAGTCAGCCAGAAGACCCCCATCACAGGGGGTCCACCACTAGCTGCCACAGTTGGGCCCTTGAGCAAGGCCCTCGCCCATTAATTTTTCAGATTGTACCTTCTTTAGGATTGTAACATTTGCAGGTCGCTCTGGATTGGGGCGTCTGCTGAATGTTGTAAATGTCAATAGTAGCATTTTCACACACTCCAGCAGCACAGTGGAGGAACAGCCCGAGGAATCTGGGTGGAATTTTGTTTACTTATCCCTGGTCGGTATGCACGTAGACGTCTTCCGTTCGGTTCTCCTAGGAAGAACGTGTCGCCATGTGCTTAATTCTAAACCTGATGGATTACTGAATCTACAGTCTGCAGCACGGAACGTATAAACAGACCCACGGTTCACGAGTTCGCAAGAGCTTCTGTGACATGTTCCTTAATGTCTCATGATGTAAGGCACGCCTGTGTTAATCCTGTGTCGTGTGTGTGTGTGTGTGTGTGTGTGTGTGTGTGTGTGTGTGTGTGTGTGTGTGTGTGTGTGTGCAGGATCGGAAGCTCCTGGCTGCGGCGCAGCAGATGCTCCAGGACAGCAAGATGAAGATTGAGTTCATCAGGATGCAGATCCTCAAAGCCAGTCAGAGTCATGAGCTCAGCTTCGACCACACCCACCTCATCGGTAACCTCACTGACTACAGAAAGGCCTGTGTGGGGCGCTGTCTGATTTTGGAGATTTTAATAGATTGAAGTTTAAAAATGTAGAGAACTTTTAAATTTCTATTGACAGAATTCAATTAACTGAAATCGATGATGTCGTGAGACTCGGTGGCTTCTACTACACACACACACACACACACACACACACAGAAACACACACACTCACGCACATACACGTGACCAGAAGTACTGGCACACAAACCCATGTGGCCAAAAGTATTAGGACACAAGCCCACTGCCACATTTCAAGCACTGTTCCTTCAGGAAACGCAGATTTTGTATTTACCCATGTATTGGTTTGTGCTGTGTGTGTAACAGAGAAGCCCATTATCAGTCCTCTGGACCTGCGGGTGGAGGAACTTTGTCATCACGCACGGATCGAGCACGCCGTGGCCGAGGGTGCGAAAAACGTCATGAAGCTGCTCGGCTCGGGTAAACTGGCAGAGAAGAAGACTCACTCAGAGGTATGGGTGTAACTTTTAGTAATTTATGGAAATGCACAATAATTATAAAAATGCCCTAATGCACTGGTACGACCCTATATAGGTCAAAGCCGTAACACTTAAGAGAATGGTATGATGGGCCTGATACTTTTGTTTCTATAGACACTATTAGGACCAACACAGAAGATCAGCCGGATGAACCAGAGACTTAACGAGTGAATGTGAACCAGTTTATATAGTTATAGGTTAGAGAGAATGTACAGGTACCAAAGGAGTACTACTTACTACGTTAAAGCACGACCTCTCGTGTATTATTGTTTAATTATCTTTATTATAATTGCTAAAGCGAACGGTCATCGGATCGATTGGTTAAACGGCGCTTACCTGTACAAACCACAGTTTTTCATCTTATAATAGGAATCTCTGAGGTGGTGCTGCCACCTTTACCTCTATTGAGCACAAAAAGTATTATAGGTGGCAAGAGCACCCGGAGGAAAATGTGCCATAGGATTGCGTCATACAGTACAGCCGGTTTAATCGAACTCCTGCGGAGGTTTTCCATGAAAGAGTACGGTTAGTTCATGTTTGCTAACAGACAGAAAGACACCAGGCAGAAGACTCCAGAAACCTGATACACTTCCAGCAGATGATCCAAAGGCTTCAGGAATTACAGAGAAATTGCACAACTTTATTACACTCGATGACCAACCCATTCTCAGTAGTGGAAAAGATCGGATTTCAGTCTTTTGGAGAACTTCGAGCCCAGGCACAAAAATGTGTGTCTATTTTCTGCTCTTCTAATAAGGCGCAGCAGAGGATGCCACCTTAAACACGATACCGCCGATAACAACCATAACGTATCAGAATCTATATCAGTATTGGCAGCTGTGTGTTTGAATCAGATCAGAACTGAAACCGTGTGCATCGACCCATCGCTATCTACATGAGCGCTAAGATATCTGCTGAACCTCATGAGCGTGGTCGGTGCTTCTATACACGAGGTACGGATTATATTATGTCTCAGAGTGTTCACAATAACAGTGATAACAGCTTCAGTGTGTGTGTTGCAGGCCCAGGCTCGCTTTAATGAATCCAGTCAGAAGCTGGATCTGCTGAAGCTGTCGTTAGAGCAGCGCCTGAGCGAGCTGCCCCCTCAGCACCCCAAGAGCAGCATGATCATGGAGGAGCTGGTTTTCATGAGCTCGGCCTCTCTGAGTCCTCGCCACAGCCTCATATCGACTCACACACCGCACAGCACGCTCGCCAAGCCCGCAGCGCTCACCGGTAAACCAGCACCTGCTCTATTCGTGCGGAATCAGGGGTTTGCTTAATACTGTGTGTGTCTTAATACTTAATATGTTTACAGCGGACTGAGCGAGAGTGCTGAGACCTTTTTTTAAGTTTTATGACAGTAATTGATTAACTGAAGCAGCACCATCCTAAAAAGGGCAGATCGTGGTAGATGGCAGCAGTGTGAACTGAAGATTTTTTATCATGGACGGAGCGAGTACAGCAACGAGATACAAGGCGATTATCCTGCATGAGCAAGAACTCTCCCAAACTGGCAGGCAGGTGTTTCCAGATGTGCCTGCCAAGCTCTTTTGCACGAGCACAAACAAAAACAAACAGGCAAAGCTGGGGAAAAGGAAGGCGTCAGACGACCATGGAAACCGAGTGCCTCAGGCCCACTTCTCAGAACTAGCATCGACCCTGGTAGACCCATGAAAAACAGTCTGAAGAAGTCTTGTCAGAAGTGGCCTTCATGGAGCCATTGCTCAGAGGGAGAAGCAAAGATGAGTTTCTCAACGGTGTCTCAAACACAAAAACTAGGGTGCAGGACAGTGGCAGGAGGTGCACTGAGGAGGCAAAATATGAGATCTTTAGCTCTACCAGAAGGCAGTTTGTCTACTGAAGGGCTGGAGAGCACTACATGGATTGATGTACATGGATCATCAGATCTTTGGACCGATGGAAGATGGTCATGGGTCGGTGCTATAAGACGTTTGCATGTGAAGGATGACTTGGGGACGGAAATGACAAATGAATCCCACTCAGAAAGAATTTAAAAAAATAGTCAAAATATGGGGATTTTGTGTAACCTGGCAACACTGAACCATTTTTTGTTTCGTTTTTTACACACACTAAGAACCAGACGTTTTGAAGAATTTGTCTATAAGTATTCACTCGATACACACAGGTGGATTTAAACATTCCCTTCCTACCTCCGTAGGTACGTTGGACGTGCGGCTCATGGGCTGTCAGGACCTTCTGGAGAACGTTCCGGGCCGGTCAAAGACGGTGACGGCGCCTCTGCCCAGCTGGAGCCCCAACGACACCCGCTCGTCCTTCATGAGCCGAAGCAGTCGCAGCCGCAGCCTCTCCAAATCTGACGAGCTCTCCAGTTCAGTACTTTTTTCCCCCCAGTCCTTGCATAAAACAATTCATAATGAGTCAATCATTGTATTGATCAAAGTAAAAAAACATAGTTGAGCATGATCAGAGTTCATAATAATCCATCATCATCTGATCACGTCTCCTGATAGGATCATGAATTTGTTGTATTCTTTAATAAGAACAATGTCACTGATGTGCAGCAGCTGTTACAGGGTTAGAGAAACTTCTGCCTGCTATTGTTCTTCCCTATAAAAGGAAAACATGTGCCAGCAGGTTACGTTAAATATAGGTTTGCTGACATGTTTATCAGCAAGTTAGAGCTCAAAGGAACTGTGACATGGTGCCACCTTAGTCGTTACAACTAGCCCAGCCTCCTAAGGAGCGCTGAGACTCTGGGGCCAGGCACTTAATAGTCCGATAACTCCAGAAAATCAGACTGTCAGTAATCTGTTCAGCGAGTACGCATGCACTTGAGTAATCAGATAATGTGAAACCTCCAGGTTCACAAGAGCCAGGCAATAATCACTTTGCAACCAGCCAATAATCCCTCAGGCGATTAAGCTTATCTGCCATAATATTGATATACAATTTTAAAGCTTGAGAATTTAATATTAAATACTTAATTTTTCTCGAGTATATACTGCGTTTCAGCCTCTATGAAGTGTTCAATAGCAGTTTCACCTATTTTAATGTCGTTTAATATAGATGTGGCCAGATCCCACGAGAAAAAAGGCTTCAAAGTCAATGGAAAAAGAGACAAATAAAAATCTTTAGAACAGGCAGACCTGGCAACCGTGTCAAGTTCTGAATTGGGTACCTGGTATACATGCTAAGAGTATTCCGGTTTATCATATTCCTTAATCTGATTTCTAGATCGGAGTATGCTGTTTACATGACCACTCGGATAATCCGATATGCACTCTGGATTTATAAGACCCAGACAGGAAGCGGATTTCTGCGTTGCAACCAGCCAATAATCTCACAGAAATGTGACGTAAACTTCAGTGTTTTATATTAAATAATCAAACTTGTCATTCTCGAGTATGTATTGCGTTTCAGAGTCTCTACGAATTGTTTGATAGCCGTTTAGCGCGTGCTGCGGTTCGTTCCAGGGTTGCCAGATCCCACGACATAATTCCCCACCTAGCCTAAGTAAATCAGCCCCAAACTAATATTTTATGGAACGTTTTGCACATTTTTTTCACTTAACCACAAAGAGGTCACAGCCTTCTTACTACTGAATGCAAAGAATCCCTGCTAAGTACACCGAAAATGTTATTATTAAAACTTCATATTGTTTTAGAACTAATATAGAATACACATAACCACTGGAATCTAAGCTGAGAAGTGCTATGGTGGGCTGTACTAAATGTAGAGTGTGTGTGTGTGTGTGTGTGTGTGTTGGACAGATGAGATCAGCGCTGTGCTGAAGCTCGACAACACTGTGGTAGGACAGACCAGTTGGAAGCCCGTCAGCAATCAGTCCTGGGATCAGAAGTTCACACTTGAACTGGACCGGGTAAAGATAAACACCTTAGCGTCTCAGTATTTATGGTTCAGTAAGTCAGAGCTGGAGTCCTCTGTAAAGGACAGCAGAGCTAACGAGTAATGACAGCTTTTAACAACCAGTGTAGCGTCATGAGGAAATGAACGTCTTAATGTTTGGCTCAGTGATAATCTGTACACACACACTTTTCTAAACTTTCCTTTCCTAAGCTGTGTAGTATGTATTTAAATAGGAGTTTGCATGTTCTCCCCGTGTTTTTTCTCCGGGTACTCCGGTTTCCTCCCACATTCCAAAGACGTGCATGTCAGGTTAATTGGTGTTTCCAAAGTGCCCCTTAGAGTGGGAGAGTGTATGTGCCCTACGATGGATTGGCACCCTGTCTAGGGTTATTCCTGCCTTGTGCCCTGTGTTTCCGGCAGTTCTCATCTCCAATTCTTTCCAGAGGGCTCGTCGGGATCGACCGCTGCACCACCGTGCCGCCGCAGCTCAAAGCAGAAACCGACTTGGAATACCCAGAACTGTGCCAGAGGCACTTAATAATAATGTTCCTCTCCAAAAGAGGACTAAAACCGCACGTAAGAATAGAACCAACATCGACCCACGACTAGAAGCAAGGAATAAAACACACCAGTGTGTAGCCATGGTGTTAAACACTAAATAAACAAATAACCATGGCTCCATTATTAAACTGACACCAAACATGCCCTGCTTGGGTAACATTCACTCTGTACGTTAGATTTCTAGCTACAAGGCTCCTTTTAGTACGTATTAGGGCTGGGTATTGGAAAGGACTTCACGATACGATTATATCAGGATACATTGTGATACTATACATATTGCGATATTGTGCATAGTCCACTAAAATATAAAAACAGCAGAATTACAAGTTACAGTGTACAGTCCGAGTCTTAATCCATTCAGCGGACACCGAGTCAAAACACTGAACTACGACGTCTGCAGGAGCGGAGATTGTAGTTTACACCCCATTTAAAGTTTTTTCTTCCTTCAAAAATCGATATTTTGAGCTGAAAATCTCGTGAAAAGGTCATGTATCACAAAATGAAATATTGCTGTAGCGATTTTTTTTATTTGTTGCCACAGCCCTAATACGTATAAGGCGTGTCACACTGCAGTGTGTGGTTTGTGTGTGTTGCAGTCTCGTGAGCTGGAGATTTCGGTGTACTGGAGGGACTGGCGTTCTCTGTGCGCTGTAAAATTCCTCAGGCTGGAGGACTTCCTGGATAACCAGCGCCATGGGATGTGTCTCTACCTGGAGCCACAGGGGACGCTGTTTGCAGAGGTGATGCCTTTACTTCACCAATCAGAACTTTACTATGCTTGAGCATGGCTCCGGCTTTCAGCTAATGATCTAACTGAAGCTTCAGCCATATTTTAAGGGATATTAAACAGTGTTTTCATGTGGGAGTCAGAAATCTGGTCAATAGGTGGCGTTAAGCTATTAAATCAGGTTAGCGATCCACTTAACGATGTTTGCGTTGGGTACCTTACAGTGATAGCTATAAGCTTCCCTTTGCTCCAATGGTAGTTACATTTACAGCATTTAGCAGATGCCCTTCGAGCGAATTACAACTGGTACAACCTTAAGGTACAGTCCAAGCCATTGTGGGTTTTGCTCAGCGGCCCATTTGTGCTTTTGGTTAGTATTCCAATACCTTCACCTCTGTGCCACCACAACCCCTGACCCCCGGTATCTTATGAGTTCCAGTGCCACGCTGAAGTAATAACGCTGCGAAGAAACGGTGGGAGTTTAAGTGGCTTGGGATTTAAGGAATATGCCTTGGTCTGAGTAACACTGAAGCTTCATGCTTGGCAGCAGCATTTTCTAATACTGTTCTGTGTTCCGCAGGTTACGTTTTTCAACCCCGTCATTGAGAGGAGGACCAAACTCCAGAGACAAAAGAAGATATTCTCAAAACAGCAAGGTAAAGACAGTGCTGTCACCTGAACTGTACCTATTTTAGAACGGCTCGCAAAGAAATGGGACTGGATGTGATAAGAATTTGTTTAGAATGAAACTGAAATCACATGAATCTATGTATAATTATATTTATATACGGTTGTACATATTGTGGTATTAAAAATGGTGACGCATTTAAAATTTCTGCTTCACCCACTAGATCTACCTCCTAGAAGCACCGATAAAGCAGTCAAAAGACAGCAGTGCTCAGACAAGGACGCTGCTATTGATACAATGGTCGCTAGATGGCGCCAGATACATTGGTTACATAATCAAGATCATTCCAATGGTCATTTTGGTTAGAACGCTTCTTCTCTTCCATCTTTCAGGATAATGATCTGATTATTTATTTATTTGTGGCAATCACGTTTCAAAGGCATACATTATGGACACTATAAATCGCACTTGAGTGGTACTAGAGAAGTGGGCTGTTTTAGTTCCTAGTTCGGCCGTCTCCGTGATAACATTGCATGATGCATTTGAAACGAGGACATTTTATTTTACAAAGGGGAAGTGGGTCGAATGTAATTGAAATTGAAACCTTTAAATATCATAAATAGGCTATTTCATGACTTGTTTGTGTAAGAAAAGATGTAAACACTATCTTTTGTACACTATAACGTTTACTCCAGGTGCTCTGGTTTCCTCTCACAGTTCAAAGACATGCATTTGGTCATTCTAAAGGTCTTTTCACACAGAGTATGATTTTTTTCGCACGAAAAATGCGTGCGAAAGTGCGTGTTGCTCGTCCTATAAGCTCTTGATGAACTGTTCTGCCCGGCAACCGAGCTCTGATTGGTCGGCCTGGATGTAATGCAGAAATTCTAACTCTGATTAAACATTTTACTCAGCGCCACAGTCCGTCCGATTCTCACTTGGCGTGAAACACGGCATTACTATATGTGTGTTCTTTTTCAAAACGTTTTTTTTTTCTTTTTTCTGTCCTTAAAAATCGGCTTGGTGTGAAAACGCCTCAAATTGGCCCATGACTAGTGTGTCTATATAACCTTGTGTCTGTCTGAATATAGCCACTGATGCTGATGTGATGTTAAATAAGTACCAAGTCAGTAAGTGTGTGTGTGCGCGTGTGCGCGTGTGCGCGTGTGTGTGTGTGTGTGTGTGCGCGCGCAGGGAAGACGTTCATGAGAGCTCCACAGATGAACATGAACACAGCAACATGGGGCAGGCTTAGAAGAGCTATTCCCTCCATCAGTACCTCATTCAGCCCTCAGCTGGGAGGGGAGACGGGGTCAGAGACGGGGCGCAGAATGAGCCCCCACACACACTCTCCCACCAGGTAACACAAACACCTGTCATGCACACTGGATTGACTGTACAGTTTTCCCCCGACTGCTACAGAGGCCATGACACTAACGAACACCGACTTACTAACACTGAACAGCACACAGTTCTTTCACTGACGGGTACAGGGGCAACGCCTCTTTTTTTACTGAGACTGACAGATACGGAGGCTCCGCCTCATTCACTGTGATTGATAGGTACAGATAAATAAGATTAAGATGAAAGGATCTAGTCATAAATGGTGATTGTACCCTTGTACAGCTGTGTATTATTCAAAGACTGAATGTTTGAATCGAATCTCGTGCAGCGATCCTACAGTGACGAAGCTGGACTTTGATAAAGCTGCCACGCCTGGTACTAAACGTTACTCGCCTGCTAGTATCGGAGAGACCCTACCAGACAAGAAGAGCCACAACAAACAACAAGTGCAGGTAATGACATAACATCAGGAACACTGCCATACCCTACAGCAGCAAAATACTGTGTGATTAAGGAATGTCAGGACAGGTGAGATGTGATTAATGTGATTAAGGAAATGCAGGACAGGTGAGAAGAATCAATACCCTGGAATCCAGAGTGCTTGAGGTGGCCTTTTTTTTGCCTCACGGGGCAGGGCTTCCAACTGGCATTTTTCAGCAGGGTAATGCCCACCCACACACAGCAAGGGTTTCCCAGGAATGTCTCCACCAGATTGGAACACTTCCTTGGCCTACCCGGTTGCCAGATTTATCACCAGTCGAGCATTTATGGGACCGAATGCGCATAACATTTGCAAAACGTTGGGCTGGAACCCGGCTTCAAGATTCATCAGACCAGGCCAAGCTTGGCTGACAAAAGTGGAACCCAGTATGGTCTTCTGCTTTTGCAGGTCATCTGAGTTACCTTAGCCTATGCAGGGCGAACCAGTGTTTGATATTTTATCTATTAAACAACGCTTTCTGTCTGCTCACTGGATGTGTGAAAACCAAAGGAGATCAGAAGTTACAGAGATTCAGATAAATCAGATAGAGAGCTGGATTTTACTCCGGTAATCAGATTACTTACAGCATGTATACCAGTAACCCACTTCCTCACCCTCACTCAAAACACTGTTGCCAGGTCCCAATCTTAACAGTGATGTTGAGATGTCGTGGGATCTGGCAACCCTGGAATTAAAGGCAGTGCTTGCTAAAGAGCTATCAAGCATTGTGGAGACTCAAACGCAGTATATACTTGTGAAAATGACGAATTCCATTATTTAATATGAAAGTTTGAAGTTTGTCACATATTTGTTCTGTGAGATTATTGGCTGGTTGCAAAGTGGAAATCTGATTATTGCCCGAGTTATATAAAGTTGGTGCTTTCCCCATTATCTGATTACTCAAGTACAAGTAAACTTGATTGGATTACTGTCAAAATCTGATTTTCTGTAGTTATCGGATTATTAAGTGCATGTAAACACACTCAGTGAGTTGGGGTTCGGGTTCTCCTAGTACCATGCTCAGTGATGTATACACTCACTATGAATGTTCAGGATTGGGGAATAGATGCAGCAGTTCCAGAATCTGTTACTAACTATATGGAATTTTACAATATACTCATTTCCAGTTCGGAACAGTTTATGATCCAAAGAGAAAAAATTAAGTCATCAGTCACTGAATTCCGCTACTGTTCCGACAGTGATGATGTCACTGACTTCATGCCCAGACCTGTACAGAGATATAAACACGGCTACGAGAACAGGAAATACCTGCAGCTTTCACATAAACGTTTCCCACCTTCGTAACAGCTGAGCTAATACAGGAATGAAAGGTGTGTGTGCGCCTCTTTAAACGAAAAACCCCTCTGTGCAGGACGCGTTCGACTTTCTGAACAACAGGAACAGCGTGGTGGGGAAATCGGAGCGAAAGGAAAACACCGAGCATGAGATCCAGATCCAGCCACCGGGGCTAGAGCTCATTGCAGTACAGAAAGACACGAGGTGAACTTTCGTATTCGTGACCCACAACTATAACAACAGTGGGCTTCAAAAACCTGTACACTCAGTTATTTGTGTTCAGTAAGCACTTTATTCCTGGTGACGGAATGACGGAGCCTAAGCTGAAGAAAAAACACTGTACAGGATACCGATCATGACTCACACACACACTCAGTCACTCACACACCTAGGGGCATAGTGTGTATAATGGGCTAGTGCATCATGGTCAGAGGTACAGTAAAAAGCTGGGACCAGTAACAAACAGATTCTAATACACTGCATTTATACAACACAGATTTAATTAGCATGCAAATTCCTCTTTAATTCTGTCTGTGCTATGTTTTATTGTTTATCCCATTCCATTTATCATTTTACTGTTTTATGTCTTTATCACCTATAAAGCTGTTAAATATAATAATAAATACAACACGCCGGACAGGTAGGCGCCGCTTCGTGTCTGCTTACTTTCTGTGAAACAGGACTTTGACTGAAGACATTACCGTAGTCATGTAGACTTTTTAGGCAACTGCGATGTAAATAAAAAGGGGATCTGTCACAAGAAAACTGCATGCAAACGATATGTAAATGTTTCAGAGATATGATTGATGAGTGATTGAAACGACTGATACTTTCGTTTGACGGAAGCCAATAATGCAGCGATAGACAGTATTAGGAATAGAAGAATTTATATTTCTGCATAAATATGACCTAAAACATCATCAGATTTTCACACAAGTCCTAAAAGTAGATAAAGAGAACCCAGTTAAACAAATGAGACAAAATATTATACTTGGTCATTTATTTATTGAGGAAAATGATCCAATATTATATATTAGTGAGTGGCAAAAGTATGTGAGCCTTTACTTTCAGTATCTGGTGTGACCCCCCTGTGCAGCAATAACTGCAGCTAAACGTACCATTAGAAAAGCAGCTAAACTTTTTTGTTACTGTAACGTATATAATTGTATTACATGCAAAGGATTCTCATTTCTCTGCTGAACATTTCTTATTATTCTCCGTATTTTATTTATTGCCTTATTTATGATTATAGGGAAGAGGAGGAGGATGAGGAAGAGGAAGAGCAGTTTCACTTCAGCCTAAGAGATTTTAAGTGCACTGCAGTGTTGGGCCGTGGCCACTTTGGAAAGGTAGGTCTCGTCTAAGCTGTTTTTACGTTTTTATTTTTTATTTTTTACGTTGTCTTTTTCTTTTATTTGTTTACTTGTTCTTAATTTTCTTAGCATTTCTTTCCATTACTTTCTGCTCTTTTGTTACTTTTGTCTTTATTCTTTCACATGATGGTTTCCTATTCACTTCCCTTTCCATTATATCCTTTTTATTTTATTCCATATTTTCTTTTTTTTTCTCTTTTTATTTTCCTGTTCATGTTCCTATTACTTGTTTCTCCTTTTTTTCCATCTCTTTTCTTCTGTTTTATTGTTTTTTCATTTTTCTGTCCCATATTTTGTATCCTTTTTATTCATTTCTATTCCTTTGCTTTTTTTTTTCTTATTTTACTTTACATTCTTTCTATTTTTTTAACTTGTTCTTGTGTTTTTTCTATTCTTCTTTAATTCTCTTTTCTTTCCTTTTGTCTCTATTTTTTCTATTATATTTTCATATTCTATTTCCCTTTTTATCTCTTTGCATTTTCTTTGCTTGTCTTTTTCCTTTTCTTTCATTTTAGTTTAGTTTTGTATTTCCTCTCTTTTCTTTCTCCCAGTCTGAACCCTGTCACTCACACAGCTGTGTGTTATTGTACAGGTGTTACTAGCTGAGTACAGCAGCACTGGAGAAATGTTTGCCATCAAAGCCCTGAAGAAAGGAGACATCATGGCCCGTGATGAAGTGGACAGGTCTGGAATAGACATTGTTTTTGTTTTTGAAGCATGTTAATCAGCGGCTATCCTAATCTTGTGTGTGTGTGTGTGTGTGTGTGTGTGTGTGTGTGTGTGTGTGTGTGTGTGTGTGTGTGTGTCACAGTCTGATGTGTGAGAAGAGGATCTTTGAGACGGTGAACAGCGTTCGGCACCCGTTCCTGGTGAACCTGTTCGCCTGTTTCCAGACCAAAGAGCACGTGTGTTTTGTGATGGAGTACGCGGCGGGTGGAGACCTAATGATGCACATCCACGCTGACGTTTTCTCAGAGCCCCGCGCCACGTGAGTTACACTTACGCTGACCAGTCACCTTTCTAAAGCCCTATCCAGACGGGAATACAAGGGGTCCTGGGGAAATTTCCTCTTGTATAGGAGCTACTCTGTAAACCAGTAGAACATGCAATACCGGAAACCAGGAA
This sequence comes from Ancistrus triradiatus, assembly GCA_025084515.1. Lineage (NCBI taxonomy): Eukaryota > Metazoa > Chordata > Actinopteri > Siluriformes > Loricariidae > Ancistrus > Ancistrus triradiatus. Next base: position 566,746 of record JAJAGP010000167.1, read on the forward strand.
AGTAGATGGAATCAGATCACAGCGGTACCTCGGTTCTTGTCATTAATTCATTCCAGAAGGCTCGTCGAGGACCGAAAACGACAAATACTGAGCAAATGTTTCCCATAAGGAATGATGTTAATGGAATGAATGGGTTCCAGACCCCCAGAAAATCCCCCTGTATGATCAGCATTAATGGAGCTGTACTGTACAGGAGCTCCTGATTTATGATGGGCGTATGTTCAAATCCATCAGAAGTTACATATCATGAACTGATGAGTTTCAGTGTTTGGTACAGCGAGATTCTACACAGCAGTGAGCACGAAAGAAATATTTGATCATATTAATGAATGTATTTATTAGTACCATTCTTAGATTTGTAGAGAACATACATTATGTACTAAATATAGAGTATGTTCTACAAATAATTAGTTGTATCCATCAAGTGTGGCGCAACCATCTGGGTTTGTGGAGAAAACAGCCCACTAGTAACTCGCTCATCCTGCTGGAATTTTATTACCATCTGGACACAAGGGTTTTATTACCGAGGGGACGAGTGAAACCAGTCACAGATGCCCCCGATAAACTAATCCAGTCCTCATAGAACTTAATGCCGGGTAAGACTGGTATTGCTGTTTTTATGGGTATTCGTTTAGTGAAAAACAGAAGTGTGGAAGCGCTGAGATGTCGGAAATGAAATGTGATTTAATTCACTCATTACATGTTCGTTTGTGTCCTCTGACAGGTTTTATGCCGCGTGTGTCGTCCTGGGATTACAGTTTTTACACGAGCACAAGATTGTGTACAGGTATAAAGAGATCATTACTGAAAATTGGTGCAACACAAAAGTTTGTCATTTAGTTTTGTAATCAGATGTTTATTACAAAGCCAGTATGCCAAATAAAACATGTTTCAGGTCCATACGCCTGCGTGTGGAAATATCTGATATAAGGTACTGTGCAAAACTATTAGGCCACCATTAGATTAGTTACCATTGTTTCAGCTATAGTATAAGGGCATTATATAGAATTTCTCAGACTCTTTATTAGAATACGGCCAGAAAATGTAGGAAATGTGTATGCAGTATTAAAAAGGTTTCCTGCCCTTACACTTGAGCAAGAGAGCCCCATCAGGATGCCAAGTTGACCCTTCTACAGTCTAAGCTTGATCAGGAATGCTTTTTGGAAGGGTAGCAGCCAGTACACCACTTTTTCAGAAGGGGAACTGGGTGAAAAGGTATGTTAAAGCTCACAAAGACTGGAATGAAGATCAGAAAAGAGGATTATGGAGTGACGAATACAAGTTTAAGTTTTGGGTCCAGTCGACCATGTTATATATGATCATTATATTATTGAAGAACCAACAAATCTAATGGTGGCCTAAGACTTTTGCACAGTACTGTATATCAGGATTTTGGATTTATAATTAATTTCCAGTATAAATCAAATAAAGCTGAATAAATGATTTGAACAAATAGGATGTGATGCTTTGCCCGTGCCTAATCCCCTAGTAAAAAAACAATAATAAAACATTTATTTTAGCCATCATTAGGGTCAAAAACAAAATCCGACCCAGATTACTCAGTGATAGCTGGGACTACAGACAACTACCTTTAGAAAGCTGAAATTCTTTGGTTTTAACCTGCAGAGATCTGAAGCTGGATAACTTACTGCTGGATACAGAGGGCTACGTCAAAATCGCCGACTTTGGTCTTTGTAAAGAAGGTAAGAGAACCTGATTATTTTCTTATCACAGTTTCCATCATAGTCCGCGTTCGCCATCCTTATTGACGCTCTGTGTTTCAGGAATGGGTTTCCGGGATCGAACTAGCACTTTCTGTGGCACGCCCGAGTTCTTGGCTCCAGAGGTACTAACAGAGACGTCGTACACCCGTGCGGTGGACTGGTGGGGGCTCGGCGTGCTCATCTTCGAGATGCTGGTTGGAGAGGTGAGCTCTCACACACACTTCATTTCTTCAAACGCCTATATACGTGTTGTCGTTTGATTCCGTGACTGTGCTTCCTACAGTCCCCTTTTCCCGGTGATGATGAAGAGGAGGTGTTTGACAGCATAGTGAACGACGAGGTCCGGTACCCCAGGTTCCTCTCCACAGAGGCCATCTCCATCATGAGAAGGGTTAGTGCCAGTCGTCATGACCAGATCTCAAACTGTTTTCAGTGACAAACCTTTTAGGCCTGATCATAACCTTAATACGCAGTTGCTGAGGAGGAATCCAGAGAGGAGGATGGGAGCAGGAGAGCGCGACGCTGAGGAAGTGAAGAAGCATCTGTTCTTTCGAGTGAGTGAACCACCAGGATCATGTTTAACGTGTATTAAGTAGGGCTGGCACCCTAAAATCTCAGTAGCTCGTAAATAAAATGACCCCAAATCAGAAAAAGTTGGGACGGTATGGAAAGTGCGAATCAAAAATATATGCAGGGTTCCTTACATTTCCTTTGGTTTTTATTTCATTGCAGACAGTTTGAACCTGAGATGTTTGTTTTTTTTCTGGTCAACTTCATGTCATTTGTTAATAAACATCCATTCCTGCATTTCTGGCTTGTAACACATTCCAAAAAAGTTGGGACGGGGGCAATTTAGGGCTAGTAATGAGGTAAAAATAATAATGCGATTTCAAACAGGTGATTATAGTCATGACTTGGTACAAAGGATGAAATCCAAACCCACAGATTCTTAAAACCTACTATTCAAATATTATCCCATACTGAGTAAAGTGATTTCTATTCAAAATGTGCTGCACTTCATTTCATTAATCAGGACTAATTTACATTCTTCATAATGCCACATGCAGTTGGTCGGTGTTCTTTAAGCACCGACGATATCCTCGATATGATCAGAGAAACCTCTATCGCGATACAAAATATCACGATACTGTAAGGTATCGTCATATCGCCCACCCCTAAACCGAACCGAACTGAACTAGAAAATTATGCAGAACAGACGGTGCAGACATTAACTGGACTGTGGACTGTGGTAGCCTACTGGGTAAGGTACTGGACTATGGACCAGAAGGTCCAGGGCTCAAATCCCACCTCTGCCAATCTGCCACAGTTGGGTCCTGTAAATGTAAACATCAGTTCAAATGGTTTACACACTTTGCAGTAAAAGCCAGGAGAGCATGTAGCTTATACATTGTAGGGATGGTTAGGGGTCGCTGTTGGGGATATACCGGGTTCCCTATCCCTCAGACACGCCCAGTCTTGCCAGTGTGACGTGCTTCTTAATGCCAACTCCTTTTCCCCCATCTGTTTCCAGAACATTGACTGGAACGGACTGCTGGCTAAGAAGATGAAGCCCCCGTTCATGCCGACGATTCACGGAGCGAACGACGTGAGTAATTTTGACGACGAGTTCACATCAGAGGCCCCGGTGCTTACGCCTCCACGAGAGGCACGCCCCCTGAGCAGGGAGGAGCAGGAGATGTTTGCTGACTTTGACTACATCGCTGACTGGTGTTAGCCGCGGCAGGCCTCGACGACTCTTCCTACTAAACTGTGAATGCTTTCGATTCCCTAATCCACTCTGGCACCTAGGGTGCGTTAATCAGAAGCCTTTTAATTATTGTTTGGTGAAAAGAAGTACGGGACTGCCTTCTACAAGAAGGACACACCTACTGGACGCTCCTACAGAGACTCCACGTGAGAAACCGGGGGTCTTTAAGCCGCCCTCCAGACGGGGCACGAATGCTGGCCATCCACGACGCTACAGCCTCACTACAATAGTACAGCGTGCTGTTTCCTGCTGCCCGTGTCTGAGGACAGCCTCATGAAGTATGAACGCAGATGCAAATGATTTCACTCTGCCATCACCAGCAGTCTATAAACGAACCATACGCTCCAGCTTAAACACAGACCCGAGCTAATGAATGTCTAATGGGTTCTAGCCCCACTATAAGCAGTAGCTTTATTCTCTGTGCTGTATGAATGTAAAAATGCGTAGCGCTTTGTAAAATGAAAAGCTGGACATTTGAAGTGGAGTTTGAATGTAAAAAGAAAAAAAACAACAACATATTCCTAATGTTAGAAAGTCAGTGGCTAACGATGTAAGTAGCTTCTGTGATTTACCGAAAAGTACCAGGTTTGGATGTTCATCATAAATGTATCTTTCCATTCCAGGCGTGTTTAAACATTTTCTGTTTGACTTCATGCTGAGTTCCCAGTTTGCCAGGTTCGTCTACCGTACAGGTTCACTTTATAGGTAAATAAATATCGTATTTTCTGATATTTTGTCGATAACGATAACTATACAATACTTTGCCAGGGTTTATCTTGGGTCTAAAGTATTAAAGTAGTTCGAACCCATCTCTCACATCCACCTGAATTGGCACCGTGCCTTTCGTGAAGTAACTGTTGACAGCATTTATCATGTCTGATGCTTTTCTTGTCGTACGGCACTTTTGTTATGCAGAATGATTCCTCAAAAGTGTGTTTTTGCCCTGGTACCTTGGCTGGTTTAAGCCCGTCTCGGACAGCTGACTCCTGAAATGTTTCCACTTTACAATAGAATAATATTGTTAGTAGGTTAATGCAAGTGTTTTAAACATGAACTTGCGTATCATTACTAATCATAGGCTCTGCTATGATGCACCAAACACTCGTTAAACTCCTTAGTTCATGATGGATTGTTGGAACATACCTCCATTATAAATCAGGGTCTGGCACGGATTGATTCAATTTACATTATTCCATATGGGAAAATTTGCTCGGTGCTCATTTTCGGTTCTCGATAAGCCTTCTGGAATGCATTAATGATGAGAACCGAGGTATCACTAATTCAGTAAAAATATCATTGTCATGTCTCATCTTGTTCATTACAAGGTGAGTAGTTCGCCACCTGCTGGAGAAAAGAAGCAGTCACTGACCCATGGCGCTCCTCTCTCACTAGTGAGGAACTGGGCGTATCCAAATTAGGGGGAATGAGACTGGGGGAGGAAGAGCCTGTGGTCTTACATTGTGCACATCTGTAGGGCAGGTGAAACCTGGTACATGATATTCTCTCCCTCTGTTGATGACCTGATATGTAGGAGTGTGTGTGTGTGTGTGTGTGTGTGTGTGTGTGTGTGTGTGTGTGTGTGTAAGTACAGTGAAAGCTGAAAGCACTTGTTTATCAGTAGCGTTTTTTAAACGACCGATTCTTAGCTTGATTGTGAAAGTAGACTTTGTGAAGGTTCTGAGCTCGTGTTTGTGGCTCCCTTTCTGTTGTAAATAAGACTTTTGCTATGATTGATACTCGTCATGAATGCAGAAGTAAATGTTTCTTACAAAAGCACTGACTTGGTTTTTTATGTATTAGCTGTGTTATATTTCAGCGCCCCCGAAGCGTCAAGGTGAAAACGTTTACAAAAAAAAATCTTTCCCTCAATTTAATAATTTGTTTTTTCAATTTAATTTGTTCCCTCAATTTAATAATTCGTTCCTTCAATTTAATTTGTTCCCTCAATTTAATAATTTGTTCCTTCAATTTAATTTGTTCCCTCAATTTAATAATTCGTTCCTTCAATTTAATAATTCGTTCATTCAATAATTTGTTCCCTCAATTCTTTAATTTGTTCCCTCAATTCTTTAATTTGGTCCCTCAATTTATTAATTTGTTCCCTCAATTTAATAATTCGTTCCTTCAATTTAATTTGTTCCCTCAATTTAATAATTTGTTCCTTCAATTTAATTTGTTCCCTCAATTTAATAATTTGTTCCTTCAATTTAATTTGTTCCCTCAATTTAATTTGTTCCCTCAATTTAATAATTTGTTCCTTCAATTTAATAATTTGTTCCCTCAATTTAATAATTCATTCCTTCAATTTAATAATTCGTTCCTTCAATTTAATAATTCGTTCCTTCAATTTAATTTGTTCCCTCAATTCAATAATTTGTTCCTTCAATTTAATTTGTTCCCTCAATTTTTAATAATTTGTTCCCTCAATTTAATAATCTGTTCCCTCAATTTAATTTGTTCCCTCAATTTAATAATTTGTTCCTTCAATTTGATAATTCATTCCCTCAATTCAATTTGTTTCTTCTGTTTAATAATCTGTTCCCTCAATTTAATAATTTGTTCCTTCAATTTAATAATCTGTTCCTTCAATTTAATCTGTTCCCTCAATTTAATAATTTGTTCCCTCAATTTAATAATCTGTTCCCTCAATTTAATAATTCGTTCCTTCAATTTAATTTGTTCCCTCAATTTAATAATTTGTTCCCTCAATTTAATCTGTTCCCTCAATTTAATAATTTGTTCCTTCAATTTAATAATTTCTTCCCTCAATATGTTCCTTCAATTTAATTTGTTCCTTCAATATAAATTTGTTCCCTCAATTTAATAATCAAGCATGAATAAAGCAACTAATGGCATACAATAATAGGAGGCTAATAATTAATTCACTTTCTTAATCCTGAACAAGGTCGGGAGCCGGTGTCTTTCTTAATCGAGAGCCGGTGCCTAGCAGCGTCATAGGGTACAAAGCAGGAACGGATTAATAAAGTTGAGGGAACGAATAATTAAATTGAGGGAACTATTTAAGTTTCTAAAAAAAACATTCCACCTTGATACTTCGAGGGCTCCTTATTATATACTCACCAGACAAAAAATTAGTCATCTGTGACTGAAACCTACCTAATAGTGTGTAATACTTCCACGAATTCTGACGAGGGATTTTTGCAGTGCTGGTAGGAGCCGTATGACCGTACGCTTCGATACTCCTGCAGATCCGGCTACCTCCTTCACACTACGGCCTTTGACACGCCCAAATGCAATCACTACTTTTTGCTAATCATTTTTTACTACCACCTTAAAAATGTAAGGTGACTAATTTTTGGTCTGGGGAATACATTTGTTGTGCAGTGACAATCTGCCACACCAACAGAACAGATTTTAAGAAGGGTGGCTATGTGGTTAAGGCTTTTTCCTTGGAGCCCCCCCTATGACTATCTACGGAAAGCTGCCCCCAGCAGCCTGCACATGGACCAAAAGGATGAAGTGATTTATTTCAAATCTCGCTGTTTTACATTTTGGATCCTTTTATATTTTAATACAGATATAGATTCAGCTAAAACTCAAAACATAAGCAGGGCATTTTTCTTTTATATCCCAACACAGTAGACCTGTGCACACACCCTCACAAAACTAATAATAATGATTCATTATGAGTGTAATAAGTAATTAATCAACACCAGCACTGGCTGTACAGGTTACTGTCCTGCCAATAATACTGCTAGTAAGTGTATAGGATGTTTAAAAGCTCAGCAACAATTCCGCACCCCATACACTCATAGCTACACAACATACTGCCACATATCATCACCACATGGTCCGGTGATGGTCCCTGTCCATTAAGGGGGGAAAAATCACACAAAATCACCTGCATGGTTTATGAATCTGACAAAAGTGGGCACTGACTCTAAGTACAAGGAAGATATTTGTAATAAAGTCGTCAGTACATGCATACAAGTATTAGTAGTAGTTTCTTACTAACGTTGTAGCATACAACTCTTCCGCCACGCAATGTAGTCCTTACCTGTTCAGCCTCTGAAACAACGAGACTGCCATTTTTTTCGTCACTGTGCCATAAACGTCATGTAGAAACTGCTTAACTTTAAAAAAATGCAAGTCAACCAAATAAGTAAATTAACAAATCAATTAAATAAAACCCCACAGCTCTGAAAATGAACGATACACGCCGTCTGTTGCGCAGTTCCCTCTTCATTTTCCTTTTGGCAAATTTGTGCTCTTATTTAGCTCGCTCTTAATAATACTTCCCCTTTTATTCGACCGACTAAATCAAATTTTATCTCAAAAACTTAGGTTTTTAACAAGTCACTACAGCTGAGGGTAACGATTGGATTGGCACATTGATACACTAGTCACTCGTGAGTCGGTCACAGGTGCGCGCGTGCATCTTGCATTAGTAACGGCTTCGATCGCGGCTCAGCCAATCAGATTTCAGAACTGGCACCATCCGTTTCATAAGTGTTCACATCGCCTCATGATTTGATTGACATAAGTTTTACATTTACAAAACAATCAACTACTAATATAGCCTATAACTAGCATTATTTCATCCATTAACAAACAACCTCTCGCATATCAGTATCATCTGGCGTATTCATTTATTTGACACTGAATATAGTCGTTAAAGACGACCGGTTCGCTCATACTGCTAACCTAGGTGGTTTTATTTTGATCATTTTGAATGTAGATTTTAGTCATAATTATACACATACTCCAAGGTGTCCCATAAATCCAGTATCATATAGTTTATGTATAAATTTGTATTACACACATCATGATGTAGCCTCAGGGTAAGCAACTAACATGCTAGACTACTGGCCATGTCTGAGGTAATAGAGGTCGTTCTAGGCATCGTCCTGGCAATAACAGTCATCCAAGCATACCACCCAGAGCACACTTGGGTCTCTGTTTTCGATAGTAGGTGCAGGCCTATTAGTGGCCACTTGGGTGGTGCCATGGTCTAATACACTAGCCACTAATCCACAGTGACCCAGGTTCGAGGATAAAGCGCACATATTTTGTAAGTTATGGAATGGTGCTCAGGTAATGCAGTGGAAATCTGCAACCCCAACACCTTGGCAACATGGGTTCAAGTCCCAGCAGTGCCTTCTGTCTGGGGTGGGCGTCACTCACACAACTGGCTGTATCTGAGGAAAGGAGTTTGAACAAGGGTTCACCCCTCAGCATTGCAACAGCAAGCTCTTCTGAGTTCTTAGTGGTGAAATGGAGACATGTCCACAGTGCACTTCCACTTGTGACTACTAAAATCCAGGAGAGACTCCAAACCTCCCTGCCCCCACTATACAAACCCAGCCACGATAAACCAATGGTAAAATGAGAGGGGGCAAAACATTGTTTCATTGACTCGTACAAGTGGGCTCCATTTAACGTCTGCATTATGTTCTAGGAAAGGACTTTGACCGGACATTACCAGTCACAAAATTGTGTATATATTTTGCACAGTGTTTCATTTTAAACAGCAAAATTCATTAAACTACAGTATTAAAACATTTAGTACAGTAATTATCTTTGCATGTTTTATAAAACTTGAAGCACTTACTGAAAACGTAAACAAGCAGAACATTTATCGTGTTGTTTTCTGCCTTCAAGACTGCGATTCTCTCTTCTGTCATTCACGTGTATAAGTATATAAGACAGATTTTTATTTCCTATTGTGTATACAATATTCCTATAAATATATATAAAAGTATATATAAAAGTGAAAAAAACATTCCATTGGCACCGCTACCAGTGCCACTAGCTCAGTCACCAGGCTCTGTCAATCTAAATTCAAAATTCAGAGTACGGTTTGTACTGAATCTGTTTTTGTGTATATTGGATTCCTATTGTAAAGTCGAAATGACACAAACTAGACCATTGTAACCCTAGGAGTGCCTGTACTCCCAGGATTGAGTGTAAAATTCACAAGCCGTCCAGAGTGCTTTTCTGAAAAGCATTTATTGTTTGAATTACTAAATACAACCCAAACACGCTAACAAAATAACTCACTCATTTCCTAGAAAAGAAAATGTTTACAGTATGAAACCGGCTTCTTCGCGAGCGTGGTGCTCACGTGGAGTTATGTACAATATATATATACACCCAAATTAAATGCTGTTACAGTCAGATCTCTTAAACCTTGGAATGTCTCCTGTACTGAAATCCCGAGAGGCTTAAACACCGCCTCGAGGGAAGAGCAAACTTTACATCTGAATAGGAAAACAGAACAGCTGAGTAGAAAGAGCAGTGTGTGTGTGTTTCACAGCTGTGGCAGTTTATCCACCGGCGTGTCGAATTTGAAATCAGGAGGGAAGAGGTCAGCGGCACGTGGGTAGATGAGACGATACGACTGGCGAATGGTCACATCAGCCACCCCTGCTATGTCTCCAATTTCTGAAGAGGAATAAATACATGACATGCCAGAATAAAAGGCGTGCTCAACTAACATTTAGTCAGATACAGCCTGGTTTTCTCTCTCCAGTGAACCCACCTTTCTGTGTCTTCTTCTCCACCGACGCCTGAGAGGCCATGTAGATGGCTGCTGCAGCGACAGAGATGGGGCTGCGACCCGGCACCAGGTCCAGCTCGACAGCCTTCTTGGCGATGTAGGTCGCCGCCATCTGCACGTGCTTGGGCAGGCCCAGGTTGGAGCAGAAGCGGGACATGAAGTCTCCGGTGGTGATGAGATCCACGCTCGTCTCCAGAGCCTTCAGGATGAGCTTAAAGCAGCGGCCGATTTCCTTCTTGGAAATGCGAGAGACGGCACAGATCTCTGGGGAAATCGGAGGAAACGTCACGGAAAAGTCACGGGCCAATAATTAATAATACTTTATAATAAAGAACCGCTGTACTGGGATGAGGGACTGATCAGAGTTCAATAATGATGGAGCTTTTCAACATTTATGAATGACAGTTATCAGCTCTAGAAGGTTCAGAGACATGCGACTTACCTTTAAACGTACGTGGGACTCCCTCCTGTCTGCATGCGATGTACAGGCAGGCTGAAGCTATAGCATCATTACTCCTGCCCTTCAGGCTCTTCTGCTCATATACCTGCTTAAACAGGTTATTTGTACGATCCTGACAGAAAACAAAGATGGAAGAGTCACGCTACATATGTACAGCAATGTATACACTGCCCGGCCCAAAAATTTGGATTGATCCTGGATTTAACTAAGCAAATAGTTAAATAAAAGAGACTCCCATCGGATAATTCCTGCATGGGTGATTGTGTTTCAGCTGGCAACAAGTTCTTTAACCCTAACTGATGCAGTGAGGAGCTTCTCATTTGTTAAACAACCACGTCGAAATACATCCTGTGGTCGTGGAAAAGATGTTTATCTGTTAGGGGGCAAATTGGGAAAGAGTGGCTCATTTTCACACATGAATTGTCCACCACAGAGTCCAGAGCTGAACCCCATTGGGAATCTTTGGGGATGTGCCGGAGAAGACTGCGCAGTGGAACAAATCATCAATACAAGATCTTGGGGAAAATTAATGCAACTCTGGACAGAAATTAATGTGACATTGCAGAAGCAGTTCTGTCCCACGATCTTGTATGGATGAAGGAAGATTTGTTACGCAAAGTTGAAAGCACAGATGAAAGGGCTGAGCTCACTGTTCCAACGGTGGGGAGATGTTCTCCGTCCAACCTCCCTTCCCTCAGACACAACCAACAGTGTCTGTGCCACCCGGCCAGGCCTGAGGCGCCCCAGAGACCCGTGTTCTGCCAGCTATTGCACTGGAAATTTTATTCCTTAGCTGATCTGTTAAACATTTCTATTTTCAGACAGATCTTATGAAAAATCTCAATGGAAACACTGTGCACTTACAACAATATTCCGGGGCAGGTTTATCCTGTCCGCCATGGTGCTGATCTCTTTGAAGGCGTTCAGCATGGCTCTGTCGGAGCTGCTCATCGTTCGGCGGTTCTGGTACTTTGAGTTGCCAAACTCATCATAACTCGCTGAGCCCGTTCCCTACAGAGCATTCACACGGAAAAAACTGGACATGAGATGGTGCAAGGAAGGAACATGGTGGTGCAGTGGTTCAGGTACCAGACTATAAAGGATGACGGTTTAAGTCCCAGCACCACCAAGCTATCGTCTTGATAAATATGTATATGTATATATGTATATATGTATATATATATATATATATATATATATATATATATATATATATATATGTCTGTATATATGAGAGAGAGAGACTTCTCCCAACCAACTTCTTGTGAAAACAGAGTGAACGAATAAAGTCAAGAAGTTCGCACCTTTCCAATCATGGTAGTGAGGTCTCCTCCGTTCAGGAGCGGGTTCTGGGCGTCGCCAACACGTGACGGGTCTTTGGTGGCTTTCTCGTTTGTGAACGTCCTCCACTCTGAGCCGACGTCAATAACACGGTCACCTGGTGAGAAGAGCAAGCACACAGGAAACACAAACACGCAGTGAGATCTTTCTGCCGGCCCTTTGGTCATTCCCTCTGTAAACCCCCCGTGCACTAGAGTTAAGCCTTAGCCATATCATACCATGGACTTTGTCATGTTTATGTGTCAAAGTTCTAGCTGTTTCTTCTCTCGACCTGATTACGAGTTCCTACACGGTGTCGGTCATAATGAATTCGGTCTAACTATGATGCTCCACATCAATGAGCAATATCACTACAACACTGTGCAATTCATTGTACTGTACCTTATTGTGCAATAATATTTATTACCTCAACTCGACTCAGAGCACCCGACATCCAGTCACAACCTTTTATTCTGTACAAGTCACTTTATCCCCTGTACCATTTTGCATTTATATATATTCTTACCTGTTTGTAAATAGTGTGTATTTTCTACTCATGCTTACTTTAATACTTTGGCATCTATAGGCTTGCTTCAAATGCCATCTCACTGTACTTGTACAATGACAATAAAGATATCTTATCTTATATCGGTATCAATAAAATCCTAATGTTATCCGTTCCTGGTTTCAGCAGCTTGTTGGCCTGTGTGTGTTGGCCTGTACTCCTCCATAATATAATCGCAGTAATGGTGGCCTCTCTGTTTACTGCTTTATCGTATCATTCCCAGTACTGTATGTCAAGATATATCATTCAACTAGTATTGCGTCATATACTTTCAATTAATAACAATAATGTCACACTCAAGGAGACTACAATTAAAAGAAGAATAACAATCATAAAATTGACAGGACATACAATGTAAAAACTAAGACAGTGAGGCAAACCCTATAAGATCATTAAGATCCAAAGAATAACGAAAGTTAAAACTACAAATTCCTCTTAACAGTCCATATCGACGAACATACGGAGATACAGTGGGAGGGAGTTCCATAACTTTAGCCCAACAACTCATAGTCTTAACTGAGTACGTACCGACCACAAGGCCACACTCGGGGCAGATCATATCCCCGGCTCTGTAGTCCTCCACCAGAATGGCATCAGGGTGATTGGGGCATTGCACCTTAGGAAGAGCATCTCCACTAAGAGAGAGAATATTAAACACATTAAGAGCTGATAACTGGTTATATGATACACAATACGCAAAGTCAAAGGCAAGATGACCAATTATAGTAAGGTTTGCATGGTAATGCAGTTGTAGTACATCGGTTTCCGATCCGATTCCAGTGCACAGCTGCCAATACCAATACCAATTCTGAAACAGGTTTTCTTTACACTTTGACATTATGACCATTGTTGGTATCGTGTTCAAGGTTGCTGTCTTGCTTTTTGGAGTTTCCAGACTAAAAAATCTCTGTACAAACAACATTTTAGTGAAACCAACAGCTAATATTTGCTCACTCAGTTGCAGACTGAAATTGCCGTGTGCTCATGATAAGACGTGGAACGGAATGTGGATCTGTAAGTGGATCAGACCTGTCCGTCTGATATCCGATGACATCAATATCGGACCTGACACAGGATCAGATCCATGTCTAGTAACAGGTATGCGCTGTTTAGTATCTGCATTACATTCTGTGACCTAAATGGACGTTGACCGGACATTGCCAGAGTCAGATAATAGTATAGACACTTTGCACAGGGTGTTTTATTTTAAACAATAATACAAATTAAAACAATAGGAAAACACTTAGTGCAGTACTGTACAATACAGTAATTACTATATTTGTATCTTTTATAAAACTTGGAACATTCACCAAAAACAAACTAGACCCTTTTTGTTCTAGCTTTCTAGACTGCGATTCCCGTGTCTGTCAGCAGGTGTCGCAAACGTCAATTTTCTGTCATTCGGACGTGAATTCAGTGTCAGAGACGGATTTTTAACAGGCACTGCAGTACAAGCCAAATGTTTAATGCCGGATAAGGGAGGAATGTGTCACAAAGTGCAGCGCCCCCTGCTGTGCATGAGGCTAACTAGTCGCAGATCTCCGTGTTCACCACACCAAGTTGTCGACCATAGCAAGCACCTAAAACTAGACATGATCCGATCCTATATGGTTAGCAGGTTCGCTATAGACGTCATTCACTCATCGGATATCGAACAGACAGCCACTTACTTCCTAGTAGACAAAATATTGCATTAGCGGAAATCGGAGTGCGCAAATCATCAGCTCCACTTTCAGAGGAAATGCTTAATGCCATACGTGTGGAAAGCTGATCTGTTGTAAAGGACGTTTCACCTCTAAAAATGGCAAAACACTAAAGCAGCAGCACGAAATGCTTCAGCATCGCACCACGTTTGACCGACTGCCCAAGTGCTGCGTTAGCTGGGAGAGTCTACAACGCTTTACGCGGCTTAACGAGCTCAAACAATGACCTAGGAAAACCAAACTTCTCCCAGTAACTACTGATCATAAGTCATCTCTACTGCTGAAATGATGAGCCTGTGATCCAACAGGAAATGAATCATTATGTTAAGCTTTTTTCTTACCATTTAACCCTATTATACTCAAGTTCCTCATTTCTGCAGTAGAGATCACTTATGATTATCCTAGGTCACTACTGTAGAACATTAGGACACAAAGCTTTTACTGATAATAGGTGAAGATGAGATGGTGGAAGGAGTGTGATGCTCAGGGTAATGTTCTGCAGGGAACCCCTGGGTCTATTCACACTGACCTTAATGTGTTGCATAACACTGACAAACAATATGACAGACCCGGTGGTTTTAAGGTTTTGGCTGATCGGGGTGTGTGTGTATTTTAAATGCCCATTTGTAGATTGTTTTTCTGTTTCGCTTGTTATAACTATGACAGTTCTATTGTCCCGTCTTGCGTTTGCCAAAAATAATTCCTCGTACACCCTGCACCTGGTGAGTAAAAAAGGTCTATTCTACTGAAAGCAATATTTCAACACCTTTAAACAAACAGTTTTGTTCTGTTATGACATATTATTCAGTGCAATAGTGAGCGATTAGGGCCGAACCTAAACATGCCAATCTTTGGATCGTTTAAAAGAAAGCCACGAGTGACAGCATCGCATTATTGGTTCTGCAGAAAACAAATACATGGTGCGCTGTATACGCCCGGCAGGTGCCTTAAGGGTGTGTGCAGGACATGTAGCATTCTGACGTCCCAAAACTGATCAGAGGGCACAGTTATGCCATACGTTAAAGGTCAAGGGAGACCGAACATAAGACTGTACAGGAGTGTCACCGAATCGCTTGCTCTCCATCTACAATCTCCGCTCACTGTTTACTCACTGTCCACTTTATTTGAGGTATCGACCTTATTGCTCCACCTTGTAGATGTAAGGTCAGAGGCAGCAGCTCATCTGTTGTTGCACAGTGTGTTAGTCATCCTATAATCCTTCCTCAGTGCTTACAGGGTGATGGTGGCTGGACATTTTTGGTAGGTGAACTACTATCACTCCAGCAGTGACACTGCTGTTTAAAACTCTGGCAGCACTGCTGTGTCTGATCCACTCGTACCAGCACAACACACACCAACACATCAGTGTGACTGCAGTGCTGAGAATGATTCACCACCCAAACAGTACCTTAGCTGTGCTGGTCCTGTGGGGGTCCTGACCATTAGAGAACAGAGAGCAAAGGGGACAAAGTATTTGGAGAAACAGGTGGACTACAGTCTGTAATTGTAGAACTACAAAGTGCTTCTATAAGGTAAGCGGAACTGATAAAACGGACAAAGTGTAGACACAAGGTGTACCTAATAAAGAGATCGGTGTGGGTATAGTGTTACTGAGATAAAAAAAATAGGATTTTGCCATTATCGCCCATACCAGTGTGTTAAATTCACTTCACGCTCCTATTTACATAATACAATTTATCATAATAACAATTATAGTAATCATAACTATATGTTGTAAAGGCCAGCAAGCCCAGAGACATTAGTGACATGGACGTGTCCCAAAAAGTCAGCTACAATGCTACTAGTGCACTCAGAATGAAGAACTTTCCCTTTCATTGTGGCACACTATGTAGCGAACAGGCTGACATTTAGAATACAGCCACTAAACTGTGATGGAAACCGTTTTAAAGTTGGGATATGTAACAGAACATAGATATACACTTGCATATTTGAAGATATGACGTTAATCTATGTTTAATCTTAGAATATTTCATCAAAGAATAATTAAATACAAACAAAACAAAACCAAACCCTGTGACAAGCCAACCGGCTTGCCTGCCATTAGCTGTCTTAGCTGAATACGAAACCCCGGCCTTCGAGTTTTTTTTAACAGAGTGCATAATTACCTCTGATTATCAATGCAATAATACATAATATAAATATACATAACACTTTACTACATATAAAAATAAATAATATATTAATTACACGCGTACAGGGGGGTTAGCTTAGCAAGCGAGTGTAGCCTGCTAATTAAACATAGGTATATAAAACACTGTTACAATGTTGAAAATCTATTAATTAAGCAAACGAGCCAAATCCTAATCGTTTAAATATTAACTAATTTAATTACGATTAGTTCTAAAACGTTTGAGTACAACAATAGCGCTAATTACACAAAAATCAGAGCTGAATTACAAACGGCTTCAGTTTTACCCAAAAGTGCACTACGCAGGGTGCAAACACCTTTATAACGTACCCTACGTAGTGCACTAATACACTAACGAAGAAGCCATTCGGGATACAGCCCAGAGAGCCGCTACGTAAAAAACAACCGACATCAAACGACGGCAAATATCTACATAGACCTACATAGCTAACTATTATGGTTGAGAATGTCATATAATGCGCAATGAACAATTTCAGTTATGAACAAGACAAAACATTATTAAACAAGCTGTACTGACCGGCTGGTTGACGCCATACTAGCACTCTCTGCTGCGTTCTGGTTTAGTCCGAGCTCTGCCTCACCCTTATTTATAAACTTTTTCTGTCACGTGACTGGTTTCCGGCAAGCCGGAATGACCAAAATAGTTACAATACTGGATTGAGAATTTCGTTTTCTGGTTTCCAATCTCAGTTGTCAGTTGTAATGCTTACTAAGTGTTTCAGTAAATCACACTCTTCTGACAAATGGATGAAGCGTTCTAAACGTATATATATATTGTAATTGATGTCTACATCCAATATATTTTATACTTGGCAAAACCAAAAGTGGTTGTATAAGAAGCTCTTTACAGTATATAGCATTGGTTAAATAGATCAGAGCAAGATTTCTCAGTCTTTTTCACCTCAAGGTCCACCTATCTCTGACCCACAAAGAACATTTTAAATTAAAAATATAAAATTAAGAAACTGAGAAACTGCAATGATGTTTAAAAAACTCAAAACAGCAGTCTATGAACACATGTGGCCATTGTCATTAATGGTTATGGTCTGCATATTAAGTGGATCACTGGTCCCATTGTTATGCAATGGTGCTGGTACCAGTCATTATGCAAATGTACTGTATATAAGATTGGGGAAGTTTTCCATCTAGCTGAGACTGAAGAAGTCACTTAGATGAGTGACGAAACGTTTCTCCGACAAAACTTTATGTCCAGATGAACAGATTCAACTTCTGGGAGTCTATGAACAGTTTCATAGTGTCTTGAGCAGGCATCAGTGTTAGCTTCCATATATGAGGTGAACATGAACATACCCTACAGTCTAATATTGTTTGTGCCCCCCTCTTGCTGCCACAACTCTGACCCATCAAAGCATGGACCTAGCAAGATCTGTGTAGTCGTCTGCATGGATCAGAATAATTTGTCTAGCACAGTTGTACCCAAATTTTTTTCTGCAGTGCCCCCTTTTGTAGATAACAATATTTTCTCCAGTGGAACATTGTACTTCACACAAAACTGGAACTTCTTATTGAACAAAACAAAATAAAGGGACAAACCACCTTTATTGTGGAGCTACTATCAGTGACATGCATTGTGTATCTTAATGCTTCCCTACCACCCCCTACTGGGAATCTCCAGTCTAGCACATCCCATAGATGCTTGATAAGATTGAAATCTATGGACCTTGTATGCTGGGTCAACACCTTGAACTCTTTGTCTTTTTCCTCATGCGTGGCACGGCGCATTATCCTGAAAGAGGCCATTGGCATTAGGGAATACCGTTGCCATGAAGGGGTCTGTGGCTATATTTAGGTAGGCGGAATGTTTAAAAGTAACATTCACATGAATGCAGGACCCAACGTTTCCAAGCATTGCCCTGAGCATCACACTGTAAAACTTATTCAGTCTTATAGTGGTTTTGATATTATGGCTGATCAGTGTATGGACATACTATTGGACAGCTTCCCTAGTTTAGAATTTCTTTTAAAAGTGTTTTCCTGTTTTTGTTTACCAATGGCCAAAGTAAAAGGATTTTTCTCTTAACCTAACAGACCTCGAGTCTGTATCCCTGTTGAGCTTGTTTTTTAATGGAGAGCCCGTTTAAAGTTTTATTGGAGTAAAAGTGAGTATAGTTTTGTTATGTACATCTAAGTCTAAGACTGTTTTAAAACTTCTAGTTTTATAAGACTGTTATGGGGCGCATTACATAGTTTAAATACTTACTGGTTTACATTACAGTGCAGCATGTTTTAGTACAATAACGAACAGGCTTTCAGGCACATGTTTTTGTTTTGTTTGATAAATGTTTTTCTGTTTAAGGAGGCAGCTGTAGCATGAATGTGTTACTGTGTCTTTAAGGCTTTAGTTTCGTTTTCTCTACATACTGATATACAACGGGAGACAGTTTTTTTCTTTACTGTTAGTAGCTTTACAGTGAATGCAAACTAAGTTTGTTAAGATGAAATTGCCTAATTTTCAATTTGATTGACCACTTATTGTTGGATATACGCCATTAAAGAGAACCGGTTTGGACTGGTTACGCCTGCTTTCTCTGCTAACGCTTTGCTATCTTAGCTAAACCCAGACGTTTTCACTACCCAGACGAATTAAGTTATTATTATCATGTTGTCGCTGTTAAACCTTGATTTTTTTGCTGCTGCTTATGAGATTTTTACTACATTAATAAAGCAAACTTGTTTAAAAAATACATCAGGAGTTTTTACTTTAGCTAACTATGACAAAGACGACTTAGTCAGCTAATCGACCAGTAAACATTAGTATCTTACAATCCCTAAACCATCGTACCATAACTTTAGACCTACTCTAAGGTTTAATTTGTAAACTTTGGGTTAATCAAGACTAGTGGATTGCGTGATTAAAACACGACGCCCGAACAGGGACTTGAACCCTGGACCCTCAGATTAAAAGTCTGATGCTCTACCGACTGAGCTATCCGGGCTCTGGGGACATCACAGCCAATCCTGACTCAAAATCACAATTCCCAAACGTGGTTATCACACCTGTACCTGTTTGCTTTATGCTGGACATTTATTTATTGATGGCACGACGCCCTCTAATGGATAAAGATAGTACAAGATTAAAACTGCCCTTCAATATTTATTACCAGACTCATAAAGGCTTCCTTCTCATCAATTCATTTATATTTTAGATTTTGTACGGTCAGTAACATTTTAATCCTATTTATCTTCTTATCTAAATTTATTAGCCCGGTCAATAGTTGAGTACCTTAAACACTGTGCTACCACTGTCCAAACAGAGAACACATCAGGTAGATTGATGTTCTAGTTTCCTCACCACTGCTGCTGCAACAGAATCCACTCTTCTGAGAAGCTTTCCACTAGATTTTGGAACATAACTGAGATGCCAGGCACTGATGTTGAGCAATGATACTGGCATTCCAATGAATCTAAATTTGTGCCAGATGGAATGAAAGAATGACTGTATACAAATCTTTAAAATTGTATTGCCTGTAGCCACACGAGTGCAAAAGACGTTTACTTTTTAGCATTTTAACCAGGGATGTTTATACACTACTTGTTGTACTGGGACACACAGAGAATTAAGAGGGGCACAGCCATACTCCCAGTCAGTTATACAGGCACAGATGTTTATTTGTTTTTTTTAAAAAGCCTCTTAAAAATGAAATACATTAAGTGATTTAATACTAAACTGTAAGTTACTTTGCCATGAATGAAAAATGAAAAACAAATTAACACTAAAAAGTAGTTTTTAATAATTATGTTCATTTAGATGTGAATTTTCTTGATTGAATAAAAGGAGAAATAATCTAAACCTCTACAGTTTTACACCTTCATTAGTCAAAACAGCATCCATCTGTTCATCAGACTTCTGGTACAACTGATTAACTTGTTGTGTTAATTTGGTTTAAATGCAGTTATATATAATGTAATTACATTGTTCTCATTACAATCATTCTCATTAGTGTATATTTTAAAAAACGACTTAGTCAGCTAATCGGCCAGTAATAATAGTATCTTACAATCCTTAAACCATCGTACCATAACTTTAGACCTACTCTAAGGTTTAATTTATAAACTTTGGGTTAATCAAGACTAGTGGATTGCGTGATTAAAACACGACGCCCGAACAGGGACTTGAACCCTGGACCCTCAGATTAAAAGTCTGATGCTCTACCGACTGAGCTATCCGGGCTCTGAGGACATGTGCACCAAAACATCACAGCCAATCCTGACTCACAAGCACAATTCCCAAACGTGGTTATCACACCTGTACCTATTTGCTTTATGCTGTGTGTTCATTAACTGCACATAGTTATGCTGGACATTTATTTATTGATGGCACGACGCCCTCTAATGGATAAAGACAGTACAAGATTAAAACTGCCCTTCAATATTTATTACCACTGCCTTTGAGCAGTGCAAATCAGATCAAATTAAATGTCACTAAATTTTACTTAATTTGACTTTAGATTATAATGTCTGTATTTTTTATCTTTCGATTATTCTAATCTGTGATGTGTGATCCATTCAAGATACTGCAGAAGGTGAAAAAACAAATGCTCCCGCATAGTAATGGGTGGTGCTGCTGAATCAGGTGTGGAGCTGATGTTGATTTGTTAGCTATTCAGAGCCCGGATAGCTCAGTCGGTAGAGCATCAGACTTTTAATCTGAGGGTCCAGGGTTCAAGTCCCTTTTCGGGCGACCTGTTTTAAGCAAGCATAAATTCACCTGTGCTGTACAGTTGATTTTAATATGTTGTGTTAATTTGGTTTACATGCAGTTATATACTGTAATTACATTGTTCTCGTTACAATCATTCTCATAGTGTATATCTTGTAGTAAGAGTTTATAAACTCAGATTTGGATTATTACCCCCACTGGTTTGTTTTCATGTATTGAGTTCGGTATAAAACTAAATACATGTACTGTATTTATTATAAACAATTGAAAAGTGAGGCTAATGGTTTTCTGTCGCCCTCTAGTGGCTAAAGGCGGTACAGATTGAATCTAGTCTGCGTCTTAGTTTTTACCGCAGAACGCAAAACACACTATGGTCAGTTATTAAATAAAATAATAAAAATATATAAATATGTGCCATCATTTACAAGTCCGGTTACAAAATGATTCTATTTTTGTTTTGTTTAATTATTTTTTACTAATTTACTACAATTTAAAAAAGTATATATTATTTTTTCATCTCTTCATTTCCTGAGTAACTCAGTCGGTGGAGCATCAGTCTTTTAATCTGAGGGTCCAGGGTTCAAGTCCCTGTTTGGGCGACCTGCTTTAATCATGCAGTGATTCATCTAGCTCTGTTACAGATATGCTGAACTCCTACTTATAACAGATAGAAAATGTTTATTCAACGATCCTGTGTACATAATAATCTAGGAACTCCTAACCATTCTCATTAGTAGTGTATGTTTTATTGTAAGAGTTTATAAGCTCAGAACTGTTACCCCACTAGTGGGTTGTGTATTTATTGAGAACTGTATAAAACTGCAAATATTATTATGGACACTTGAAAAGTGCAGCCAGATGTTTCTGTCGCCCTCTAGTGGCCAAATACAGTATGATTTACAAATTCCGTTAAAAGAAACTCTCCGGTTTTTGTTTGGTTTTATTATTATTTTTATTATTTTTGCTATTTTCTTGTAGCAGGTAAATTCATTAGGAACTTCCCATTACATTTGACGTCTTAAAAAATGGATGTATTTGATGTCTGCTACCGACCTTACTGTATTTTAACCATAAATGTCAGATAATAGGCTTGTACTGCCGTCCCTCAGACGGCTGTGTCTGAGGGAAGGGTGGCCGGTCTGGGATCATGCCCTGGTGCTGCAGCTGTGACACTTACTCCTGCCAAGTTTCAACTACAGTGTCAGGAAGCCTGGATTTCTCAGTCAGTACAGCATCTGACTTTTAATCTGTGGGTCCAGGGTTCAAGCCCCTATTAAGTAACCCTGGTTTAATCATTGGGTGATTTGTTAAAGGGAAGGCTGAGCACAGACTTAGAGTAGATTGTCGATCCTAATAGAAAGATCATGTTTACATAGTAATCCAGTAACTTGAGGACATTTCTACAAACAGCGCGGTAAAGAGCTTTACTTCTGTGTGACATTTTTCTCATTACCATCATTGTTATTAGTAGTTTATATTGTATTGTAAGAGTTTAGACCACTGTTATTCTCCCACTAGTTTGTTTTCCTATGTATGTCCTGTGTCCTTTTCTTAGATACTCGTAGGGGAACTCCAAGGAAAAAGTTTGGGAACCACTGTGCTAACTGTTCTCTGTGCAAGGCGAGCCAAGATCTCCATCAAAGTTATCAAACCATTTCTTTATGGACTTTGTTGTAAAAGGGCAAGGCAGTAAGCTGATGAACCTACTGCACGACACTTGGTGGAAACTATATATAGTATATTTATATCTATTTAGGTGACAGCCTTATCCAGAGAGACTTACATTTAATACAATCTTACAATCCAAGCAATTGGGGGTTAAGGGCTTTACTTAAGGACCCAACAATGGCAGGTTGGCAGAGGTGGGTTTTGAACTGTGGACCTTCAGGCCCATAGGCCAGTAGCTTAACCTCTAGGTCACCACAGTCCCACAGTCCCACATCCTTAGTAAGTAAATTATGAACACCATATTGGAACTCTCTCCCAACATACCTTTATATTTATTGATTTTTTAGCTTGGACCTCGTCTGAATCAGTTGTGAGTCCCTCTAGATAAGGGCGTCTGCTTAACAACCACAAGTAAATCATTTTGACTCGTGCATAGTGAGAAGATTTAATGTCAAAGGTTGGATCGAGGGTGAGGGGGGCACTTCCTTCTTTTAGTTTCACAGACAGGCAAACCTAGCGACAGATGGTGTTACTCAGTGAAACAATGGCATCTGAGGTGAGCGTGAGACGATTTATGCATGACGTCAAACCGGCGGCTACAAGCTCCCATTACTTGTTAACTACTTGTGCATCGGGGCTCCGGTGCAAGTGGCTCTTGTCGTTTTCAGCCCTTTTCACCCTTTGGCTGGACTGTTTTAGTCCAAAAATACACCAGGATTAATAGTGTGGAATAAAAATAAATGTTTAGAATGCGGCGAGACACACAGGACCGCACAGACACGCTTGAGCTGTTGCTGCTTTCCACTTTTAAACTAATTTGCAATCCGACCCGAGTTGCTTTTAATATCTCTGTACATGAGCAAAGCTGCTTATGAAGAGTCGCACCCGGTTCCGGTTACCCACTGGAGGACAGTGATGAATTCACTTAGGTGCTGACGGTCTTAATTACTAACACTCATTACATAACGCGCAGCAAATTCATCAAATGAGTAGTACACGTGCATGCTCGTATTCATCTGTTAATACACGCATATGCATTATGAAGGGGCTCTGCTTACAGCTCAAAAGCACCTTTTAATTTTACTGTATACTCAATATATACTGAGTATTCTCTTTATATACTATATACTCATGCAAATAATCACATTTATCGGTGATGCAGCAATTCACCAGCCCATGACTGAAGAAAGAAAATCTTCGTGTGTGAATGTGTTTCTTAACTTCATTCTTAAGAAAAAAGCTACAAGTTTTTCTCTACACTTTTTCTTATGAACAATTCTAAGAACATGTTATTCTTGAAAACAGTATGTTTGTAAAAGTTTTCTTAAGCCTCACACTTCTTAGGCTGTAAGTGTTGACAAGGTAAGCAACTAAATGAACTTTAAATGTTAAACGTTAAACAGTTTAGTTGGAAATAAGGCCTACATACTTTCAGCTTAAAAGCCTTTTGAGGGAAGGTCATCCTTAAAATACAAAAGTCGTCTAAATAAGGAAGGTACACTGCAAAGCTGCTGCTTTAATCTGCAGGTTTGTGGGGTTTGGTAGAGAGGAGAATCCTCAAAGGCCTCTCAAAGACAGGACAGATCCTCTCACCCTTATTTTCTTTTTTTTTTTCGAAAAATTGCATCTAAGAACATTCTTATGAACTTCTTAGAGTTTGTCTAAATAACCTACGCAAGTTTTTCTTAAGACAGTTTTCGTGAATCCGGCGCCTGGATTACCCTAGATTGGCCATGCCTGAGGGTGTGGAGGATGGTCATCCATGGCACTGCAACATCAACCCCTGAAGACCCTGTGATGGACTATCCAGGACAGGCTTACAACTGCCCATGTGTTTGCTGAGGTAGGCTCCTCACTCACTCTTGACCCTGACCAAAACATGAATAATAATAATAATTTTTTAGATGACTGGCCCTTTTTGAAGGAGATAAGCACCAGCCAGGGTGATCATTGCTGGCACTGCAACAGTGATCTCTGGCATGCCCTGCAATGGCCTGGCCTCCCCTCCGGGCTGTACTTCAGACACAGAGTCATACTTTTGTTAGTCATTTATTAATGGTTCTGAGGAAAAGATTAACATTTCCAAAGTCTGTTGTTCTATTAATCCAAACCAAACTCGAGTTAAGTGTTGGCGCCGCAGCTTTGCTGAGGAACGAACTGGCTATGTTTTTAGTTAAGCGAACAAACTTCAGTCGATAAAGCAGTTTATGTCAAAGGCTGTGCAAGAGTCAAACCCACGCCGCACCATGCGACCTTGAAAAGCAAAGATATTTTATAACATTTAAATATTTACATTTGTGTCACTTAGCAGACGCCCTGACACAGAGCGACTCACAACTGATACAATCTTACAGTCCAAGCAATTGTGGGTTAAGGGTCTTTCTCAAGGACCCAGCAGTGGCAGCGCCTTAACTGCTAGGCTACCACAGTGCCCCTTATAAGTTGCTATAAATAAAGAACTTGAAGGTTCCGGTTTTGAACCACCCGCTTATCCTGGTCAGTGTTACGGTACAAAGCGACTTGTAATGGCGTATTAAATTGTGCAGACATGTATCAAATTTTAGATCTCTGCAGAGCTTGTGTTAATGTCTTTCCACTTAGAAAATCAAGAAATAGTTTAATTTAACTAGTAGCCAGACTTTGACTACTTTGAACATTGACTACTGAAGAATGTCGATTTGAGGAGATCACAGTTTCTCACTCATTGTGACACTATCTGGAGGAAACACAGGCTGCCCTGTGCCTACTGTACCAGATAAACAGCCAGCCTCAGCGAGAATGATGGCGACAAGTCGCTCATCCAAAAACAACTGAAACCTGAAGACGCACCTGGGAGAGTCTCTGTTACCTGGACACTGTCTGCACCGCCCTAACAACCTGAGACACGGGGGAAAGTAATGCTTATGCCCATGAGATAGACTGTACTGTCCTCTGTCCCTTCAGTTCAATATTAACCAACTTCTGTTCTCTCACATTTCTCTTCACCAGCGTTAACCATCTCATCGTGTTATTAAAACACACAGGTCTGGACCCTGTACTGTATCATATGGTTATTGTTTGTCTGATTCAATTGTAGGATTTCATTATAATAACAATCTGAATATTAGGTAGTAAATAAAATACATAATATACAGTGGTGCTTGGAAGTTTGTGAACCCTTTAGAAGTTTCTGTATTTCTGCATAAATATGACCTAAAACATCATCAGATTTTCACACAAGTCCTACAAGTAGATAAAGAGAACCCAGCTCTTCACAACACATGTTTGTGGAAGTGTATCATGGCACAAACAAAGGAGATTTGTTTTTGAGAGTTGTTGATGCTCATCATGCTGGAAAAGGTTACAAAACCATCTCTAAAGAGTTTGGACTCCACCAATCCACAGTCAGACAGATTGTGTACAAATGGAGGAAATTCAAGACCATTGTTACCCTCCCCAGGAGTGGTCGACCAACAAAGATCACTCCAAGAGCAAGGTGTGTAATAGTTGGCGAGGTCACAAAGGACCCCAGGGTAACTTCTAAGCAACTGAAGGCCTCTCTCACATTGGCTAATGTTAATGTTCATGAGTCCACCATCAGAAGACACTGAACAACAATGGCGTGCATGGCAGGGCTGCAAGGAGAAAGCCACTGCTCTCCAAAAAAGAACATTGCTGCTCGTCTGCAGTTTGCTAAAGATCACGTGGACGAGCCGAAGGCTATTGGAAGAATGTTTTGTGGATGGATGAGACCAAAATAGATCTTTTTGGTTTGAAAGGAAAGCGTTATGTTTGGAGAAAAGGGAAACACTGCATTCCAGCATAAGAACCTTATCCCATCTGTGAAACATGGCGGTGGTAGTATCATGGTTTGAGCACCCAAGTCGTTTTTTTACCAAAGAATGGTTACAGAAGAATGAAGTTCATGTTTTTGGAAATGGCCAAGTCAAAGTCCTGACCTTAATCCAATGGAAATGTTGTGGAAGGACCTGAAGCGAGCAGCTAATGTGAGGAAACCCACCAACATCCCAGAGCTGAAGCTGTTCTGTACGGAGGAATGGGCTAAAATTCCTCCAAGCCGGTGTGCAGGACTGATCAACAGCTACAGGAAACGTTTAGCTGCAGTTATTGCTGCATGGAGGGGTCACAGCAGATACTGAAAGCAGAGGTTCACATACTTTTGCCACTCACTAATATGTAATATTGGATCATTTTCCTCAATAAATAAATGACCAAGTATAACATTTTTGTCTCATTCATTTAACTGGGTTCTCTTACTTTTAGGACTTCTGTGAAAATCTGATGATGTTTTACATCATGTTTATGCAGAAATATAGAAAGTTCTAGAGGGTTCACAAACTTTCAAGCACCACTGTATATGCAGTGAACAATTTATGCCCGTGTCTTTCATGATTCATTAACAAAGGCATAAGGCTGATAAGTTTGTATGTGAGTCAAACTGCTGTAAGAATATTCTTGTCTTGGTTTGACTGCACAACCAACAACAACAAGTTACTTTAAACAGTTGAAAATAGCCATATAAAGAAAAATCCAAAGTTTTATTTCTCTCATTTCATGGAGGGAGGCAGAGCCAGCTATACTTAACCCAGCTAACTTCTAATGGATTGTTATAGACAGTTTTTAAAAACGCAAAGCTGAGCTGAGTCAAGTGATGACTAAAAGGGATGTGTCCAGCACATTTCACGGACAGTGGAATAAAAAAACTACTGAGAAGGTACGCATTAAACTGTATGAAGACTGCAGCTGTACTAATGATGAAAGTAAGGCTAAAATCATCTGTTCATGCCTGGATGTCAGAGATGGCTAGTTGTGGTGTTATATATATACAAGATGTTATCTTGTGTGATGTTTCTCAGCTGTGTGCTTGTCATAGTTCTTCTGCTTTAAGTGTATATACATATGATAATACAGAAGCTGTTACTCCTTTTTAGTGCTGTATTTTGCACGGTTTCACTTTGAGTGGTGGCAAAATAAATTTCACTAAAATGGTCAAAATGTCACCAGAGCACTCTCAGCTAAAGGTTTTAATAAAACTAGGGTACTGATAAAACTCAGGAAGAGACAAAAACAGAAAAGAACCTGGGTCTTGCCTGGTCAACGCCTTTGAAGCAGAGAATATGGGCGATGGCGAGACTTGTAATCCAACTGAAACCTCACCTCAATAGATGTGGGATATGAACCAGACTCAGTGGTAGAGCCCTCGGTTCCTGAGTTCCTCAGGTCATGAGGGCTGGATCATTGACACTTGCCTGACCCAGGTGCCTCCGTGTGACAGTCTTATAGTGTTAATTACTTAAATCTGCTAATTAACATATACAGTGTAAGGTTATTTAAATAACACATTTACATTTCATTTAGCAGACGCCCCCTTCTCCAGAGTGACTTACAATTGATACAGTTTTACACTCCAAGCAATTGTGGGTTAAGGGTCTTGGGACCCAACAGGGGCATCTCTGCAGAGGTGGGATTTGAACCCTGGATCTTATGGCCATCACAGTTTGAAAGGAACTCTTTGAAAGCAACACTGGAAAATATGCATCCTAAGTTAAAGTTAAATTTAACTGGGCTTTCGTCAAAGCCAGTAAGACACCCAAACAGTGCTCCAGCAGATTGAAGAGAACAACAACTGCTGTGTTAAAAAAGTGTTAGCCAGTAGTGAGTCCATATGTGGTGGGAATACACAACTCCTGAAACTGGTCCATCCCAAGGATGGGGTCACAAACAGAGCAGCATAGTGTGAACTATTAAGTGCCAGGAGGATTGCTGTGAATTGTATATCTGGGGAAACAGATGGCTCAAAATAGAGCTATTAACTGTACACCACTGTTTACACCCACCTGCAATGACCA
Organism: Ancistrus triradiatus; assembly: GCA_025084515.1. Classification (NCBI taxonomy): domain Eukaryota; kingdom Metazoa; phylum Chordata; class Actinopteri; order Siluriformes; family Loricariidae; genus Ancistrus; species Ancistrus triradiatus. Next base: position 595,174 of record JAJAGP010000167.1, read on the forward strand.
CTCTTTCAAGCATGGAGGTACACACCCTTGACAGGGAGGGACATCTGGGTGATAAGGGAATGCTCATCCCTGAACCTAAGAGGGGCCTCAGAGTACACCTCAAACCATCTTACATTTCCATGATTGCAGCTGTTCCCCAGTCCTGTGTGAATGGGGCACGTGGCCATTGTAATTTACATTTATATATTTTTTAAAATTGATTATACCTCTAGCAAGTGATCTTAAGTGGTGATTTAACATCTGTGTTGTTAAAGTTGCATACGGTACAGTATTAAATAAACTCAGCAGTGTCTAGACATGACCATTAAATAAAGCTTTAACACCTAGGTTGTTGAAGAAACACCAGAAGGTGTTAACGCTTACAATGCTCATCTCACAGTGTTGAACTGACACCAGTGGCTCATAATTAACACATTACAGTCCTGGATTAACACCTGAAATTACCCAGGTTCTAAATCAAAATGCAGATATAAATACACTGTGTGAAGTGTAATACACTCCCACTTCTCTTCCTCTGCTTTTGGACGTTGAACTCTGTTTATCTTTCTGGAAACTTGCTCGCTCGTGCTCTTTCTCTCTTTCCCTTACACACACACACACACACACACACACACACACACACACACACACACACACACACACACACACACACACACACACACACACACGTCTGTTATTCTATCCATGTGAGGACATGCCATTGACATAATGATTACCGTAACTAAGTAATGCTACACCTAATCCTAACCTTAACCTTAGTAAACTAAGGGAAATCGTTTTTCTCTTTACTTTGCCAAGTAAATGTTTTAATTTTTTAATGTTTCTTTGTTTGTTTCTTGTTGTAGTTTTGAATAAAATATTAATTTGGTTTATGAGGATCAGCAAAATGTCACCGCAAGGTAACAATGTAATTTCTTCCTGTCCTTGTGGGCACACTTTGTCCTCACAAGGAAAGGTAAACACACACACACACACACACACACACACACACACACACACACACACACACACACACACACACACACACTGGGAGAAGCTAAATCATGCTGTAGTGTGGTTCAGACAGTCGGGGGGAAGCGCTGTGTGATGATTACACTGCTGTAATGTAACTGCAGGAAACTCCATCTTATCCAGTAAGTTTCTGTTTCTGACCTTCTATACTTTCAGATTCCTGTTCCGAATTTATGACCGCTCTGTGCCGCAGGCTAAATTTATTCCTGGCTTTACATTGACTGACTTGAACCTGTTGATCATGAACTGCCTAGACTAGCAAACGTGCAGCATGGACCAGTGTTCAGTTCTAACGTGTGAACGCTTTTAGATCATCATACTTTAACTGAGTGATACTCAGGAGGCAGTAAAACAGTCAAGCAGCCTGAAGGACTAACTGGTGGACAGCGAGATAAGCTGTGGACCTTTCACGTGGCTTCAAATAATGCTATTTACTTAGTCAGTGTATAAATATGCAGCAGCTTTGCCTCCAGATCAGCCTTAAGCCTTTTTGAAACGCTGTCATAGGAGTCGTGAGTGGCGTGTAGTGTAGTGTAGTGTAGTGTGGTGTGGTGTGATGTTGGTCCATTCTTCGGGAAGAAAATCCTCCAGTTCTTTAAAGGATGAAGCAGGTGATTACGATGCACATGATAGCGAGGCCATTGAAGGATTTTGACTTCATCCTGGTGTTTTAAAACACTCCTAAATCAGTTGAGCAGTGCTGTATGGGGAAACAATACTACGCAAAGCAATGCGTCCTGTTTTACCTCCGCTTATTCTGATCAGGGTCTCAGGGGAGGGTCTGGAGCCAGTGCATCGTGGGGCTCCGTAAACATACCACCCAGCCTTCACATTGCCAGACCAGTCTGAGACTGGAATCCATTCCTTCAAACCCAGCCACTAGAGCTGCTTTACAGGGTGGCAGCCATTGCATCGCTTGTGTACTCAGTTACAATAAGCACACTGTGCAATCATTTCCTTTGCCTTTCATTCTTTCCGACTGTGTACCAATGCAGGTTGAGAAACAAGTGTGACAGTGTGGTAACGTACTGGAAATAAGCTTCATCTTAAGAGCTGATTGAAATAAACACACAAGACATTTCATCTCACCTGATCTTGCCTTTATAACATCACCTGTCCTGTCGGGTACAGATTCCACCGGTGTGTTCAGAGTCCGCTGAGGCTGATGCCACTATCTGAGGCCTCCATTTACAGTGGTGCTTGAAAGTTTGCGAACCCTTTAGAATTTTCTATATTTCTGCATAAATATGACCTAAAACATCATCAGATTTCTCATCATCACAAGTCCTAAAAGTAGATAAAGAGAACCCAGTTACACAAATGAGACAAAAATATTATACTTGGTCATTTATTTATTGAGGAAAATGATCCAATATTACATATTAGTGAGTGGCAAAAGTATGTGACCCTTTGCTTTCAGTATCTGGTGTGACCCCCCTGTGCAGCAATAACTGCAGCTAAACGTTTCCTGTAGCTGTTGATCAGTCCCTGCATACCGGCTTGGAGGAATTTTCAGCCCATTTTCAGCTTCAAACTCTGGGATGTTGGTGGGGTTTCCTCACATTAGCTGCTCGCTTCAGGTCCTTCCACAACATTTCCATTGGATTAAGGTCAGGACTTTGACTTAGTCATTCCAAAACATGAACTTTATTCTTCTGTAACCATTCTTTGGTAGAACGGCTTGTGTGCTTAGGGTCGTGGTCTTGCTGCATGACCCACCTTCTCTTGAGATTCAGTTCATGGACAGATGTCCTGACATTTTCCTTTAGAATTCTCTGATATCATTCAGAATTCATTGTTCCATCAATGATGGCAAGCCGTCCTGCCCAGATGCAGCAAAAACAGGCCCAAACCATGATCCTACCACCACCATGTTTCACAGATGGGATAAGGTTCTTACGCTGGAATGCAGTGTTTTCCTTTCTCCAAACATAAAGCTTTTCTTTTAAACCAAAAGTTCTATTTTGGTCTCATCCATCCACAAAAAGTTCTTTAGCAAACTGCAGACGGGCAGCAATGTTCTTTTTGGAGAGGAGTGGCTTTCTCCTTGCAGCCCTGCCATGCACACCATTGTTGTTCAGTGTTCTTCTGATGGTGGACTCATAAACATTAACATTAGCCAATGTGAGAGAGGCCTTCAGTTGCTTAGAAGTTACCCTGGGGTCCTTTGTCACCTCACCAACTATTACACACCTTGCTCTTGGAGTGATCTTTGTTGGTCGACCACTCCTGGGGAGGGTAACAATGGTCTTGAATTTCCTCCATTTGTACACAATCTGTCTGACTGTGAATTGGTGGAGTCCAAACTCTTTAGAGATGGTTTTGTAACCTTTTCCAGCATGATGAGCATGGGTGAACATCTGATGATGTTTTAGGTCATTTATGCGAAAATATAGAAAATTCTAAAGGGTTCACAAACTTTCAAGCACCACTGTAGGCATGTAGACATGGGCAAACAACAAACAGCAAATGTTTCCTATAAGGAATAATGTTAATTGAATGAATCTGTTCCAGACCCCCAGATCCTCACTCTATAATGTGTTTACGTTTATTTAACGTTGCTATCAGCATCAGTGACACACACAAGGTTATCTCAAGAGAAGCTAATTTAGTGTAGTCAATTAACCTAACATGCATGTCTTTGGACTGTGGGAGGAAACCGGAGTACCTGGAGTAAATCCACACGGACATAGAATGACATACAGACTCCAGACAGAAAGGACCCAGCCCACTCCATCCTGGGATTGAACCCAGGACCTTCTTGCTGTAAGGCGGCGATGGTACCCACTGAGCCACCGTGCCACCCACTCTAGAAGGCATTATATGCATTAATGGAGTTGTATTGTACTGGAGCTCCCTGATTTATGATGGGGATACGTTCAACAAATACATCATAAGTTAAATGGATCATGAACTGATGAGTTTAACGAGTGTTTAGTAGAGTGTTTGTACTGTAAAAGCACTTAGTGTATTGCTGAACTCGCTGCAGCCTGTCTGTATGTTCTGGAGCATTAAGGTCCTGTTTCCCTTTTGGCAGTCAATACAACCCTTTTTAAGGCCCCATGAAGATGTATTTGCACTAACAATACACTATTATAGATATAAAAATAAGGAAAAACATGATAAACAAGGCAGATCTTCACTGAGTAAGGGCTATTGTGAATCTGAGTCACTGCGTACTGATTCGTGAATCAGTTGTTGAGTTTTGGCTGAAACGAGTCACATGGCTCGACTCGTATTCGACAAGTTCCAAGGTGGTCGAGAACCAAGGTACCGCTGTATTGTGATATAAGGTATTAACACATCATTCACCCCTACTAGAAAACGCCATTTATTATGTCTTCAGACCAGAGTATAAGAGCATCCGTATGAACAGAGCTAGCAAGTCTGCATATGGTTTCAGTCTGAAGAAGACGTATGGTTGTGTGAATTCTTTCTTTGAAGCATTTTAGCCACAGAATGAGAAACAGGCCCCTGTTTGGTCTCAGTTTCGACACTCTCTTGTTACTCAAACTTCAGCGGTGAATGAAAACATCTTCAGTGCGGCTTCTTTAAGCATAAATATGCGTTCAGATATGCAGGCCAGGGCAATCTGCTCGAATGACGTGCTGTGTTGATTCTACACTACAGAATTAGATCGTATTTACGTTGTGCTTTAGGCATTCAACAAAACAAGGATAAGTAACAAATCGTTTAGCGCTTATATTGGAATGCAGTTTGTTGATACAAGAATGCGTTTCATTTACATATCACATCTGTTATTTGTTGGGAACGCACATAACTGGATCCTGTCCCCTAGATCTGGATCTGGCAGCATTTTCGCTGATGATCTCATGTCCCTCGCATGTGTTAGGCATTAATGCATCAGGCAAACGTTCTTGGTGTGAACAAGTTTCTTTTTTCTGTAGTACATTGCAGTCTCTTAAGGCTAATTAAAGGTGCTCACCTCTGTTCCAGACTTCACTGGGTGGGTCAAGTCCAGTCAAGTCAGATTTGTTTCTATAGTGCTTTTTACAGTGGAGCACTGTAGCAAAGCAGCTTTACTGTTTTAGATTATCTTCTAAATTATAAGGTCAATCCCAAACTGAGCAAGCCTAGGGCGACACTAAGTGGTTTACAGGCGTTTAATAATCCAATAACCTGCAGAAAATCTGATTTTGTCAGTAATCTACATGCACTTGTTAATCAGATATTCATTTTCTCGCATATATACTGCGTTTCAGCGTCTCCACAAAGTGTTTACTTCCATGGTTGCCAGATCCAGCGAGAAGAAAGCGTTAAAGTCAAAGGAAAAAGAGGGAGAATAAAGCCAAGTCTTTAGAAATATGTGGACCTGGCAACTGTGGGTTAAGTCTCGTGCACATGTGCAGACTGAAAACACTAATTACAATCGGGTAACTGTTATTTATGCTATTAGTAATCCGATTACTGCTGTAAAATCCAGCTCTCATTAACAGATTTCTTAATCTGATTTCTAGATTGGAGTATGCTGCATACATAAGTGCTTGAAGGAAAACCTCCAAGACTCAAAAGCGACCCATCTTCCTCGAGCGGCTTAGATGTTATATGTAAGAAATAACTCAGTTATCTAATGAGTAATAGTTTAAATAAACAGAAATTTTTAAAATATTAACAGAGAAAACATATTTAAACATAATTAAAATAACAGCTGGACTAACGTTTTAGAGAAAATGAAATACGAAGAGTATAATAAAATCGAGAATATAAATGCTATAGCATATAAAGATTGAATAGAATAACATAAACATATGCATATCGACATTATTTAGTTCGATACACAGAGTCACTATAGGATCTTGCATTCTCGGCGGGAAAGTCACGGTGACATGGCAACCTCAGTCGACCGGAGGAGGGAGAGAGTTACTGCCCTCTGTGGCACTTAAGAGGCATGGACTGAGCTAACGCATGTCTTTGGAATGTGGGGGGAAACCAGAGAACCTGGAGGAAACCCATACAGCTGGATCTCTAGAGCTGTGAGGCAGAAATGCTAACCACTGCACCCCCGTCCCACTCAACAATCCATGAGTAACTCCAGATAAAACAGTGCAGAAACACCACTTAAAAGGAATTCACAAACACAGCTGCACAGGTGAGATTCTCGCCTCCTGTTCTCCTCCTGACTGAGGGTGCCATGCCACCAAAACTGTTACCTGCTGGAGGGTCCGAGAACCTGCTGAGTATCTGTTTACCGGACTAAATAATGCCAGGAGACTCTCATGTTCTCTTTATGTTATGCTCTCTTTTTTATTATCCATCATATTGTATTCTCTCTTTAATTCACAACTGCAAAACAGAAAAAGTTTGGATAGTATGGCCCATCAAAGCCGTGTTTCTTACATTTACTTTGACTTTTATTTCATTGCAGACAGTTTGAATCCAAATTATTGAAATTCATTTTTTGTCTGGTCAACTTCATTTCAGTTATTAATAAACATCCATTTATCACAGAGATAAACAACAACATTTAAAGAGACATTTAGGCACTGCAGTGTTTCAGGTGTTATTTTGTTCTTCTTGAAAACATGTCTCAAGTTGTGCAACAGTACGGGTCACGTTTCATTGTCACATTTTTTGTTGCAAAATTCTCCACTCATTCTCTACTGGGGTCTTGCATTTGCAATGTGTGCAGCATGTGGTTTTGCATTGTCTTGTTGATAAATGCTGGACGTCCCTGGAAAAGATGTCATCTTGAAGGCAGCTTATGTTGCTCTAAAATCTCAGTGTACGTTTCTACATTAATGCTGCATCACAAAAGTGGAAATGACCTTTACCAAGGGCCTTGACCCAACCCCATACCATGACAAAGCCTGGCTTTTGGACTTGTTCCTCATAACAGTCAGGATGGTCCTTTTTGTCGGCTTTGGTCCAAAAAAGAACTGATGGGTCTGAGCACAATCCCTATTTCCACCTGTATGATGGTCCAGCCCAGATGCCCCCAAACCCAGAGAAGTCGATGTCACTTCTGGAGATGTTTATAACATAAGGCTTCTTTTTTTTTTTAGCACAGTAACGTTTTAAGTGGCATTTGTGAATGTAACTCTGTATTGTAGAGCTTGATAAAGGTTTGATAAAGGAATCCCTTGTCCATGTGGTTCTATCAGCTATTGATGAATGACGGTTCTTGATGCAGTGCCGTCTGAGGGAGCGGAGATCATCCCACTTCAGTTTAGGCTTGTACCCTTACCCTTTATACTGAAATTCCACCAGATTCTGTGAATCATTTAATGATATTATGCACTATAGAGGGAGAAATATGTAAATTCCCTTCTTTCTCATAACAATTCGGGATTGTTTCCATATGACAGTATGACAGACTGTGGTGGAGTGGTGCCTAAGGTATTGGACTGTTAACCTGAAAGTCTAGGGTTCAGGCCCAACACTGCCAAGCTGCCACTGTTGGGTGCTTGAGCAGGGGCCTTAACTCTTGATTGCTTGGATTGTATGTTGTAAGATTGTGTTGATTATCACTTTACTCCATGTTCCCTCTTTTGTAGAGATGTTCACACTGACTGAAGTGGCCTCGCTTAATGACATCCAGCCAACCTACCGAATACTGAAGCCGTGGTGGGACGTCTTTATGGACTACCTCGGGCTTGTCATGTTGATGTTAGCCATCTTCGCCGGGACTATGCAATTAACCAAAGACCATGTGGCATGCCTTCCTCATTTAGAGCAGATGGATAAGAGGTTGAACACAAACCCGTGCACAGCTCCAGTAGGGACATCCATGCCATCACTGGAAGTTGCTCCTGTACCTGCGAATGACCTTCCTGATAGCACTGTGCATGAACAAACTTCCACGCCCCACAACTTGGGTAGAACCAGTTCTGAACCTGAACCCAAAGGGCGTCGAACGAACTTGGACTTTCAGCAGTACATTTTTGTCAACCAGATGTGTTACCACGTTACCTTGCCTTGGTACTCCAAGTACTTTCCTTACCTCGTCTTGATCCACAGCATAGTGTTGATGGTTAGCAGCAATTTCTGGTTCAAATACCCCAAAACGAGCTCAAAGATAGAGCATTTTGTGTCCATCCTAGGCAGGTGCTTCGAATCGCCTTGGACTACGAAGGCGTTGTCTGAAACGGCGTGTGAAGACTCGGAGGAAAACAAGCAGAGACTCATGACCGGGCAGATGACTCCTAAACAAACATTCTCAGAAAGTCGAGAAGACATCGAAATCCCGTCCTCGCCCATGTTAGGAAACAACAACGTGAAGTTCTCGGCTGAGAAGATCATTTCCGAGTCCCCGAGCATGACCATTTTGGACAAGAAAGACGGCGAGCAAGCCAAGGCTCTTTTTGAGAAGGTTAGGACGTTTCGGGCTCACGTTGAAGACAGTGACTTCATCTACAACCTCTACGTGACGCAGACGATCATCAAAGCTTTGAAGTTGGTCATTATCCTGGGTTACACATCAACATTTGCTGCTTCTATCAATTTCTGCCACGTATGCGAACCCAACATCGAGCACTTGATTGGGTATGCTCGATTTTATTGCACCCACAACATGGCCTTCATGCTGAGGAAGCTCCTCTTTACGTTCATGTCTCTAATAGGAATTTATGCGCTTATATGCCTGTACGCTCTGTTCTGGCTTTTCCGGCGTCCTCTGAAAGAGTATTCTTTTGAAAAAGTCAGAGAGGAGAGCAGCTTCAGCGACATCCCTGATGTCAAGAACGACTTTGCGTTCCTCCTGCACATGGTCGACCAGTATGACCAGTTACACTCGAAGCGATTCGGGATCTTTCTGTCTGAAGTCAGCGAGAACAAACTGCGAGAAATCAGCCTTAATCACGAATGGACCTTAGAGAAACTCCGCCAACACGTAACTGCCAACGCCCAGGATAAACTGGAGCTGCACCTGTTCATGCTGTCTGGACTCCCAAATGCCGTATTCGACCTCAACGATATCGAGGTGCTCAAATTAGAGCTCATTCCTGAGGTCAGGATTTCTGCCAAGGTTTCCCAAATGACCAGTTTGCAAGAACTTCACTTGTACCACTGTCCTGCCAAGGTGGAACAAACTGGTTTCACTTTCCTGCGAGAGCACCTGCGTTGCCTTCACGTCAAATTTATGGATGTGGCAGAGATTCCCGATTGGGTTTATCTGTTGAGGAGCCTCCGGGAACTCTACCTGATCGGTAATCTGAACTCGGAACACAACAAGATGATTGGTCTGGAATCCCTTAAAGAATTGAGGCACCTAAAGATGTTGTATCTCAAGAGCAACCTCAACAAAATGCCAACAAACCTCACCGACCTCTCACCGCATCTCACCAAACTGGTTGTGCACAACGATGGGACCAAGTTACTGGTGCTGAACAGCCTCAAGAAGATGACGAGCTTACGCGAGTTGGAGCTCCATAACTGCGATTTGGAGAAGATCCCTCATGCCATCTTCAGCTTGACCAACCTTCAGGACCTGGATTTGAAGTTCAACAGCTTCCGCACCGTCGAAGAGGTCATAAGCTTACAGCACCTCAAGAGACTTACTTGCCTCAAATTGTGGCACAACAAGATTGTCGATATTCCTCCCAATATCAACCAGGTCAAGAACCTCGAGGCACTTTACCTGTCCTACAACAAACTGGAAACTCTGCCAGCCACCCTGTTCTACCTTCCCAAGCTAAGGTACTTGGATCTCAGCCACAACACCATTACATCGATTCCAGTTGAAGTGGGTCTTCTACAGAACCTTCAACATTTCGCCATCTCGGCGAACAAGCTGGAGCTTCTTCCCAAACAGCTGTTCAGATGTACCAAACTAAAAGTCCTCTGCCTGGCGAACAACAGCATCACCATCCTTCCAGAGTCGATCGGACAGTTAACGCAACTCGTTCAGCTCGAACTGAAAGGGAACTGCTTAGATCAGCTCCCGTACCAACTAGGCCAGTGTCGGCATCTTAGTAAAAGCTTATTCAGCGTGGAGGATCACCTGTTTGACACACTCCCAGTTGAGGTCAAAGAGAATATGACGAAAGATAGTAATGCACTTTTCACCAGCATATAGTCACTCAGTAGCACTTCGATCTTGACCGGAAGGGAACGTTATGCGCCAGTTTTGACCCGAAAAATAGTGTACAGTTACTAAGTCTAGTAGCTGTGTCTGCTTATCAGGGGCATCATCAGACCCACTTGCCCCAGTAAAATGTTCCGGTAAATAGTCAATTTTATCCTCGATTGCTGAGCAGAACTACAGACATGCCACACAAGTTCACCCAGCACCTTTACCTTTCTTCATTTCTCATCCATCTCAGAGTAACGCCCACTTTAGTGTTAAATCACTTCATCTATTTCATATTAAACATGCTTATATTTATACACAGTTGCGCCCCTATGGAGTACAGCTGTGCCCCTGTAAAGTCTGTGTGCACCCCAGAGCAAGAACTGGTCTAGGAATGCCCCTGCTGTTACCTCACATGTTGGTACCTGTGAAGGTAGGAGTTCTGTAAAGGTAAGTAGTCCACTAATCAAAGGTTTTTATGTCAGCACTTGGTCAAGTATTAAGTTCTTAAAACGCACTGCGTATCCTCCTCAAATCAGCTCTGAAAGTGTCGTGGTTATAAATTCATACACACATATTTATGTTACACACACACACACACACACACACACACACACACACACACACACACACACACACACACACACACACACACTTTTAGGAAACACATCCAATCATTTGGCTGCAGTACAATGCATAAACAGTGCAAGTGGATAGCAAGGAGTTCAGCCAGCAGCCAGAGTTTGGATAAGAGGAGTTTAGATAGTGGTAGTTTGGATAGCAGGAGTTCAGATAGTGGGAGTTTGGATAGCAGGAGTTTAGACTGTGGGAGTTTGGATAATAGAAGTTCAGATAGAGGAAGTTTGAATAGGATGAGTTCAGATAGTGGGAGTTTGGGTAAGGGAAGTTTAGAGACAGTGGGAGTTTGAATAAGAGGAGTTCAGACAGTCAACGTTTGGATAAAAGGAGTTTAGATAGTGGGAGTTTGGATAGTAGGAGTTCAGATAGAGGGAGTTTAAACAAGCTGAGTTCAGATAGTGGAAATTTGGATAAGAGGAGTTCAGACAGTCAGAGTTTGAATAAGAGGAGTTCAGATAGTGGGAGTTTGAATAAGAGGAGTTCAGATAGTGGGAGTTTGGATAAGATAAGTTTAAAAACAGTGGAAGTTTGGACAAGAAGAGTTCAGACAGTCAGAGTTTGAATAAGAGGAGTTCAGATAGTGGGAGTTTGGATAAGAGGAGTTTAGATAGTGGGAGTTTGGATATGAAGAGTTCAGATAGTGGGAGTTTAGATGAGCGAAGTTAAGAGACAGTAGGAGTTTGAATGAGAGGAGTTCAGATAGTGGGAGTTTGGATAAAAGGAGTTCAGACACTGGGAGTTTGGATACCAGGAGTTCGGACAGTGGGAGTTTGGATAAAAGGTGTTTAGACAGTCAGAATTTGGATGAAATATGTTTAGACAGTGGGAGGTTGGCTAGCAGGAGTTCACACAGAGTTAGTTTGGTTAAAAAATAAAGGTTAGCAGCTTCAGTTAATATTCATGTTAACCATCAGAACGGGGAAGAACTTGATCTCAGTGATTTTGATCGTGGATTGTTGATGCCAGACTGGTTTCTTAACTGCTGATCTCCTGGGATTTTCACACAGCATTCTCTAGAGTTACTCAGACTGATGCAGTAAAGAGAAAACAGCCCCTGAGCGGCAGTTGCACTTATGCAAACACCTCAAGCTACAGTACCTCAAAATAGGCGTTTTTACACAAAAACAGATGCGATTTTTAACGTAGTGGAACCTTCACACCAAGTCTGATGTGTTTTTTTTTTATCTAAAAGCTCCCTCTCTGCTTCTGCTTTCTTTAATTTCCCTTCTCTTAATGTGTTACTGAGATTTCGCCGTGTCTTTTTCACATCGTCAAAAGCAAAGACACGAGCGAAGACGAGTGCAGGAAGCTCTAGTTTGTTTTTTTGTGTGATAGTGAACAGATTAGAATGCACTTAGAGAAATAAGCCAGCGGTTCCATACAGTACATTTTTTCGTCTATAAAAATCGGACTCTGTAAAAAGGCCTTAGCCGCTCTGTGTACGTACCATGTGGTGAGCAGAACACAGATGGCTACAACAGGGAGGCTCTACTCAGAATCAGTGTTCCTAATGGCCTCCGGTGTGTATAGATATTTATGAATGTAACTTATATGGAAATATTGCTGAAAAGCATGAACCTTGTTCTGGTTCTGTTTCAGGATTATATTTTGAAAACATGTGTAATACTGATTGAAATGTTCTTTCCACTGTCCACAGTGGAGTGTTCACGTGTAAGAAATGATATTTATGAATGTTAAACACTCTTTTTAGAGCTTATTCTTTATAATAGTAATGAAGCCACAGTGCCTGTACTATAGTAGCAGTTGATAAGGATATCTAGAACCAGGAAGAACACAGGAGCAACACACCCTACCACTCAGGTCTTACTATTTACAGCACTGCTCGGTGACAAAGGGAACTTTGCGTACATGGTTGTGTTTGATTGTGCATTTCACGAGACCATATGAAAGGCTGTCCTGAGGTCAGCTCGAATGTCTGGTTCTATTTTGCATAATAAATGATAACTCTCCTGTTTATTATTTGTTTCTGTTGCAGTATGAATTCACCTAAACATTTACTAAACAGATGACAGAAGGTAAAACCCCTCAGATCAGTTCTAGCAGATTTGAGGGTGTGGTTTGTGTGTACAGGAAGCAACCTGCATATCAAACTGCTGCAGGACAGGAAACAGTCTCTTCCGCCCCTGAAACTCAGGACTCGCGTCTCCTCCCTCAGCCTGTACCGTCCCATCCTTCCTCCGCTTAATTACTATTACAGTTCTTTACACCATGGCAAAGATTTTAGAATTTGGACAGGTTTCCAGGGTACAACGAGCTCTGCGAATATTTTACTTCAGAAGTTGCTAATAATTTTTCATTTCCATTACAGCACTTCAAATTAAATATCTGTTCCCTGATAAATACACAGATGTAGCTTTGCTCCTCTCTGATTATAACATTGAGGCACTGCCAAATATGCCCTGTGTGACTCCTGACCTGGCAGGAAGGCAGCACCAGGACCTGAACCAGGTCAGCGCGGTGGTGGACCAGGGAATTGCTGCTGCACTACCCAAGTGCTGTTCCTTTTTATATAAAACAAACAAAAAACCCGATAGATTCAGATAGCAGCAATACAGACAGTGGGAGTTTGGATAGCGGGAGTTCAGACAGTGGGAGTTTGGATAGCGGGAATTCAGACAGTGAGAGTTTGGATAGCAAGAGTTCAGACTGTGAGGATTTGGATAGCAAGAGTTGAAACAGTGGGATTTGGATAGCAAAACTTCAGATAATGTGAGTCTGGATAGGAAGAGGTCTGATAGTGGGAGTCTGGATAGCAGGAATTCTGACAGCGGGAGTTTGGATAGCAGGAGTTCAGGCAGTGGGAGTTTGGATAGCAGGAATTTTAAAGTGGGAGTTTAGATAGCAGGAGTTCAGACAGTGGGAGTTTGGATATTTGGAATTCAAAAAGTGGGAGTTTGGATGGCGGGAGTTCAGACAGTGAGAGTTTGGATAGCAAGAGTTCAGACTGTGAGGATTTGGATAGCGAGAGTTCAAACAGTGGGATTTGGATAGCAAAACTTCAGATAATGTGAGTCTGGATAGGAAGAGGTCTGATAGTGGGAGTCTGGATAGCAGGAGTTCAGGCAGTGGGAGTTTGGATAGCAGGAATTTTAAAGTGGGAGTTTAGATAGCAGGAGTTCAGACAGTGGGAGTTTGGATATTTGGAATTCAAAAAGTGGGAGTTTGGATAGCGGGAGTTCAGACAGTGAGAGTTTGGATAGCAAGAGTTCAGACTGTGAGGATTTGGATAGCGAGAGTTCAGACTGTGAGGATTTGGATAGCGAGAGTTCAAACGGTGGGATTTGAATAGCAAAAATTCAGATAATGTGAGTATGGATAGGAAGAGGTCTGATAGTGGCAGTCTGGATAGCAGGAATTCTGACAGCGGGAGTTTGGACAGCAGAAATTCAGATAGTGGGAGTTTGGATAGAAGAAATTTAGACAGTGGGAGTTTGGATAGGAGTTCAGATAATGCGAGTTTGAATAGGAGTTCAGATAATGGGAGTTTGGATAGGAGTTCAGATAATGGGAGTTTGGATAGAAGGAATTCAGACAGTGGGAGTTTGGATAGGAGTTCAGATAGTGGGAGTTTGGATAGGAGTTCAGATAATGGGAGTTTGGATAGGAGTTCAGACAGTGGGAGTTTGGATAGGAGTTCAGATAGTGAGAGTTTTGGATAGGAGGATTTCAGGCAGTGGGGGTTTGGAAAGCAGAAATTCAGATAGTGGGAGTTTATATAGAAGGTGGTTATATAGTGGAAACTCGTGCAGCAGGCGTTCAGACATGAGAATTTGTGGAGGGGAACTCCAGATAGATAAAGTACTCAGGAATTTGGATAGAGGAAATTCAGATAGCGAGACTTCGGATGTAGGGAGTTTGTATAGTGGAGTTCAGATAACGAGAGTATATGTAGCAGGACTGCATTCAGGTTCACATAGCGGAGTTGGAACAGCAGCAGTTTGGAGGATGAGAGTAAAAATTTCAGGTGAGCCTTCCGTTAGTAAAGCATCCTGATAAGCTATTGGACTTTCATAAGTTATATTGAAAAGGTTAACACGGTGTAACAACAGCCCATTCATCTCCTGCCATTCCAGTTGGTCGAAGACATAAAAAAAATTCATTTTATTCTGCACGACAAGGTTTTTTTTTCTTTTTTTTTTACATTTACAGTTGGACATAAATTATTTTGAACTGTCTGTAACAAAAATAACAGTAAAAAACTGCAAACATGAGTAACAGTTAACAGCTCGTTCATTTTAAGCACAAATGACAGAACGTTACGTTACAGACTCATGGACGATGGTCCGAATGAGGCGGCGGGGAGCCCAATCCGACACGACAGTCCTAACTAGGCACATGCCAGTAATCGTTCATGTGATGTCCAGTAAAAACTAAAAGCATGCTGAGATCAGAGTTCAAATACTGTCAGTTGTTAGACCTGGTCATGTATTTGGCGTTCTGGGGCTACGCCGCGGGTACGTACTGGCACATGCCTAGTGCACAGTCCCTAGATAGTGAGCGTTTAACAAAAATCGTATGGATCAGAGGATTTCATAAGCAAATATATCTACTATTTATTATGTGTACATTAATAGGGTTAAACTGGGTTTAAAATCAAAATGAAAACGTTCAACAAAGTTCATACGGGTTCCTGTGGCATGTTCCTTCACTCCTTTTAAGCCCAGCGTGTGATGCATCTGAGGTAACAGTTGTGTTTTGGTGTCTTGGCCTCCACTGAATTCAGAATGGCATTGCTGAATCTTAAAAAAAAAACCCAGGACGACGCGACGTAACCTCGTATAAAAAAGACAACGGTGCGTTCGGGGGCTAAGTGTCACCGGGCGCCGATGGCGAAGATTCATTTCCTCGTTTCTCGACGCGTAGAAACTTCCGACGAAGTAAAAACCGTGTAGAAATGCGCTAGGTTTGTCTATGGTGTGTGTTCTCGCCCTCATAAGGACGTTTGGGGCGGCGTGTGCGTGTTTGGGTCGCTGGGGAGGGCGGTGACCTCCACCATGGCAGCACCCGTGTGAGGAACAGCAGTGTTCATGATGTGCCTCTGTAAGTGCTTCACCCAGTCCTCCTGCACCGACAGAGGGCCCTGGAAGACTAGATCACAGAACCTGCACACACACACACACACAGAATGGAAACTATGACAGAGCCTTTAAATGAATTGCCACAGCCTCTAACAGCACCCCAATCAGACCCTCCGTATCCAAAACATGGGGATATCAAAAGTCCTTTATTCAAAATGCTGCAGTATTTGATATACCCAATGCACATGCTCTTATAACAACACCCATGACAATGTAACTGCTATGTCAATGGTTGCTCTACTGAATTTTTTCTAGAATAATAGCACTTCACTCCCATGGACCCAACAGTGGCAGCCTGGCAGAGGTGGGATTTGAACCCTGGACCTTCTGGTCCTTAGGCCAGTACCTTAACCCCTGGGCTACCACAGTCCCAGGTTTACCCCAGTCCAAAGTGCATGTAAACACACTCACTGCTTCTCCATACTTAACCGTAGGGATTACAGATTACTTTCTTCACAATCACCCTTCCTTTTACACCTAACCCCCTTTCTGTTGCCCAAAAAGCTGTATTCTTTTCTCATATGACCACAGATCCCAGGTCCACACTTTCCAAATAATGGGTTGTCACGATGAGCTGGTTTGCATTTGTATTGCATTTGTAACTGGTATTGTGTATCATCGATTAGCATAGTGACATCACCTGCATGTGAGGCGGTAGATCTCCTCTGGAGTTTGAAGTAAAGGATGAGTCTTTTTCTTTGACCCAGACCTTGATCTCTGCTTCCTTTTACAGTCATATGCTGAACACAGTGAGGGAACACGGACACGGAAAAAAATCTGATTAGCTATCAGAGGTTAAAGCACTGTGTGTACAATTGACTCCTTCCTTAATATTTCTATTAAATTATTATTATAATAATTTATTATTCTAATATTGTACTACTATGATTACGATATATCGCCGGCCGATATATTATTTGCCGATACATGGATTTTTTCAGTTTTCAGCATGGGTCCAATATTAGAATTTTAGCCAATATAACTGATATTTACGATTTATTGAATCTTTAGTAGTTTTTTCTTTTGGCTGTTACTCATCAAGCAAATATCTGATGTTGCTGAGTATAGAGTTAAAATAAATGTAGAAGAATAAATAACATCTCACTTACTTGTTCCGTCCAACAGTGCGTTTTTTTTCCGTCGCGCATACGCCCGCAAGTGATTGGAGAGGCTAACTCCGCTTGGAAACGTTGTGTTACAGTGAACACACACTTTTCGGGTTAGATCACTTTTCTCTGAAACAAACAAAAACAATTAGTGAATGGAAATACTCACAGTTATTGCGTCTTATTTTTTTGACCATTTCATGATTTTCGGCACGTTTTAGCGGGTTTTTCGGTCAGATAGTTGGCTCACTCATAGATAGTGGTTCTGTGAAACCCTGGGGGCTTAGTGCTTAAGGTACTAGACTGAGGACCAGAAGGTCCAGGGTTCAAATCCCACCTCTGCACACAAAAAAGCCCTTACTACAAAAATAAACAAAGTTATGGACCAAAGGTTTGACAGATCATATGCACTACACTAACCTGTAACTGAACCTCCAGTTGTTTGGTTCTCGCTGTGACAGATAAGAATGCAGTTACTGTGTGTTGGTGGAAATACTGACTGTAACAAGGTTCTATTTTGATGCACTGTGTGTGTGTGTGTGTGTGTGTCCTGTATGTGCCAGCAGAGAGTGCAAATGAGTGCAAATTCATGCTACCAATTCATTCAGCTACCAAAATTCACTGTTGTGTGTGTGTGTGTGTGTGTGTGTGTGTGTTTTAGTTGGTCAGAAACCTCATAAATCAATTAATTTGGTTAGACTCTTGTTTTCCTGTCCCTTAATATTTTAACTGGCAGCCCTTCTACATTGCAATCACCTCTCAAATGATCCACACCTATAGGAAGCTTTAAGTAATACACAGTACCGTGCAAAAGTTTTAGGCCACCATTAGATTTATTGTCTGGACCCAAAAACTTGGATTGGTCACTCCATGATCCTGTTTTCCACTGATCTTCATTCCAGTCTTTGTGAGCTTTAGCATACCGTATCCTTTTCAACCTGTTCCCCTTCCGAAAAAGTGGTTTCTTGGCTGCCACCCTTATAAAAAGACCATTCCTGATTGAAGAAGGGTCAACTTAGCATCCTGATGAAGCTGCCAGATGTTTCTATTGCTCAAGTGTAAGGGGAGGTCACACTAAATACGTACCCCTGTAGGCTACAGAAGGTGTTTTTTCGGGTTGTATTCTAATAAAGAGAATGTGAAATAATTATATATGGTCATTATAACGTTGCTCAATCAAGGGTATGTCTAATCTAATGGTGGCCTAAGACTTTTGCACAGTACTGTAAATGTACATTGTTTGAATTATATTTAAAGTAATCCGAATGATGCGATTTATCATGAATCCTGTGTTTAGTCTTTTTCTGTGTGAAACGGAGCCTATATACATCACGGGTTTGGATTGAAAACAGAAATAATTCATGAGTGTTAAATTACAGGCAGTTCAGAGTAGCGTGATCAAATAATCTCATGCGCTCCTACTCGGGACATGGATCATCACTCTGTCCACACTGCACATGCTACCCGCAAGTAGTCGTGTATACAGCATACTCTGATCTAGAAATCCTATAAAGAGAGCAGGATTTTACTCCAGTAATCGGATTACTCATAGCGTGTATACCAGTTACCTGATTCTAATCGGATTTGGCAGTGTGTGCGTGTGCGCAGAGTGGTTAGCGGGAAAAACTAGGGTTGCCAGGTCCTATTAATCTTAGAGATTTTGCTTCTTTATTGCTAATTTACACAGACCTGGTGGGGATTCTTCTGTGGGATCTGGCAACCCTGGTATTAAACAGCACCCGCTATGGCTATCGAACACTTTGTGGAGACTCTGAAACACAATATATACTCAAGAAAATGAAGAATTTGATAATTTAATATTAAAAATTGATTTTACTTTCTGTGAGACTATTGGCTGGTTGCAAAGTAGAAATCCGGAGGTTTCCCATTATCTGGTTACTCAAGCGCATGTAAACTCCTTGATCAGATTTCGGACAAAATGGGATTTTCTGCATTTATCGGATTATTATGTGCATGTAAACGCACTCCTTGCCTACCAGAGCGATACCTTTTTGCACCATTACAATGAACTATGCTTATATGAATACTCAAGTATTCAATCTGTACAGGAACCACGTACTAACACTTCAACCACTCCTATTTCCTAACGGCTTGGACTGTAAGAAACATAACGGGAGGAAAGAAGCATAATTACAGAAGAGCACATTTAAAAAGCGTTTATCCACGTGCACTCTCTTCACACTGACACGTTCTCTCACGAGTGTGAATCCGAGACGGCGTTTACAAACATCCTGACACACCCAGCCTTCTACACCCCGAATACAACACAGGTGCCCCAGCTTCAAAGCAATACCTAAGAGCAAAAAAACCCTAAAAGTAAAGATGTGCGGCCCATATCAAACCAGTGTTTAGCCAGCACTGTTGATTCCCAGTCAGGATTCTGTAAGCAATGGATTAACTAACTCCCTGTTTCCTTATAGAGCCACTGATAAAAAATAGAAACAACAACACTGCGAATTTGAATGCTCAACGTTTTGAAGGCTGCCACGTCATCTTTCATTTAAAAAAAAAGACTGTGTTCACTGCTCTCATATGCACTTGTTTTTTATACAATTTAGCAGACGCCCTCATCCGGAGAGATTTACAATTGATAGATAATCTTAATCCAAGCAAATGTGGGTTAAAGATCTTGCAGGGACCCAACAGTGGCAGCTTAACAGAGGTGGGATTTGCACCCTGGATGTTTGGTCCACAGTTCCTTAACCGCTAGGCCACTAGTCACACCTTTTTTTTTTTTTATTAACACCTTTAAAATTATATGTAAATTTGAACTTATTCAAATTCTGCGGGTAACACAGAGAAGATTCAAATGGCATTTCTGAGTCATACAGTTGTTCACAGACAGTCCGACTACTTATAGTATGTAGAATAGGCCTGTGCTAAAAAAAACAATACAGCAATATATCGCAACGTTTATTTTAATAATATACTACTTATACCACTCGGGTTTTGCTGACCTGCCATGGCACGTAGAGAAAGTATGAAGAATTGAATTAGGTTAAGACCATGTACAACAAAACCAGTCTGCAAAATATGTTTTAAACCTACAAAGACCAAGGGAGACACTTCCAAAACTTCCAAGAGCTCACAGAGTGGCAGGTTAGTGAGTAATACTATAATTACATCATGCTCATGAACTCAAATATACCTCAGATCAGAGATCCATTTATTCTACAGGAATTTAATGACAATAACTACTGTTTAACAGGATTTATCTGTTAATAAAAAAAAAACAATGAATTTTAAGTTCCTGAGGTATAATCTGGAAAGGAGAGGAATGAAAGTCAACTGTAGTAAGACAGAATACATGTGTGTAAATGAAAGGGAGGCAGGTGGAACAGTCAGGATACAGGGATCAGTGGTCACAAAGGTCCAGGAGTTCAGGTACTTGGGATCAACTGTCCAAGGGAAATTGGGGGAGTGGCGGAAAGGAGGTGAAGAAGAGAGTACAGGCAGGATGGAGTGGGTGGAGAAGAGTGTCAGGAGTGCTGTGTGACAAAAGGGTCACAGCAAAAGTGAAAGGAAAGATTTCTAAGAGAGTAGTGAGACCAGCCTTGTTGTATGGCTTAGAGACAGTGGCACTGACAAAGAGGACAGGAAGCAGAGCTGGAGGGTGGCAAGAACTTAAGATGTCTTGAGGTTCTCTTTAGGAGTGTCTAGGGTGGACAGGATTAGGAATGAGCTCATCAGAGGGACAGCACAGGTTGGAAAATTGGGAGACAAAATTCGAGAGGGAAGACTGAGATGGTTTGGACATGTGCAGAGGAGGGATAGTGGATATATTGGTAGGAGGATGTTGGCGATGGAGCTGCCAGGCAAGAGACGGAGAGGAAGACCAAAGAGGAGTTACTTGGTTGTGGTAAATGAAGATATGCAGGGAGTTGGGGTGAGAGTAGAGGACGTGGAGGACAGGGTGAAGTGGAAACGTATAACTCGCTGTGGTGACCCCTGATAAAGGGAGAAGCCGAAAGAAGAAGAAGAAGAAGAAGATTCTATCATCTTTTATTCCATTACTGTTCGCTGATGTTTCTAGTTTTTGCCGTGGTATAGTTTCAGTAGGTATCGAGATATTTTAGGCAGGTATCGTATCGACTCAAACTCAGGCCCTTGGGAACCTAACATACCCCGTACACTACATACACACAGTGCCTACTCAAATCAACGCAATAAATACTGGTAAGAACCCCAAAAGTGCAACACAATTCCTTTGCGTACACTGAATCCTGGAAGACTGCAGCAAGAACAGAGACATTTATTTTAAAAAATCATTTACATGAAAGTGATTTTCTTTGTTTCTTTGTACTGGGTTTTAGGTCCATACTCGGTCAACCCTGCAGTCAGTTCTGAGAACAAGAAGTTCACGCTTCAGCGTAGCTACAGCTGCCGCGCAGCGTGGATCAGAACAGAATGAAGGTGTGAGTCTGTGGTTGATTTCACACATACCCCAGCGATCATCCATCTGCTTGGTGAGAATTACAACACCACAGAGACGGAGCAGAGCTAAGCAGGTTTATATTTAAAAAGAGGCGTATACATTGCTAATTAAAGGCGCTTTGAAAGCTCTAGAAGTTCTATCCAGTCAGAGTTTTGCTGTGGCAGTTCCATGAGTCATATTCGTTCACCTTCCAAAGAGGACTCAGGTGCTTGTTGTTAGATAAACACAGGCTACGTAGCAGCACGGTCGTGGAGAAAAGGTTGACTTTGAATGACATGCAAGACACGATCAGATAAATAAACGCAGATACGATCAGAACGTTTAAAACGGAAAACACCTGTTTAGAACATTTCCTCAGCTTACACAGATCAGAGAAATCATTGAGACCGCCTGATCCGTAGGTGCTACACGTCAAACTAACCTATACTTCATCAGGTCTTCGACATTTTCTACATTTAAATCAATGGCTTTTAAAACTGTTCAACAGGTTGGACGTGTACAGTGAAGTGTGTTCCCTTACTGTTCCTCCAAAATAAAGAAATGGACTGGACGCTCTGTCTACACAACCTCAGATCTTTCCTGCTTTATTAAGAAAAGAAGCTAGCAAGGTGAAAAGATGGACGTCTGAAATGACCAGGTTTTTGGGGGAGTCACAAGACAAAAAGTTTACAAAATCAATGAAAAAAAACCCTGAATGCCCAGACCCAGGGTTTCCCATCAGAACATTACAGACTTCTTCCAACGTCTTGCAACCTGGGGCTCGACCGACCACATGATGGGAAAAAACTGGACTCATTGGACCAACCTTTTTCCATTTGTCCAGTTTCCATTTCAATCGTGTTCTTACACATCTGTTGATAAACTGGAGATCCTCTGCCCATTTTTATTCCTCAGAGACTCAGCCTTTCTTGGATACTGCCTTTGTACCAAGTCATGATTATAATCACCTGATTGAAATCACATCATTATTTAGGTCTTTTACCTTATTACTTGACCTAAACTGTTCCTGTCCAACTTTTTAGAAGATGTTGCAGGACTGAAATGCAGGCTTATTAAAGAATTAAATTAAGGTAACCAGAAAAAAAGTGAAATATCTTTGGTTCATACTGTCTGCAATGAAACAGAAGTCATGTAAGGAACACTGCATATATTTTTTTATTTGTTTGGGGTTGTATATTCTTAGTCTCCCATGAGTCGGGTCAGTAATGACAGCCAAACGAAAAGAAAACTGGCTTCAGACTGAGCAGTTAGCATTAGCAGCTATGCTAGCACCCGGAGTTCACCGATAGAGTAAGTGTTTTACTTTTACTTTCACTTTCAATCCATTAGTCACTAAATGACGTGAGATTTTTCAACACTTTATTGGTAACTGCAGGTTAACGCAAGTGTTGGTGTGTAATCGGCTCTTATGATACAGTACAGACTATATTAAACTAGATTAAACATATCCCCACAACTCCATTAATGTATATAATGCCTTATACAGGGGGGATTTTCTGGGGGTCTGGCACGGATTCACTCAATTTACATTGTTCCTTATGGGAAACATTTGCTCAGTGCTCGTCGTTTGGTTCGAATTAACCACGAGCACCGGGGTACCACTCTATATTGCCTCTATGTGTATCTATAAAAGCATGGCGAGTCATACCTGATACTGAGTTTGGTAGCGGCCCCGGTGGATCACCCTCTTTAGTTGGTGATATATGAAGTGCTTTCCTAGCGGTTTGGGGCTGGGTTTTGGCTCTGGCCTCCTCGTGGGCTCTCCTCTTCTTCAGAATTCCTATGAGATCACTTGACGGCGAGCCTTTCATCGTCTCATCTTCATCGTTCTCGGTCCGTCTCTTTTCCTCCGCTGACTGGGAGGAGACGAGTGCCTGTCTCTTTCCACCTTGTGCGAAGCGCTGCACTTTGGCGGTGGTGACGATGACGCCGTTGCTTAGGCTGAATTGATATGAAGAGCCTCTCGAGCGCCACTTCTTCTCGAGGGCCTGCAGTTTCGCCTGGAACTGCTTCTTGTCGCGCATCAGCTCCTTGAGGATTAGCACGGGTGACTTGGTCACGGACGAAGAGCATGGCTTCCCCAGTCGCTTCAGATGGCCTCGGACGTGATTCGATAAGCCGGTCTTCGAGTCGAACCATTCCCTACACAGTGGGCATACAAGCTCGTACTTCTCCTCGAAAGGATGAATGCTCTGCATGTGGTCAATCGGCGCCAGGTCGACCTCTGTCCGCGACAAAAACAGTCATTACAATAAAAACGCTTGGAAATCAAACCAGACACAGATCGAGCACAGGGATAAGGATCAATCTAATAAATTAAAAATGGTAATTCCGTGCTAGGTGCATATAGAAGCACTTTGTAGTTTTACAGTTACAGACTGCAGTCCATCTGTTTCTCTATATGCTCTGTTCGTCCCCTTTACTCTGTTCTCTAATGATCAGGACCCCCACAGGACCAGCACAGACCAGCACCATCATTTGGGTGGTGTAACTGATTTGTGAGTCTCATACATATTACATATTTCACAAAGCTTTAGCTCAAATCTTTGACTCAATGACCATGAATAATGTTTAAGGTAATGGGATGTGACCAAAAAAGTATTTAGTCAGCCAATGATTGTGCAAGTTATCCTACTTAGAAAGATGAGAGAGGTCTGTAATTTTCATTGTGGTACACTTCAACTATGAGAGACAAAATGAGAACGAAGGCTACCATCAGTAACACACTACGCCGAGAGAGACTCAGATCCTGCAGTGCCAGCCGTGCCCCCCTGCTTAAGCCAGTACATGTCCAGGCCCGTCTGAAGTTTGCCAGAGAGCATATGGATGATCCAGAAGAGGATTGGGAGAATATGATGGTCATATCATGAGATGAAACCAAAATAGAACTTTATGGTAAAAACTCATCTCATCATGTTTGGAGGAAGAAGAATGCTGAGTTGCACCATACCTACTGTGAAGCATGGGGGTGGAAACATCATGTTTTGGGGCTGCTTTTCTGCAGACGGGACAGGACGACTGATCCGTGTTAAGGGAAGAATGAACGGGGTCATGTATCGTGAGATTTTAAGCCAAAACCTCCTTCCATCAGTGAGACCATTGAAGATGGAACGTGGCTGGATCTTCCAGCATGACAATGATCCCAAACACACCGCTCGGGCAACGAAGGAGTGGCTGCGGAAAAAGCATTTCAAGGTCCTGGAGTGGCCTAGCCAGTCTCCAGACCTCAGGCCCATAGAACATTTGTGGAGGGAGTTGAAAGTCCGTGTTGCCCCAAAACATCACTGCTCTAGAGGAGATCTGCATGGAGGGATGGGCCAAAATACCAGCTACAGTGTGTGCCAACCTGGTGAAGACTTACAGGAAACGTTTGACCTCTGTCATTGCCAACAAAGGTTATGTTACAAAGTATTGAGCTGAACTTTTGTTATTGACCAAATACTTATTTTCCACCATGATTTACAATTCAATTCTTTGTGATTTCCTGGATTTTTTTCCCTCATTTTGTCTCTCATAGTTGAAGTGTAGCTGTGATGAAAATTACAGACCTCTCTCATCTTTCTAAGTAGGAGAACTTGCACAATCAGTGGCTGACTAAATACTTTTTTGCCCCACTGTTAAATGCTGTACATAGATATTTGAAACCATATAAACCCGACCGGGTCACTACAGCGGTACTGTTTTAATAGGAACTATCTAAATTAAATTAATGCGATTCCTAATAACATACATTTGGGCAAAAAAGTATTTAATGATACTAAACGATACGGAACTATTTTATCTTGCGGAAGGCTGATAAACAAATCGTTTTTCTGTCCTCTTTATCTTAAAATCGAACAATAAATGGTGATAACGGAACTGTGCTATAATCACAATAATACATGAGAGGTATTATCTCGTGCATTATTGCTTAAGTATAATGCAGCTCTATGAATTCTAAACTATGTTCAGACTTCAATCACATTTCATTCTCAAATCCATTTTTCCGATCGTGTGTCAAGAGACCAAATCTGATTTTTCTGTTCGAACTGTAGTCACTTTCATAGATTTTCCCAATCGTTAACGTCTGCTTTGCGACCCATTTTCCACACATTGAACGAGACATTTACTGCACTGTACCACCTCTTCTCAATCTACGCGTCCCTTCGCACACCCGCAGGTATTTATAGTCCCATCATCCTCATGCGAGGCCACCTGCAGGAGCCTGAAGTCATTACCACCTAAAACAGAGAAACGAACAAATGCTAAGGTGAGGAAAAGCGAGAAACTCACCTGTTTTGATTCGAGGTACTGCAGGTGCTCGTCGCCGAACGGTATGCCCTTTATCATGGGAAGCCACTTCAGCTGCAGAAACAGCATGGCGGGCGTTATAGCTCACGCCCACTCTGTGCAGATGCCCTCGAATATGGTTGGAGAGGCCGATCCCTGACTCAAACAGAGCGGGGCAATAGGGGCAAGGCTTCAGGGGCGACTTAAATTGGCCGTTAGTCACTATCGGACCTGAATTCATGGTTTCGCTGCACACTTCGGTTTCCTCGCATTCTTCCTTGATTGAAATCATCTCTGGGGAAGCCAGGTCTTGTTCTGAGTGATCGCTGGCTCGTGGGCTTCCCTTTTTATGGGACAGATTTTTGCTGAAAATATGATTGCTGACACCTAAATCGGCAGCGTCGTGTTTATTAATAACATACAGGTTGGCGCTTTTCTGAAACATCTGCCTGCATTTGGGAAAATCTATCAGGATATCCTGGCCTTGGAGGTTATGGAATGGAGTGGACATTTTCCTTTTAGAAGGGGATTTCTTTAAAGTTGTTTTCACCAAAGGTACAGGCTCGTCGTTGGTGCTCGACCTCTCTCCTTCGGAACCGTCGTCGTTACCGAATCCCTGGCACACGTCGCCAAGTCCGTCAGGTTTGCTGATAAAAAAGTTTCCTTCCTTTAACACAAACAGTCCCCCTTTTCTCTTGGAAGGGGATACAGACGCGTCTTTTCTGGTCAACGTTCTGTCCAAGTCAATAAAACCATAGTTGCATGAATGACCAAGGTCTGGTCTCTCAGGCCCAACGCTAATTTTGTTATAGTTGCGATCAGAATTGCCGTGTGAGGTCCGCTGTTTGCAATTCATTTTTCGAGACAGGAGTGTGTTGATCGATTTGTCAAGTCTAGATTCACTTTTGTCCAGTTTGCCATTGTCTTTTGGTTTTGTTCTGTCCCGCTGTAACAGGCGAGTCGAGGCGTCGGAAGTGCGCTCGGGAGGAGACGACGATCTCTCTTCTTCATCTAAAACCGGCCTACGTGAAAATTCAACATGATTTTTAACAAAGTTCGCTTTTCTTGGTTTTAACCTACACGGCGTCGCTGCAGTTTTATCCGGCCTGCCACCTTTCCGTTCCTGCCACCCGTCCTGCTTTCCCTTCACGGACGTCGGCGCGCTGGTGACGGGATGCTTCCGAATCACGTGACTCATCAACTCGATGTCGTTCAAAGCCTTAAAGTTGCATTTTTGACAGGGATACCGCTTGTCCTTCACGTGACTTTGCGCGTGACTGACAAAGTCATTGGGGCAGTCGGTTCCAAACGGGCACTGCGGACAGCGCAGCCTGGCGTCCTTGCCCTTGTTTTTGATTTTCTCCCTTCCCTTAACGGCCTCCACAATTTTCGGTCTCTTTTTCTGGTGAACGGTTATGTGTTTTAAAAGGGAGTTGTGATCAAAAAAGGATCGCTCACACTCTTTACATATGAATGGCTTCTGATTTAAATGATTGTTCTGACTGGTCTTCCGATTTTTTGCTGGTTTTGGAAAATCGTGCCTGAAGGCCACTGTAGTTCCGTTTGAATATTTCGAGTTTGTCCTCCCTTGGCTGCCTTCACCCTGACGATCGTCGGCTGACTTGAAATCGAAAGACGTAAAATCATCTTCCGAGGGATCCACCATGACCACCATGTCCATCTTACGCTTCCTTCTTCTACTGATGTCAGGCGGAGGAGGAGCGGGCATTTTCTCTTCCATTTTAGGTTGGATTTGATCTTCCATCAGGAACTTCTTGAATTCTCTATGGGGATCCCAGTCAAGATCATTCCCATTGCCATACATGTCCAGTGCGTTCTCTGAAGAGTCCACATCAAAGCCCCATATCCCTCGATTTTCCACATCTTCTGCCGTCACCACTTGTCTTATGGTCATTTCTCCATCTTTCTGAAGCAGATCGCAGTCTTCTAGCTGCATGCCGGCTGCGTTGGGAGAGTTCTGCGCATGCACCGAGTGAGGCAGGAATCCTGGTATGTTTTTCGAGATGTCCAACAGATCCTCGTCCGAACCGTTGGGTGAAGCCGATCCGTTGACGTAGGCGGCTTTGGCAAATCCATCGGCACAGACAGGGTCGATGAACCTAATGTGCGTTAGAAGGTCTGCTCGGTCCCCGTTTGGCGTCATGTTCTCACGTGGGCACGGCACTGGCGGTTCAGGAGGTCTTCCAGGAGAGAACGCTGGGTCGCTCATTAACTCCACAGAGCTTTCGGACATGGACTTGTAACGTTCCTCTTCCTTTGGACTCTCCTTCAAAGCAGACATGCCTCAGGACTGTGCACGGAAGATGGAAAAAAGGGAAAACCACATAAAACAGGATGGCAAAGGAAAGCAAAATAAGACATTTTAGCTCATCTAAAACTTTTCCATCACAGTTCAGAAAATATTGGTCAAACGTACAAACAACACAAATGGACACAACACTGGACTGTCACTAACACAAATGCGATTTAATGTAAGTATTTCAAAGACCAGTTTTTCCTAGTCAATCCCTCACCATCACCCCATTTTACTAAAAGGCAGGACATCCTGTAGATCTGCAGAGATAGAGCGTTACACACTAAGGCTGTAATGAGGCATTGTGTCAAATGCAAGCCTGTCACGATTTGCATCGCGTCAATGTAATCGCGGAGATAATACGTCCATTTTTTCCCTTTATGGAGGTCTAAAAATATTGTTGCATTCTTTGAACTCCAGAGGGCGCCATCATACATCATATACGGCATATCTTCCTTCCCATCTTCTCCAATGGAGAATGGATTTGGGATGTTTAAAGATACAGTGGTACCTCGGTTCTCATTGTTAATTCGTTCCAGAAAGCTTGTCAAGAACCAAAACGATGAGTCTCGAGCAAATGTTGTAAATTGAATGAATCCGTTTCAGACGCCCAGAAAATCCCTTCTGTATAAGGCATTATGAGCATTAGTGGAGCTTTATTATACAGGAGCTCCATGATTTATGGGGATATGTTCAATAAATCCCTCATAAGTTAAACGGATCATGAACTGATGAGTTTAATATAGTCTGTACTGTATCATAGCAGAGCCGACCTTATTGTTTAAAACACCTACAGTTGGCCAAAATCGTGAACGCAAAGCTTATTTTATACTAAAGTGTTGAAAAATCTCATGTAATTTAGTGAGTAATGATTGAAAGTGAAAGGTAAAAGCAAAACACTTACTCTACTGGTGAACTCACTAAACAAGAGCTATTGTGAATCTGAATCACTGTGTATTGAATCGTGAATCGAGTTTCAGCTGAAATGAGTTTAACCAAGGGCACCCAGTACTGAGCAAACGATGAGAACAGAGACAAATTTTTCTAGTCAAAATGCGTCAAGAACCAAATTTGACGAGTTCCGAGATAGTTGAGAACCGTAGAACCCCGCTGCATTTCTACACACAATCGATACAAAATGGTGTTTGACAAAATGTTCAACTGTGTTTTCAATTTAAGGCAGCACTTACTTATTTATATTTCTAGTTATTCAAATCATTTTAATTGTAGGAGACTAACGTTTTTGTTTTAAAACTTATACAAGAAATGTGCAGTTTTGCATTGTTTAAACTGCAGAAATAAAAAGCAGTGCCTTTTACTGAAAATTGAATCGTGAATCGACTCGTGAGCTGAGTGTATCGTCACACCCCTATCACATGCCGTCTCAGACGCAACATAATCAGTGAACTGGCTGAAAGCTGAATCCCTTTACAGATAACATCTCCGGATAAACAGCCTGGTAAAAGAAACATCCTGAATCTGTGAAGTTTTCACTTTCAATCTTTTGCACACACTCAGTCCAGCTCTCACATGATTCCAACTAAATCATTTGTTAACAGAAACAAACCTTTCAAATCAGTAAGCAAAACCTTTACAAAGTGTAACGATACACTCAAGATTTGATTCAATTCACGAGGTCAAAAATCAGTTTTCTTATGATTTTCTCACAAATTTATTTATTAAGTGTAAATGACTGTTTTATTTCTTGTACTTTTCTTAATAAAATTTAAACAAAAAAAGTTAAAATATTAGAAGGAGCTAAACGTGTGTGAGAGCATGCCCGTGACCCTCTGGTGTTCACGAAATGCAATTGCATTAGATGGTGTAATAACCACAACACATGGCAACGTCAATCTCTACGGTGCAAACTGGGCCTTTTCTGCATCGCGACGCATCGTTACACCCCTACTGATTACCGTCTGGGATAACCTATAATATAAAAGTTATAATGCTAATTCATAGCTATATTAAAATTATATACTACACCCCTTTTCCTACAAATGAACAGATTTAAGTGATCACATAGCTTTGTTTTAATACATTCTGATAGAGCATTAGCGGAAGATGAACGCTCAGAAGCTCTCAAAAGTTTGGCTCCACTTTGTGAGAAAATATTAAACAGCCACATGTAATATATGTGGTGTCATGATTTCCCTGCTTTAACCCTCTGTCTCTTTTTCCACAGCAGGTGGGGCTGTTTCCACCTGCTGCCTTTTCCTATAAATACCTCACTTCCTGTCCCCTTCCTTGTCTTGCATTCTAACTCCCATGGTTTGTCTTGGCTCCTGACTCTTCCCCTGTCTCTTTGCATGGTTGGTCTCTTTTGTCTTGGTCTCTTTTGTATCGTGTTCTATGTTAGTTTGTAAGCATTCTCTTTTGTAGTTCTGTCCGATGTCTGTTGTATAGTCTGTTAGTCTGTTTGTATTCCCTCTGTCTAGTTTTGTTAGCTTTAGCATGTTAGCCTTTTGTTGTTTAGCACATGGTCTCTGTTTGTCGACACCTGTTAGGTTATTAGCCTTTGCTGTTACGTCTGCCCTGTATCCAGTCTAGTGTATACTAACAAGAACACAGCAAGTGTTTCCCCAGTCCTCCGGAGTATTTGGTGGGAGTACCTACTTCCAGTCACCTTGTTAAGCCTGGGCTCAGTATCTGAGGTTAACTGCCCGGCTACCACCCTAAGGATCCCAAAATCTGTGCTCTCAAGCTCCGCCATAAAGCACTGAGGGAGACACCGAAGCCCACGCTCGCTAGCTTGACACCGGAGGCCACGCTTGCTAGCTAAGCGCCAGTGCTCTTGCTTGCTAGCTCGATGCCGGAGTCCATGCTCGCTAGCTCGACGCTGAAGTCCACGCTCACTAGCTCGACGCCAGAGCCCTTGCTCGCTAGCTCGATGCCAGTGACCACGCTCGTTAGCTCAACACCAGAGCCCATGCACGCTAGCCCCCCAGTAGGCACCTCTGTATGCTAGACACCAGCCTGTGCCACAGCTGGTCAGTCATGTGCTGGATCCTCCGCTCGCCAGCTGTTCGAGGGGTCCAGGTGGGTCTCGATGATCCTGAGCTAAGGTCCCTTTGCTCCAGAGCCCGACATGGCGACGCCCCCAGAGTCAGACACGTCGACGCCCATTCCCGAGTCAGTCATGGCGATGCCCTCTCCAGAGTCAGTCAACGCCAGCACCAGTGTGGGTCACTACAACACTCATTCCAGAGTGGGTTACTGCGCCCGCTCCAGAGACCATCACGGCAGCATCCGCTCCAGAGACCATCTCGGCAGCATCCGCTCCAGAGAACGTCTCGGCACAACGCCCGCAATGTGCCCCTTGGCGGCAACGCCCGCATGGCGCCCCTTGGCACATTACGCCCGCAAGGCGCCCCTCTTCAACAACGCCTGTAAGGCGCCTGTCTTTAACAATGCCCAACGCCGGCCCCGCTTGCCAGCAGGACTTTTGGGCTTGGGACTATTTGGCCTACTAACTTTGTGTCGGCCGGGCCCCTAAGGACTCCTATTGGGAGCATGGCCTGAGGGCCACCTACCAGTGCATTCTCTTTTGTAGTTCTGTCCGATTGTAGTTCTGTTCGATATCTGTTGTATAGTCTGTTTGTATTCCCTCTTTGTCTAGATTTGTTAGCTTTAGCATGTTAGCCTTTTGTTGTTTAGCACATGGTCTCTGTTTGTCGCCACCTGTTAGTTTATTAGCCTTTGGTCTGTTTGTTTGTACTAGCCTGCCTTTGTGTGAGAATTGTTTCTGGTTTGTGTTATCTTCTGTTGTATTTAGCTTCCCTTTTTGTGTCTATATTTGCTTAGCTGATATCTTTGTGTATTGCACCCAGCCTGTTTGTTGTCCTGCATCAGCTTGTCATTTGGATGAAACCAAAATATTGCCACAGTAATATCCTTCTTATTACCGGGAGGCATCTCCCAGTAGGATTGCGGAAATTGGCCCCGCCTGGTGAAACTCAACAGAAGCTTAGCGTGAAACTAAAAACTAATACCGTGGTCAGTTGATGTTCAACTGTTAAGGTAGGCTATGGCGTGTACTATAGTTTTCTTTACGGCGTGCGCTGAGTTCAGGAATTTGATTTCTAAGTTCCGTTTGTTCGCCATCTGCACGTGTACCTGCTCTCTGGACTAGCTTACTATTAACCTTTGTTTTTTTAATCAGAAAATACGGTCTTTTTTCTCGATCGTATTTTCGGTGCATCTCTAAATAATTTCTTTTTACAATTTTTGAACGGGGCAGCGTAAGAGAGAGGCTGTACAGCCTACATTACCACATACATCATTTGTTCACTTAAAATAAATCTGGACACACTGACCCGACGCCATCAATTAGTGTGTTACATGCACTTAACAATAACTTTTGTAATTACCCGATTATTCAAGTGGTCATGTATATGGCATACGCTGATCTAGAAATCAGATTAAGGCCAATTTTTCAAACGACAAAATGAACACACGTATATTAATGCCTTCCTTCACACCGAGTCCGAAACTGATGGACTGTAATGCTGCATAGCATGTTTAATCTGAGCCTGTTCTAATTTCTGCGTTGCTCAGATGCATTAAAATCAGGCCGACCAATCAGAGCTCGGTCGTCGAGCAGAACAGCTCATCAAGAGCTTATCGTACGAGCAACACGCTGACTAAAAACATGGATATTAAACAAAAGATCTGGTGGGATAGAACTGAAAGGCTGGAGAATGATGGCGATAAAGCTCACAGGGACTGGATGGAAGCGTTTGATTATTTATCTAAGTGCATTCTTGATCATGATGTTCATGATCATAAAAAAAACACAAACTAGAGCTTCCTGCACTAATATTCGCTTGTGTCTTTGTGTTTTGTAGGTGACGATGTGAAAAGGACACGGCGAAATCACCGTGACACAAATTAAAGAAAGCAAAAGCGGACAGGGAGTTTTCAGAGGGCACTCGGTGTGAAGGCCCCATTACGTTAAAAATCGCATGTTTTTCTGTACGTAAAAATCGTACTCGGTGTGAAATGACCTTAAGAAATTCGACAGAGAGAGTAATCGAATTTCTCAGTACACGTATTCGCGTACCCCAATTTCACTCGGATTTCTCTGAGCTGTCGAGGAAGCGGCTGGCACAATTGAACACGATTGCCAGATCCTCTTATTCTCGCTTCTTTTGGGCTTTTTCCATACACCTGATGCTTTTGTCTTCAGTGGGATCTGGCAACCCTGGAATGAAACGCAGCATCCGCAGTTGCAAAAAGATTTCAGGGAAACTCTGAAACGCAGTTAAGCTCGAGGAAATAAAGAATTTTGTTATGCCATTACTAAAGTTTAAAGTTTACGTCACATTTTCCCGTGACATTATTGGCTGGCTGCAAAGTAGAAATTCGATTATTCGATTACGAGATAAAACTCGTTGATCGGATTACTGACGAAATCTGATTTTCGGCAGTTATCAGACTATTAAATGCATGTAAACGCCCTCAATGCCTACGCTGAGCAGTAACTGTTACCAGATATAACTTCAGGTCTATCATCAGTATCACGCTGTGAATCGTAATAAATGGTTTATTAGAACAATTCCCCAGTGATCTGTGCATTAACAGGAAAACAATCAGGTAAATTGTTCCCATTAAGTTAACACCCAGTATTAGTAAGTGTTAGTTAGCTTAAACTTATTTATTGTTTGTAATGCAAATCAGGGAACAATTAGTAACTAGGTGTTAATTACCACCTCAAACTCTGAAAAGCTTAAGGTTTTGGCTGCACCGTAGGACTTTCTCCG
Organism: Ancistrus triradiatus; assembly: GCA_025084515.1. Lineage (NCBI taxonomy): Eukaryota > Metazoa > Chordata > Actinopteri > Siluriformes > Loricariidae > Ancistrus > Ancistrus triradiatus. Next base: position 628,858 of record JAJAGP010000167.1, read on the forward strand.
GATATGTATAACGGAGATGAATAAAGAATAAGGCATGTTTAATATTGTACATTTTAGATTTACTAGTGGAAAAATAATTGTTATGAATGATTGGTCTCATATTTGTGTGCTAGGCTTTACTAATTAAATAAGACGTCCCTTCCAGGCAGGTAGAACCTGGTCTGGTCGTGTCTGAAGGAGGAGAGATTGCCTTCAACCGCATCCCTGAGCGATGGACTGGCTAAGCATTCGCCTGTGCACTGCGAATTCCGGGATAGCCTTCAGACTTTCCTGGACAACCACAATCAGGGTAAAACAGGGGAAAACCCATTGGTTTTTGGGTGGTGCAGTAGCAGTTAGCTAGCCCATCACCATGGTGACCCAGGATCAAGTCCCAAAGGTGCTTTCCATCCAGTTGGGGGTACAATTTTGGGGCACTGCAACACTCCCCTGCCGGCCCCAGATGGAATCCTGTTCACGTCAGCATCCTGTACTCTCCGGGATAGGCTCCGGAATCCCGGTCAACCAGGAAAAGCGGAAAACGAAGTGCATTTAAAAAATACATCTGAAACAGTACTAGGGAGCATTGTTACTGTTTTTCTATGGCAATCCAAACGTCAAAAACAGATCAGTTTGTGGTTGCAATGTGCAAAAATGTAAAACAAGACCTGCTTTTATCTTGGAGAGCAGATTTAATACTTGAAAGTTACACAAAGTTACACACAAATCAGACCCCAGGGGCAGTCAAAAACTCTGTACAAGCTCACACAGAGATCATAAATAACGTAGTTTTCGTGTTTAACATAAACTAGGAATCAAATCCAAAACAAAATCAGCTGCATGTTGTTCATCAGGTCAAATTTCACCATCTTGCTAGCAGATTGGTATAAGCCCTGAGTCTTGCAGGCAAGACCATCTTCAACCTCACGATTCCCAATAATGCACAAAGTCTAAAAAAGCTCGCTGTCTGCATTAATTATTGCACATATAATACTAACATCACGATGCTGCTTTTAATTCCTGTTTTATTTCATATCTATGCAAGTGTTAGCAAGGTAGCAATGATTGCCTATTATCCTCCACACCAAGCTTATACCCATAAGAGCATCTGCTACGTTTTGTCGACTTAATCTCGACACGAAAAGGCGTGTTTTGTGCATTCTGACATACCTTTGTGGTGCTGAAAGCGAGAAGAACAAAACCGAAGAGAAATCATTTCATTTTTTGGAAAAGCCTTCCATCCATTTCGAAGCCGCCATGTCTGCGCGATGCTCCATGGACGACACCACTACGCTCTTTTGGGGGAAATCGAATAGAAGCATGCCAATAAAATGCGTAAATGCAACGTTCCTATGAATTTGTTATACGGAATGGTGAAGGTTGTGTAGGAAATAGTTGTGAAATCGACATGTATTAGTGTACGTTCAACTGAAAAGTAGAATTTCAAACGGCCTACACACGGAGCTACCTGAACAGAAGTGGAATGTTCCAAATAACTGGCACCAAACAGCCGAGTGGAGCGAGAAGACCAGCGTGAATGGTGAAAAGACACGACAAAAGGGCTTCATTCGGATTTTATTAGCTAATAAAACCTTCACATCAGCCCAAGCACATTTAATCGATTTGATTAGCTTTACTAATCTGATAATCTTACCATAAATTACAATACAATTTACGGTTAACTCTGAAAAAGCCACTCGTCCGGTCAATGGCTACATAGGTAGTAACTGTATATTCGGTATAACCAAATACACTAAAGCACTAACTGTAGCAAGACATGAATGCACGTATTATATTATTTTGTGGACGAGTTACCACGAATAATTTAATAATCATATGATTTTAAGGTGTAACGATCTCTACCATACTGAAACCAACAATCGAATGTCATGTGAACAGGGAAGCCAATTTAACTATGCAAAAGCTATGACTTTTTTTGACAATACTGCTAATAAATGTATTAATGTAGGAACGTTTATCTGATATTTCTCATTATTAAATTATTATTACACTATTATAAGACAGTTCAACCTGTTTTACCTCATTTTGAGAATACTTACGGTATATTTGAATTGTATTTAGTCCAGTATAAACATAGCACTTATAATTTTTGGCTTCTTCAGATCTCAGTGACTATCAACGTGGCGCTTTCCAACAAGTCAGTTTGGCAAGTTGCTCCTCAGCTTGAGCTGTTAATTGTATACGTTCGTTTTTTGAAGTAGAAATCTGTAGGAGTAACGACGGCTCAGCAACTCAGGACACCTAACCTTACCAGGCAGACCTGTGAAGCTCATAGCAAATAAAAACTGTTTCTGAAAGCAGTGGGAGCACAAGAACTTGTTTATTCCAGTTTTCACACCTAAGTAATTTCACAAGTCTAGGTTTTTCAAGCACAATGCAGAGCCTTAACTGGAGTTGTGATAAGCATTGCCATTGGACTCTGGATCAGTGGAACCGCATTCTCCGGAGAAGTTAATCACCCTTTACCTCCTGGCTGAGTGCAAAGTGCCAAATCTAAAGTCTGGTTTTAGTAGTAGTTATGATATTAAACTGATTTAGATGGGTTGGGTTAGTGGAGAAGAACTTCACTGGTCTGCTCAGATCCCTGACCTCAACCCCATCAAACATCTGAGATTCATTTTAACGACTGCAATCCAGCTCTTATAGTCCAATATCAGTGCTCAACTCCTACACAGGGCCCAAACACAAGGTTGCCAGGTGCAGTATTTTGCCATAACATTGCACTTCTAGTTAGTAGTCTGTATGTTTTGCATTCATTAAATGCTTATATAAGCTCATATAGGCTACACATTTTTAAAGCCATTAATCACATTTTCATTATTTGGTCATCTGAGGCAGCCATTGTTGTAGGCTGTGTTCAAATTGTCCCATGATCACTGTTCCATATGTTCTACATACTATGTATTTTACACACCATATAAAGCATTATTACTTTAGTTTATGATTTTGAAGACTTCCTTAAACCAGGGATTGGACCTGGAGGCCAGCATGGAACTTCTGGAGTATGGGACTGAACAAGAACGGAAATCAATCACCTTTGAAATGAATGGCCAACAAGAAGCACCTCACTCGACAAGGAGACCTAACTATGATGAATTAATATTGGACTCAAAACCAACAGACTAACATCATCTCACCAGAGGTGAGATACAATCTACGAACGCTTATTATTCAGAACCAGTTATCTAACAACTGAGCAAATAGATGGTTATGAAGTTGCAGTCCTTCTAAGCTCCATACTGGGGCCTAGCCGTCTTCCATCATTATGCTTTGTAATTGTTCTGTAAATGTACAAATGTATCAGGATCTATATGTTCCATTCATCAATTGAAAAGATATGACAAAGAGTAAGTAATAAGGAAACATTATTTGGTTAGAACAACAAAGTGGAATGTGCAAAAGTGATTAAGGAATTAATTTTTGTATAATTTTTTTCCTTGTCTCTGGCACACCTATCCCTGGGGAAAGTATGCCCTGGACGGGACACCTGTCTATCGACATAGTAAGAATGTAAGTTGCGCTTTATAAGAGCATTATGCTATTTTTTTGTAAAAATTCGCATAATTCGCAATTTGTTTTGATATCCATGTAATAACAAAATTTAGAAGGCTTTCATGCAAGAATGTTTTACAAAGTGTGCTTTAAAATTTACATTGTATTGTAATCAAACTAACAACTAAAATAGGACCAATGCCAGCTGCATGGCTGGTTTGGAGATACAACAACTTATTTAAACAATAAAAATATAAATAAACAAGAACGAGTACATATAGAAAATACGTTGAACTTATGGTGTATTTACAATTGCGATGGGTGTGTTATGCACATGGCAATAAATATACCTATTAACAAATAAAACAAACTGAACCACCGTGGATATGTTTTATTTTAGTGTTTTTTGTACAGTTGCCGTATAAATGATCCTATTTTATATGGACTGTGTGTATTAATTTTCAAATGTTCTGTACTGTGTGAGAATTGTCACCGTTTGTAGCTAGTCATGAGCTGTATCCCAAACCGAGGCTGTGCTCCCTACATACGTACACTATTTAAGAAGTGTACGTATTAGCAACCTATACAGCCTTCTTAGTGCGCCTTGTTTTTTAAAGGACTCTATTTGGGATTCCGCCACGGTTTGTACCACGATAAATACCTTTCACTTTTCTGTACAGGACTCGGGTTTGTGTAAGTCTGCGTAAGTTTCGTGTGAGGCTGTGTTTTCCATGGAAACGCTTTACATTGCAAATGACAATAAAATAAGGGGAACCTAAATAACCTTTTAAAAAAAATAATTTGAATGAGCTACAGGGACATATAGCTTATATGTGTCATAGCACAAGATTGAAATACAGAAACTAGCAATAACTATGCTAGCAGTTTTCTAACAATTTAGAAAACATTGCGTGAAAGTACCTTGTAAGTATCATATATTTAGTGGATTGGTTCCTAATGTAATAATTACATATCATTTCTTGTATATATGAAGGTAATTAGGTAATTGGCTACATGCAATTGACTTCTGGATAAATGTGAATAAGTTAATTGGCATATTACGGTAGCCGGCTAATTCTGGGACATTTTAATATTTATGTGGCTTTTCCTGAATCTTCAAATGATGTTGAGTAACTATATATCCACTTTTCTGTGCAGACGTCTGAGCCCCCAAGTCATCCCTAAAAGGTTGTGAACCATTAAGTAAATCAGTTGTATAAATCAGTAAGTGATTTGATCAGCCAACATTGGTATAGTCCCACTAAATGTAATCGCTATTTGATTTTGATATGGAGATATGTAGATATATAGATGGTCAAGGGTTCAAGTCCAGGCACCAAAAGGCTGCCACTGTCATACCCTTGAGCATGGACTTTAACCCTCAGGCGTTTGGATTGTTACGCCTGTAAGTCGCCCTGCCTCGTTTGCTTTAAATTGAATGTAAATATGTGGATCTTTGCTACTTTGCTGCCCATCCCTGTTTTATCTCTTGTAAGCGACCCTGCTTATTATGGGCAGAGTCGCACGGGCATCCCTGTCACAGAATATAATGGAGGGGGTGCCACGTTTCACGTTGTAAGCCCATCCAGCTTTCAAACCCATATTCTCGAGGACTGCTGTTCTAGCATCCAGGATCCCTCACGTGTTCACAGCTCCCAACCAAGCCCCCATCATGCAACACTCCCATTCATCCTCCTTCTTAACTTACTCACCATACTCTTCTTTGCCCACAGCTTTGTTAATCTGTCTGTTTACTTCAGCCGGGTTGAAGTCTTAACTTGTCCTTTGTTTCTACGTGTTCTTTTCATCACACCTTTGAAGCCTCAGAGCACGTGTTGTTCCTATTTTGAGTTTATCGTGTCTTTTGTGAGGTAGACTTCCTTGTTTTGCCCTGTAGTGTTTTTGTTTCGTATTTTGTATGATGGCAATAAACCTCTGAACAGCTTCCTGGATTGACCTCCCTACTTCTGACTTTCTCCTCACAGAAACTGTTCTAGTTGTGTGGTTATACGAATACTGCTTTGTTTTTTTGTTTATTTATAGAGCATAGGTGGCTTCTTAGATATCAGTGATGAGACACTAACTTCACTTTGTCTCCCACCATCTGTGGTACTGTGGTAGCCTAGTGGTTAAGGTACTGGAAAACAAGGTTTTTGAGAGCTGCTACGCCCAGTAAGTCTTCAAGTGTGCAAATATCAGTCAGAGGCACCCTGCATCTACACATTGAGGCTTTGAAAGAGTCACTGCATTATTTCTTTGGACTTTGTGAGACATGAGAATAAACATGACAATAAAAAAAGAACAGAAAATCCAGATACGGTCAGCTGATTAAAAGGGGATCTTAATGGCGGCTACAGGTAGGGGTGTGACGATACAGCCCTCTAATAAATTACTCCAGGATGAAAACGGATTAAATAATCTTGCTTCCTTGAAGATTCTGCAATCACAAAAGCACAGGAAAATGACCATATATGGTCTGCTCAACATTATTCAACACAATTACTAGTTTTGTAGCAAATATGGTGATGCAAGGCCTTAAGATGAAAAGATCTAACTTAACGTGTCCTCTTCATATTAAGCAGGTGTGATTAAAAAAAAAAAAATTGAACCCAGAGGATGTTAGAGCCTGAGGATTTCACCTTCACCCTGGATACCCTGTTCTTTGACCGACCAGTGGTGCATAAAGTGTGAGTTTACTGTAATAAATTACAAATGGAGCTTATAGATTTATGATCATATTAAGCTCCGTGGTTCATAGTGACAGGTCATGTATTCAGAACAGATTTACAAAATGACAAAGGAAGGAAACACACTTTTGGAACTGTTCACTCTTTATTTTGTTCATAATCATACAGGAAGCCACTATGTCAGGAACAGAGTGCATGGCAGCTGGATGCTCCACCCACCATTTCAGAAATACCAGCAACCCAGGAGCTCCAGAAAGAGGCAGAAGCCCTGACTTTAGCTTGTGAGTTTGGTCACAGTATATATAACGTCTTAAAGATCATGATCACAGTAAGTTGTTATTTAAATACTGCAGGCAGTAACCACTGCTAATTTAGTGTGTATGTCAACAAGCCGGAGATGTTCATGAGTCATTTTAAGTGAGTGCCTTTTGATCGAGGGCATCATCGAGGCTGATGTCGACGATCTTGATGTCCTGTGTGATGGTGTCCATCCACCGCTTTTTGGGACTTAATCTTGGCCTGCTGCCACCCGGGTCCAGTTGCAGGGCCCTTCTGGACACTGAATCCTCCTCGCTGCGGACAACATGGCCGTACCACCTTGGTTCGCGCATCTTATCTGTGATAGGTGCCACGCCCCACCTTTTCCTAAAGTCCTCATTTGTGACTCGATTCAGTCGGGTCAGACCCAGAGGCCACCTGAGCATCTTCATTTTCATAGGGATGAAAAAGTGATTGGTAAAAAATAGGAAATCAGAAAGTGGGCAAACGCTTTTTCACACTACTGTATGTGTTAAATCTCGAGTCTCTATTAGGAAAGTCCTTTATGTAAGAGTCCAAGTCAATCCTCGAGTCTCTGTTGTGAGTCAGAGTTAAGTTTCCAGTCACTAGTGTCTTAGTCTGAGTCAAGTCTTCAGTCTTTAGCACCTGAGTCTGAATTGAATCTCCAGTCAAGTCTTGAGTCTCTAGCATCTGAGTGTGAGTTGAATCTCCATTCTTTAGTGTCTGAGTCAGAGTCGATTTTCGAGTTTTTAGCATGTGAGTCTGAGTCTCCAGTCTCTCCAGAGTGTGGGTCTGAGCCGAATATCTAGCGTCTAGTATGAGTCTGTGTGAGTCGAGTCTTGAGCCTCTGGTGTCTGAGTCTGAGTCGAATGTCCAGTCTTTAGCATCTGAGTGTAAGTTGAGTCTCTAGTGTCTGAGTCTGAGTCGAGTCTCAAGTGTTTAGTGTCTGAGTCGAGTCTCTTTTGTATGAGTCTTTGAGAGTCGAGTCTTGAGTCTCTAGTCTGTGTCTGAGTTGAATCTCCAGTCTTAGCATCTGAGTCTGAGTCGAGTCTCTACTGTGTGTGTGTGTGAGTTGAATCTCCAGTCTCTAGCATGCAAGTCAGAGCCGAGTCTCTAGTGTCTTAGTCTGAGTCAAGTCTTGAGTCTCTAGCATGTGAGTCTGAGTGAGTCGAGTGTGGAGTCTCCAGTCTCTAGTGAATCTTTAGTCTAGATTAGGCACTCGGTTGTGAGTCTGATACTCGAGTCCTCACCTCTGGAATGAGCTCCATAATAAACTCCAACCCACAAAGAAACTTAAATATTAGCAATAGAATATTCAGCCGAAACTCTAACTAAAGTGGGGCTTGTTTGTTTAGCTCTTTTCAGTCCTATTGAAGATTGAAAATATGTTGCTCCTTTTTCCTGCTTTTTGTCCACTAAGGCTCTTCTCTGAAGCCAAAAAAGTTTTTGCCACCTTTCCGAAGGCCACTCGTCCCCACAGTTCAGAGGCAGGTGGATGATGCGGAAGCCCAGCCGGGGTTTGAAGTGTGGAAACCTGAGTTGTCTTTAGATAGAGTCCACGTCACTGCCAGAAGCGATCAGGCTGGTCATGCTGTCTCTCAGAATGTGGGAGAAGCTACAGCTTTTCGTCCCATTGCCAACCCTCTACTCAAGACACGGTACGAATCGTTTCAATTAGAATTTAATAGGTGCATATATGATATACATATAGATATCTGGCAAAGTCTCTGTGACACATAAAGAGAAGGGAAATTAAAGAAGGCGAAAGCTCAGACGACCTTGGAGCAAACATGTCTACTGTGCTATTCTCAGTATAGAGAAATGTGTTCAAATGATTGTCTGTGGTCATTCCATATACACTCTAGATACAGTGGATGTTTCTGTAAGCATGTGCAGTTATTACTCTAATTTGTTTTCTCCGACGTTGACCCTGTAGGTTATTTAGACCTCCCCTGAGTAAGGTCAGCAGTGTCTCCGTTCCGGCGATGGCTGACTGCGGCATCAGTCCAGTTGCCACGGCAACTGAACGTCCTCTCCCGGAGCAGGCCGTTGCTTCCTGTAGCCATTTCGGAGAACGTGGCCAGATGGAGGAACAGAACGAGCCAGAGCGAAACGAATCTCTTGCTCTTCCTTTCAGTCTGAAACCCATTCAGATTCGAGGTAATACAGAGTAACAGCATTCAGGCGGGTTGGATGGACCAGTACCCACAATTCATTCTTTCTTCATGTATATAGAGGATCATGATGAGCATCCACTGTAACTCATAAGCGATTTAATTCAATGACCGACCCCAGGGGCTGTATTGTTGTACAATGATCTGCAAAAACATCACAACCACATACGAACCGAACAACAAATAACATCGATTATCCGGTTCCAACAGCGTGCTAAGCTCCGGGATATATTATAGCCATGGTTCCCAGTCTGGGGGTGAGCTGGTGGAGGGGGCATGGTGCTCTGGGTAACGTTTTGCCTGGAAATCCTTGGTTCAGACGTTTATCTGGGTGTTAAGTTGGTTAACAACCTAAGCATCGTTACTGATCAGGTAGATGTTAATGTTTTCTGATTGGTTTATATAGAGTACATAAAGTCTATATTTTGCAGTTTATATTCTGCATTCGTTTTAGCCATCGCTGGATTTTGTAGTTCTACAATTACAGACTAGTCCATCTGTTTCTCTGCATCCTTTGTTCGTCCGTTTTACCCTGTTCTCTAACGGTCAGGACCTTTAGTGCCCACTAACCTTGCACAGTACTATAAATAAATATCATAAAGATTACATTTTTAATAAAGGTTCATTTTCCCTCATTATTTAAGGCACATCTGGAGCAGGGATCCTTCGTCCCGTGTCTGAAATCCGTATCCTCAGAGAACTGTTAGCAGATTTTCCTTTTTACGAACGTGCTCACGTCAAACCACAACCTTAACAAGAACGTGCATAGAAGGTAACAACTGAGAGGTTTATTATTTTGATTAGGATGGAATTCAAGCGTGTAACTGTTTATGTAAGATTGCATATATTTGTATTATTCTATTGTCTGCAGTGCAATGTATTGCCTGAATGTACATAGAAGAAGAAAAAGGTTAAAGGCACTACTAAAGAAGTCAAAGAAAACTTTTATGTATATGTACTTAGAATTTTTACTTTTACTACAACCTTAACGATATTTGTGAAGCTGCTAAATTTCGAGGTGTCTTCAAAGATTTCCCGTACTTCAACTACGTACAGTCCAAAGCACTGGATGATGTACGTATCGTTCATTAATCTTCCTTCTGTTGCGTATACAGGTTAATGCTGTGATATTCTCTCTGACTTTAATGAGTGTTTACCCGGGAGCGCTGTGCTTCAGGTTCTTTACACCAGCAGGAGCTTTGTGGTCTGTGCCCCCACTGGCTCAGGGAAGACTGTACTCTTTGAGCTGGCCATCATTCGACTACTAATGGAGACCACAGAACCCTGGAATGACGTCAAAGCTGTTTACAGTGGGTTTACAACATGCTTATTTTTTCTGTTAATGATTCTTTGTGGACTTTTTATCAACAACTAGAGATGTGCTGGAATTTTCAGTAAGTTACTTGTGATTGGGTGGATGACTTTACATTGTAAGTAGCATTTGCTCCCAGTTTCTTGTGAAAATACCCTTTATATTTACATTACAGGAGCGTAGAAAGACTGTGTGACTATGGGAACGTCCAGTCAGTGTCCTGTTTCGCAGAATTCTTTTTGGGCAGTTTTTGGCCAAGAATTTTTATTTTCCCTCAGTCAATAGGAACCTCGGAACTCGTCAAATTCAGTTCTCTATGCATTTTGAGGAGAAAAATATTCTCTCCGTTCTAGTCGTTTGCTCGGTACTCGGCGCACTTGCTTTTACTTCTATGAGTCGTCTCATTTCAGCCGTCACATCGGATCACGATTCAGTACACAGTGATTCGGATTCACAATCGCTCTCGTTCAGTGCAGATCCCTGCTTTCTTCTTATTTATGTTTACATCTACAGTATTGTATTCTTACTGCAAATAGTTCCCTATGGGTTCTAGAAAGGTTAGGGATTACAGCCAACCGAAAGGAAAACAGTGAGAACCTCTGTGAAGTGTGATACTCTAAACGCACTTGCTGGGCTTCAGGCTGCAGCCAGCTGAGCAGCAGTGCTGAGTTCGCCAGTAGACCAGCGTTTCCCAAACACTGTGGCGCGGCACATACGTGTGCTGTGAGAAATCATCAGGTGTGCCGTGGAAGATTATCCAATTTCACTGGATACTCTACTCTTTACTCTAAGCGAGCGGCGTGTAGTGACAGGCAGAACAATTACATTCTCTTCCACTAGAGGGCAGTGAGATATCAGCTTTGGGTTCAACTAAACAGGCCCAGGATTCACACTGAGTAAGTAAATGGAGTAAATTGAGAGTAGATTTTCATTATATTTGAATAAATATACTTTTTGTGACATTTTTCTTTGGTGGTGTGCCTTATGATTTTTCTAATGTGAAATATATGCCGTGGCAGTAAGGAGTAAGGGCTTTGCTTTTACTTTCAATCATTACTCACTAAATGACAAGATTTTATTATAAAATAAGCTTTGTATTAATGATTTTGACCAACTGTAGGTTAATGTAAGTGTTTTAAACATTAACTTACTTATCGTTACTTATTATATGATGAAGTATAGACGCTCTACCAAACACTCATTAAACTCATCGGTTCATGATCCATTTAACTTGTGATGGATTTATTGAACATATCCCCATCATAAATCAGGGAGCACTTGTACAATACAACTCCATTAATGCATATAATGCCGTATACAGGGGGGGTATTCTGGGGGTCTGGAACGGATTCATTCAATTTACATTATTCCTTATGGGAAAATTGGCTCGGTGCTCGTCGTTTAAGGACTTCTGGGACGAATCAATGATGAGAACTGAGGTACCTCTGTTTGGAATGTGGGAAGAAACCCATGCGGACATGAGGAGAACATGCAAACTCCAGAGAAACTTAGTGGGAGCTCCACTGCTCCACCCAGTAATACTTTTACTGATCGTGGTTTTTGTTTATCTCCTTTGCTCATTTCCTTTCTCCACAGTGGCGCCCATTAAGGCACTTTGCAGTCAGCGCTATGAGAACTGGAAGCAGAAGTTTGGACCCTTAGGACTTAACTGCAAAGAGCTGACGGGAGACACTGAGATCGATGACTTTTTTGAAATCCAGGATGCTCATCTTATCATGACGACCCCGGTAAGCTGTACTCGGTATGAATTTGGATTCAGATTGGCGGACGTGTGTCGGTGAACATTTTTCTGGTTCGTGTTTTAAGGAGAAGTGGGACAGCATGACGAGGAAGTGGAGGGATAACTTTTTACTGCAGTCGGTCAGCCTGTTCCTCATCGATGAGGTTTGTGTTATCGCATTTCACCATCGCTTTTAGCGAAGCCTTCATTAGGTAGAGATTCGTTATAGCGTCTTTGTGTCCCGATGCCACACTGCTCTGTAGGTACACGTGGTGAAAGACGTGACCCGAGGAGCTACTCTCGAGGTCGTGGTCAGCAGAATGAAAACCATACACTCTTACCGCATGGCTGAAAATCCGGATTCAAAGACCAGCATGAGATTTGTAGCAGTCTCTGCAACAATCCCTAACGCTAACGACGTGAGTATATTTACATATGAGCGGGATTCTTCTTTAGGAGAAAGGGAATCCCGCGGTTCGTTTCACCTTCCAGACCTGCAGGTATTATAAAAAGTGATTATTCATTGGCTATCATCACACTTTAAATACCTGTACAGTTAGCAGTAGGTGCCTGCAATTAAAAGAATTGTAATAACTAGTAATATCAATATCTAAGTGATATCTTCAATTGAAAGAGACCTTATCACGCCCAGTTTGTCAGACACCATTTTGTATCAGTTGTGTGTGTGTGAAAAGTGCTAAATATCTTTAAAACATCCCAAATCCCTTCAGGTTTCGTGACGCCATTATTCCATAATGAGACGTATATGCGGTATACGATGTTTGCGCCCTCTGGTGTTCAAAGAATGCGACGACGTTATTAGATGTGCATACAGAAAACGCGCGTGATGTCTCCGCGATTACATCATGGCATTGACACATGCGCATTGTGATGTTTTTGAACCGCGATGAATCGTGTGAAAGTTTTATTTCCCTTTCATCATTCATTACTAGCTAACCGCATCTTCTTGTTTCTGGGAAAAAATGAAAATGTGTAAATATTTGCAAAAAATAAACAAATGTTAGAGTAGTGCACATAGCAGCAGCATCTGTTTTTAGTTCCAGTTGCAGTTAAGAGCATCAGGGTTAAGAAGAATTAGGGTTAAAACTCGATGAAAGTGGTTGTCCTTTTGAAGGATGGAGCTCGTCTAAAGCCGATCCGTTTCTTTAGATATCCGAGTGGCTGTCGGACGCGCAGGGCCCGGCCGCCTGTTTAGAGATGGATGAGAGCCACAGGCCGGTCAAACTGAGGAAAGTGGTGCTGGGGTTCCCCTGTGCCAACAAGCAGAACGAATTCAAATTCGATCTCTCGCTGAACTACAAAATGGCCAGCATCATTCAGACCTACTCCGACCGGAAACCAGCGCTGGTGGTGAGGGAGCTTCACCGATCGCTCTCATTGGCATTCATTTTGTTCCTTACAATACGATCGTTCTTAAATGTGCTCCTCAAAGTTCTGTTCCACGAGGAAAGGGGTTCAGCAGTCCGCCGTGGTGCTCGCCAAGGATGCCAAGTTCATCATGAGTGTCGATCACAGACAGCGGTGTGTTTACGACGTCATGCTGTCGTTATGGTCATACACCGATCAGCCAAAGCAATAAACCACGTGCAGTCGGAATAACAAGAGTCACAGCGTGATTACCTGGTACAACAGCACAAGCGCTGGGATGTATGAAGTGGCATCGTGCTGGATGTCGGAAAAATGCCCAGGAGCAAAGACCTGGGACCAGATTTACGGAAGCTTTCTTAAGAAAAAACTTGCGAAGGTTCTTAAGACAGACTAAAATCGAAAGGGGGCTGGTCCTTTGAAGCTCATGCCCCAAAACTATGGAATAGTCTCCCCACTGAAATGAGACTTTCAGCGCCGGACGATGTTTTTGAAAGATGAATTTTTATTCTCGTAGCTATGTTTGAAATTTCTTAGGGATTATTTGTTGTCTTTTTGTGTTTATTTTTGAAAATTGTTGGTAAATTTATTATCATCACTTACTAAACACTAAGAAGTTCATAAGAATGTTCTTAAATGTCTTAAGCTGTATTTTCCATGGAGGATTTTCTTTCCTGTGTCCGATTTCCCCCACCATCTCCACTATTTCTTGTTTGATCATTTTTATTGAACGCTTGGTTTGATGTTTTTAGAATTGCATTTAAAAACATTCTCTTGAAAGCAACAAGTGTCAGAACTGGACCATGGAGCAATGAAAAATGGCTTCCTCCGATGAGTCCTGCTTTCTGGACATTCACGTTGCTTTTAATTTGACAGGCAACAGCGACCTAAACATCGTTACTGAAAAGGGGTTTTTAATGTTTTGGCTGATCGACGTATAAGGAATTCTGTAGTATTTGTACTCCATACTGAAAAACAACTGTGTTTTGATTCACAGGCTGATGAAATATGCCAACTCCATTGCTGATACCAAGCTCAGAGGTGGGTGCTTTTGGAAATAATCTTGTTGGAACAAAGATAATGTCAAACCTCAGATGCAGCCATGTCTCTGAGTTTTTCAGAAAGCAAGGACATATCATTAAAAATGTGTATTGTTCAACTCCTTCAAATTCATCAGCTTGATCGGATTGAGTTCTGGGGAATTTGGAGGCCAGGGCAACACATTGAACTCGTTATCATGTGATCATACTGATGTAGCTTTGTCTCATACATGTCTGTGTTAAGATCTCATTATGTGTGGTGTTGGGTATCACCATGCTGGTGTCAGTGTGTCGGATAGGAAACTGGTTGAAGATGCCTTTACAACTGGTGACTTGCCTGTCCTATGTGAGTGTACCTTTTGTTTTGTTCATACCAGTCTTGGGTTGTCTATGGGCATTGCCCAGGCACTGACTAAATAAAAGTGCAAGTAAAATGATTAACAACTGTTAGCAGAACGACATCATTCTGTACAGAACAACGCGTGATCCGTACAGTTATAGTGAGTTGTTGTTTGTTCAGTTACCACCAGCACTTTGGCTATGGGTGTGAACCTTCCAGCTCATCTGGTGGTGATTAAATCCACACTGCACTACGTCGGTGGAGCGTGTGAAGAGTATAGCGAAGCCGATGTACTGCAGATGATTGGTAGAGCAGGTCGGCCACAGGTAATGAACTGTGTAACATTGGTGCTGTGTCATAAAGTCGGTCAGTTATATATAACTTATATATATAACTACCGCAGTAGTAGCCTAGCCTAGGTACTGGCCTATGGACAGTATTCAGTGAGTGCTTGTGCTGTGAAGCTTTGTTTTCCTGCCTGTTGTAGTTTGATACGTCAGCGACTGCTGTGATCATGACTCGCTGTCAGACCAGAGACAAGTACCTGCAACTTTTGGAAGGATCAGAGACCATAGAGAGCAGGTGTGTTGTTATGTGGATCAGAAAAAACTCTGTGAGTGTTTTTGCATTTAGAAGATGCCTTTATTCAGAGCGACTGCTGATGTTGGGGACGTTAGTTGGTTTCTCCCATCACTAGTAGGAAGGAGAGAAATTTGTTGTAAATGCCCTGGGAATAAGTTATATTCTTTGCTCAGAAACACGCCCTCTCTACGCCCGTCCATTTATCTTGCTTTGGTAACATAGACATTCAAATTTCAATTCAAATATCATTCACTTCTTCGTCTGTCTCAAGCTTGCACACAAACTTGGTGGAGCATCTGAACGCAGAAATCGTCCTTCATACCATCTCTGACGTGAACATGGCTTTAGACTGGATTCGTTCCACTTTCCTCTACATTCGAGCTTTAAAGAATCCCACACACTACGGTGAGTGCCTACTTAAATGGAGATGAGAGTCCTGGTATAATGGACCCCTCTGTTAATGTTACCGTCTTTTACAACAAGAAGCTGTGAGTACGTACTGTGACACTGGGTCGTTACGGTTCTACTTCGTACTTGTTTTAGGTTTCTGTGCTGATCTTGACAAATGCGGCATTGAAACCAAACTGCAAGGTATCGTGTGATGGCTTAAGTAGTTCTTCATTTTTTTTCTGGTACCAGCGACTCTTGTTCTGTGTTTCGTTGTGTTTAATGTCTTTGTAGAGCTTTGTCTGAGAAATTTACACTCCCTGGCCTCCTTTCATTTGATCACAATGGATGAGGACATAAATATCAAGCCTACAGGTAAGGAATTTGTAATGGGGTACCCCTGGTGTGCGGACAGTCCCAGCTCTCGGTACCCGCCTGGGCCCTGTAACTTTAAATAACGATGAGGTAAAACCCACCCAGAATCCTGGGATGAAACCAGGAAACGAATGGCAAGTGCCATGTGCCACCCTGAGCGTGACTGGAGGTCTGCACAACACGGACATCAGTAACGTTTTGGAGGAGCGCTATGGAATTTGCCACAATATGAACGGCTCAAATCACTCTAATCACAATTCAAACCTTGCCTTGCCAGGCGCCAGGGAATACCTCACCCCTTTTACATATAACATCGAGGGTGCCCAAGGACATTGGGTCGCTATTTGAGACTCGGTCGTCCCAGGGTTTCTTCCTTATAACATTTAGGGAGTTTTTTGAGTTACAGGACCCACTCGTTTAATGTGAGCTTGTTCTGGGCATTATGCAACGGTCATGATTTTGATTTAACCAAAGGTATAAACAAGAGTCGGGGGTGAAATCCTGGGAGCACAAATGAAACACTTCTATGCTGTTTTTTTCTTGGCTTTACTGCAGTGTTTTTCATTACAAATGTAGTGACATGTCAAAGCTTTGCAGTTTGCAGTTGCTTGAAGACCAAAGAAGATCGAGTTGTCAGCACATACCTCTGTCATGGACTTTCTATCAGAGTCACCTGACCTAAACCCCATGAAGCATTTATGGGGGTAGCTGAGGACAGAGAAAGCTGAGCACAAGATAACATCGGTAACACAACAAGACGCTCTTTAGATTGTGAAATCGTGCCGGATGACATGGATCATCAGATTTTACATCAACTTGTGGAGTCCATTAGAGTAAAAAGGGGAACAGACCAAATACTAATCAGTTCTGAATGTTATCAAAAGATTTAACTTTTCAATTCAGTTGCTGGCTGGTTATATAATTTGTAATGAAAAAAGTTGTAATTCAATTCAAAAATAAGAATGCATTATAGAAGCATTTTCACTGGTGCTCTCGGTCTTTTGACCCCCACATTGGTAAGGTTAAATCCTAACACCTTACCTACACCTATTTATTGTTGTACTGAGTGCTGTCTTCGTGACTTGAGTTTGCTGATTGGATAAATGTCTCCTGAGCACAGAGAGCGGGAGGCTTGCGGCTCGGTACTATGTTGCCTTTGACACCATGAAGCAGTTCAGTAAGGTGACGGGTACTGAAACCTTGTCTGAATTGGTGAGTGTGCATCGGAACGCTCTCATTTACCTTAAGTTCACTTACATACAACAAACTTCGTACAGAGAAAAATGATGTGCAGTAGAAGAGCTTGGTAAAGTGAGTGTGTGCTTTATGATGGTCCGTTTCCTGGGCACGTTTGATACCACAGAACTACCACATAGTTTACAAGTTTAACAAAACCTGTGAGAACAAAGCCTGTCTAATGTCTTTAAGCATGAAGTTCCTACTACAGTGGTACCTCGGTTCCCGACCTTCTCATAACTCCTGTATAAGTCGAGCCGCGTGACTCGTTTCAGCTGGATCATTGAATTTACATGATTCCTTATGTTAAAAATTGGCTCGGGACTCGTTAAGACGAGAACCGAGGTACCACTGTATTATTAACACATTCTTATTATAGAATATTGTGTCCAGTTAAGACCATTTGTTTTATTTTAATACTTAAAGGGTTTCCAGCATTATGAGTGGAGAATCTGTATCATTTTTGCTTGTGTTAGATTGAAATGATTTCAAAGGTGAAGGAGTTTAGTGATGTACAGCTGAGAGTGAACGAGAAGAAAACCCTGAACACACTGAACAAGGACAAGAACAGGGTCACTATCAGGTCAGCAAGGCTGCTGATACTCCTTTATAGCTTTATTTGTTGGAGGCTTTGCAATAATGCTAAGAAAATGGCCAAAAAAACAGCCCTCTAGGAAATTCTAGAGTCTTTAACTGGGCTTGTAATGGACTTGCTACCTGTAGTTTCTTAAATGTCTGGTTGGAGGCTGCTTATCAAAGGTACTAACGCATGTGGAGTTCAGCTCTGCTTCTCCTGGTGAGGGTCACGATGGATTACATATGTACCAGGCATTTCCTGTCTGTATGTGGACGGGACTCACCCTGTTAGCCTGCTGGCGCATCAGTGATCGGTAGGAGAGGTGTTGTAGTACTAAATCCAAACAGTAGAGAGCATGAGTTTTGGCAGCGATTAAGCTACCAAAATGTTTTTCTGCAGAGGCAGCCTTTTATTATGATTTTTAGTCTATATATGAAGATGTGTAAATCCTGTTTAAGAATGCCTTTACTTGGTAGGTGTGTTCTGTAATTAATTCAGTGTGTATGTATGTTTTTAGGTATCCAATGGATGGAAAGATCAAAACGAATGACATGAAAGTAAACTGGTATACCCGAGTTAATTACACTATAAAGTCAGTAATGCTTAGATGCAGCTTTTGTTTGGGTGGAACAGCAGCGATTTGCTAGCTCACCGTCATGGGTTCGAATCCCGGCGGTGCTTTCAGGCTGGTTCGGGTCATCATTAGCCCAGTCTGAAGACCCCTGCCAACTTCAGCAGTGTACTGCTGGCCTGTACAAGGTAGATGCCCATCTGTGCCCTGTGAGTTCTGGGATGGGCTACGGATACCTGTAAGAGTGGCAGTGGCGTCTGAAAGGCATTGGCAGAGGGGGACGTTTGATGGCATGCTGTATTCGTCTTAAAATACTCTACAATGACCACGTGTTTTGTTTGTTTTGTATTGTGAATTTCTGTCTCACCACAGTTTGATTCAAGCTCAGCTCGGCTGCATCCCAGTTCAGGAGTTTGGACTCACGCAGGACACAGGGAAGATTTTCAGGAGTGGAATCAGACTAAGCCGATGTAATGACTGCGTTGCTGTTCGAGTACAGTAACTGCTTCGTTAATGTGCCTGAGATCGGTCTTGTCTGTTTCATGGTTCTGCTGTGCTTAGCTTCAGCGCTGACTCACACTGAATCTGTAAATGAGTATAATGTGTGTGTTTGTGGTGGTTTAAGGTCTGGTGGAGTTTCTCAGTCAGCACACCAAGAAGAATTTCTCAGCTCAGCTCAACAGCTTGATTTTAGCCAAGTGTTTCCGAGCCAAGCTGTGGGAAGATTCCCCATATGTCTCCAAACAGCTGGACAGGATTGGTGAGATGACTGGCTAACCAGTTAAAACAATTAAGATGGTTAATGGATATCATACCACAGTTAGTTCCGACCCCACAATCTGACCGGCTGAGACGTTTTTCCCGTGATAAAGGCACTCTGACTGGCGCGCTATAAGTATTACTCCGCGGCATACACACGTAACCTAGCAGCAACGCTAGAATGGAACTATTTTACCTCGTGGAAGGCTGATAAACAAATCGTTTGTCCTCTTTATCTTAAAATCTAACAATAAATGGTGATAACGGAACTGTGGTATAATCACAATAATACACTCGAGGTCGTGCTGCAACAGGAGATACTGGCACGGATGTTCTGATCTCCGACCGCATCACACCCGTGCCAGTATCTCACATTAAAGCACGACCTCTCGTGTATTATTGCTTGACTAATGTAATGCATTTTGCTTTCTTAGGTTTGTCACTAGCAAATGCCATGGTAAATGCAGGACTGACTTCATTCAGTAAGATCGAAGCAACTAATCCAAGAGAGCTGGAACTGGTATGAATTAATTAGATGCATGGGTGCCTCCTGTGGCATATTTATGATCGGTTTCAGTTCTAGATTCATGGTTGATTACCGGTAACCACATACATTGATCACGTCTGTTTTTGTCCAGATTGTGAATCGACACCCTCCGTTTGGAAACCAGATCAAAGACGCTGTCAGCAGACTTCCGAAGTATGAAGTTAGGCTGGAACAGGTGAGGACTTTTCACACTTAAAATCAGGCTCACTAAGGAAGTAGAGAATTCAGTTGAAACTGAGTAAACGTTGCAAGTGTGTGAAATTGTTTGAATTTGAATTAAATATTTGTGTTCAAATGCATTAAGATGGTGTTTTGTAGCTTCCAAGATACAACGTCTCCACAGCTGAGATTGTTATCACAGTGAACCTCAAGAATTTTGAGGAGCTGCTGGTCAAAAGGACTGCACCAGATCACCATTACGTCACTCTTTTAATCGGAGACGGCGGCAACAACGTGGTGTTCCAGCAGAAGATCTCGTGAGAACTGGATTTTTTTGTGGCTGTCTCTTCTTTCTAAAAGGCTCTTAAAATGACCAAATATAACAATGTTTCATAACTGGCAGAGACACTTTACTGTTGAAGACTGGCAGCTGGTCGAGAAAGGTTGAGGTCACACGAACACCCGTCGGGGATGAGCTCAGCATCAATGTGATCAGCTCTGAATATGGTACGTGTGCTTCCATCTCTTATACAGGTTTAACTATAGGTGCCTTAAGAAGATTGAATTATGTGAAGTCTTTCTGTAATGATTGGGTTATTTGGATTGTTTAGCATTAGTGCTATAGCAGATCATTAATTATGATGGAATAGAATAGAATTATGTGAGGTGGGCATCCCTGGTCTGCATCACGTGCCACAAACCCAGCCCCTATTCCCGAGTGTGCCCTGTAACTTGGTATTTATTGGCCCTTCCCTGCTCTGGTCACAATAAAGAAATACTTTTCTTTAAAACTCCAACAGAGTGTATTTGTTACTTTTCTTAACAACTCGATAAACACAAAACACGTAACAATGATAACTAGAATGTCATTTTTTAAAAGCATAGTACAGTGGTACCTCTGTTCTCGTCTTTAATTCGTTCCAGAATAATGTGTGGGACTCAAAAAGGGACCCAACCTCCTTGGGCAGCGTAGATGATAAATCTAAGAATGAAACTAAAGTCATGGAGTCATAGTTCGAATAAAATATGAAATATGCACATCGGCATTAAGTGGCCCGGGTATGATGGGGCTGGAGCTGATGACGGAAGCAGCTTGAGTGAAGCTGAAGCGGATGAACATCATGTGTGGGGCTGGAACTGGTACCGGAACACAGCTCGGAGAGAAAACAGAAAATGTAGTTAGTTATTGATTAAGAGCACAGTGTCTATTAACAATCACTGATGCCATGTGTAGCATGAGACCCCAGCAGCATTAGCTATAGCAGCATAGCTAGAAAGAGGAGAACTGGTAGGTAACACAGCCAAGAGGGATCACATGAGGGTTAATAAAGTGTTTGTTCATTGTGTATACTCTGTGTGTGTGTGTGTGTGTGTGTGGTCATACAGTTGGGCTGGATATCCAGCAGAAATTCAGTGCCTTCTACTCGGGAGCAAAGACGTTCAGAGCAGAATCGTTTGGATTGCAGAGTCCAGCACAGGACACACCTCAGAGAAACAGCAGCTTAGTGAAAGCCCACACTGCTACTGCCAGAACCCCAGCACAGCCGGCTCAGTGTAGAAAAGGCAATCTGTTTGTCAAACGGAGCAGTTCTGTCTCTAATTAACAATTCATTTTATGAGTAGAATGAACTGTGTTGTTTATCCTGAGAAGCATGAACCAATGTTGTACACTCCAAAGGAGACTTTATTAGCTAGACTGTTGGTGTGGCTTGTAGAAGATCTGTCTGCGTTGCCACCTTTGGCCTCTATATTACATGTTTCTGTATCAGACTTAATCAACAGTAGACCAATTTGCTTTATACTGATGATTTTCTGACATTCATTTAGGCTTAATATGTGAACCTGAGTGTTGTAATGCCTCCTCGCTGCAGACTCTGCTCACACCGATCCTGGCAAGCGGCAGTGCAATCATTTCTGTAAGAACAAAGATTTCTGTGGCCATGATTGCTGTGAGTACCAGAACGATCTGGTGTTTTTAGGTCTTGATTAAGGTACAACCCCAGATCAGAAGTTGGGATGGTATGGAACATGCAAATATAAACTATACGCATTGTTCCTTACATTTCTTTTGCCTTTTATATTGTTGCAGACAGTATGACCTTGAGATATTTCTTGATTTTTCTGTTCAGCTTCATTTCAGTTGTTAATAAACATCCATTCCGAAAAAGGAAGTTTAGGGCTAGTAATGAGGTAAAAAAAACTAATAATGTAACTAAAAGAAAAACACTGTCAATCATTTTCTTGCGCATTTGGTGAAAAATGGAGATCCTCTGCCCATCTTTACTCATCGAAGACTCAAACTTGTGTGGATACTGCTTTCACTAAATCATGATTATAATCACCTGTTTGAAATCACGTCATTATTTTGTTATTTTAGTTTTATATCTCATTACTAGCCCTAAATTACCCCGTCCCTACTTTTTTGGAAAGTGTTGCAGGCCTGAAATTCAGGAATGGATGTTTATTAACAAATGAAATGAGGTTGACCAGAAAAAACATGAAGTAGCTTGTGTTCATACTGTCTGCAGTGAAATACAAGTAAGGATCTGTAATGTAAGGAAGGAATGCAAGGAAACGCAAGGAACACTGCGTATAGTTTTTATCTGCGTTTTCCGTACAGTCCTAACTTTTCTGATTTAGGGCTGTAAAGTTAAACAATCCTCTACTCTGGTGTAGGTAAAGTTGGGGTACAGATGGTGCTGAAGAGGTCCGTGCAGCACCAGAGCACTTTCCCATCGTATCTCCAAGACCTAAAGACGAGGAATGAGAAGCTCATGGAGACTCCTGTAAAACGTTTGAAGGCATGCCAGCCTGACATTATTATTATTATTATTATTATTATTATTATTATTATTATAAAACACTCACTAAGAGTTCGGTTTAGCTGTTAGAACCTGGGGTGACACAGTGGTCGTTCAGTCACCTCACAGGTCTGGAGATCCCCTGTTCCCTCCCTGTCCTGGTCTCCGTCTGTATGGAGCTTGCAAGTGTTCCTCATATGTGTGAGGGTTTTCCCCAAAAACAATCATTAGGTCAGCTGGCGTCTGTGAAGTGTTCAGTCCGATTTCAGTCTGCGCATGTGCACAGAGCGGCTGCGAAAAACACACGGTTGCCAGATCCTCTTAGTATATTTATTGGATTCAAAGTAGGGGTGTGCGATATTGACGAAAAATGATGTCTTGATATTTTCTGGGATTTTCTCGATAACGATGAATTATCACCATGTCTTTCGCCATGTAATTGCTGACAGCGTTTATGTCTTGCCATCTGTTTTTTTTTTTTTGCAGAATGATTCCACTAAAGTTTGATGAGTGTGTTTTTGTGCTGTACCTTGGCTGGATTAAGCTCGTTGTGGACAGCTGACCCCTAATGTACAGTGGGCAAAATAGTATTGTCATGCTGGAAGACCCAGCCATGTTCCATCTTCAGTGCTCTCACTGATGGAAGGAGGTTTTGGCTTAAAATCTCACGATACATGGCCCCGGTCATTTATCCCTTAACCTGGATCAGTCGTCCTGTCCCCTCTGCAAAAACACAGCCCCATACTTTTATTCAGATTGTGGAGGATTTTTAAATAATAGGATCCATAAATAGTGATATTTACGTGATATTCAGGTGCTCAAACACTTTACTGAGTAGAACGATGGCACATGAATCTGTCTCTGATTTGTCACTAATGCTCTGTAATGATAATGCCCAAATTTACTTATCCCAAATTTTGAGTCGTTTATCAGTTCCCTGTGTCTTTCAGATGAAGATGAAAACTGAGGTGGAGACGTTGAACATGCAGCGCTTCTCCTACAAACCAAAGGAAACCATGTCAGCTCCCACAAGGTATGATGGGGTTTCAGATTGGCAGGCAAAGAAATTAAAGGAAGCCCTTATTGGCGTGCACAGGTATGCGCCGTTTAATGAACGTCCGATCAACGAACGTTTGCTTTGACAACCAAGGTCAACAGTTATAACAGACTATAATAGGAAATAAAAATCTGTCTTTTGTCGAGCGGAGAATTGAAATGGAAAAGTTTGCGCTCTGCTTAACACGAAGCACAGAGTCGCTTCACCTACGTGTACCTAGGAGCGAGTTGCAATGCATTCTGGAACTTTGAGTCTAATTAGAATTGTCTTTCATAGTCTTGTTTCGAATTGCTCACAATCTGGTGTAGGAGAAAAGTAGGGCTCGCTCTGAACTGAATGTTATGCTTAAAGCATGCCTTTGTGACGGTGCCAGAAACCCCAACACGAACTACATAACAGTCATTTGAAATGTGTATTAAATGTGTTTTGGGCTGGGCTTTTCCTTTAAACCTGTCTGCAAACCTGAGCAGCCTGATGATGTGGCGTTTTTTTCCTCTAGCTATGACGAATGCCAGTATTTGCCTCCAAGTGCCCCTCACATCGAAGCAGGGCAAACATTTGGCACGTCCAGAGAGCTGCCTTATTTTCAGCCGTATCGTAATGGTAAGCACACATTATTCTGTTCTGTTCTGTAATGACGCAGTTGAACTGAATTTTCGCCCAGAAGGTGGCGACATTTTACATTTACATTTACATTTACAGCATTTAGCAGACAATTGATACAGTCTTACAATCCAAGCAATTGTGGGTTATTTGCTCAAGGACCCAACAGTGGCAGCTTCGCAGAGGTGGGATTTGAACCCTGGACCTTTTGGTCCAAAGTCCAGTACCTTAACCGCTAGGCTACCACAGTCTGTACTGTACTGACATAACACTGAAACACAGCATGTTTTCAATATGCTATGGTCAACCTTCCACTAGACTCAGAAATCAATGAATGGGATATTTTCCAGTTAAAAGTCATCCTAAATAACCTGAATAAACTTTAATTAATTATGCTTTAAAACACACGAATACAGCTCAGGGCTTGACTGAAACAGCTCACTCTTGCAAGGCTTTAAGAAGCTGGAAACAAGAGGGTGAGTGGCTGAAAAGAACCACCTTGGTGGTGAGCTAGTATAATAGACCACTTTGCCCACTGAGTTGCAACAACGAAATAATGCAGTACAGGTATTTATCTGTTCATATCGACTTAGTTTCCATTTTTTGCACTCTTACTACATACTTATTTGCCTAGATAAATTAGTTTCATTCTTACATTTATCATCTAAGCCACCCAAGGAGGTCGGGTCCCTTTTTGAGTCTTTGGTTCCCTTAAGGTTTCTTCCTTACAACGTTTAGGTCCTTTCCCCAGTTGCCCTAGGCTTGTTCGGTTTGGGATTGGCCTTATAATTTAAAAAAGCGCCCTATAAAGCGAAACTAATCCATCTCACTGATCTGTCATGATACACAGTGCAGCATAACCAGTCTGCAGAGTACAGTGACGACCTCCGAGACTTTGACTCTGACATGGATGACACGGCGGAGGAACCAGGCTTTCCGACTAACGCTACATTTCAAAGTAAGCCTTAAATCATATTTGTTTTCTGTCTGAAAACCCATATAAACCTTTTGCAAAAATCGCCGGACGTTTATTTGTTCCAGATGCTTCCATGAACAGAGAAGCCCCAGAGAGAACAGTGACCAAAATTGCTGCCAATCAGAGCAGAGCTTCCACCAGCAGCTCCCACTTAGACCTTAGCACTGACAGTGGCTTTTCATCAGATGCCTTCCGGGTGACGTTCGACCTGGCATTGGATGACTGGGATGATTCGGATGATGACAAGTTATTGCTTAAAGTCTCTGAGGATCCGTCTGTCAGGAATGAGGGGTGCGACCGTGTTCAGGCAGCGGGTACTTCCATTTTAATTTTAACGCGTGTCAAGTGGCAGATGCCAAAAAATAATATCTGAATCCTCCAAGTCACCAGCGCATGAGAGCTCGGGTTCGAATCCTTTCGCTATGAAGGAAAGGTAGTGTGTAGCAATGTCACCTGCAGGCACCTGATGCAGGTATGGGTTTTTTCCAGAATCTTTGCAGAGCCTTGGCCTCTAGAGTACCGTGATGTTTGTGTCTGCATCTTGGGTCCACGCCTAAGTGTCTTGTTACAAGCACGCCATTTTCAACAAAGAAATAACAAAGTGTTAGAAATAGCCAGTGAGCCACATCGTCCTACACGGCTCCCTCTGAACCTTATGTCTCTCCATTTCCACAGAGACTGCTTAATTAGAGCCTTTCCCTACACAGGTACTCCCTGATTTACCATGGGGATACGTTCCGACAAATCCATTGTAAGTCGAATATATGATAAACCGAGGAGTTTAGCATGTACTCGTCAGACTGAGGCGAAGCCTCTGGGTTTTTGAACCAGTGTGCAGCGTGACACATGAGATCAGAGCCGGAAAAAGTTCAAAAGATGCAGTTCATGTACGTGTACTGCTCAGTCATGTCCTCGAGGAACCGCTGGTAGATCGTCCGGGAATGGTGGGCTTTAAAAGCAGGAGCAGACTTGAAAAGGCAAAAGAAACGCGCATCGGCATAAAAATATGCAAAGAGAAAGCTAGTCTTAAGGACTAGAGTAAACGAGTGGTTTTAACCACGATTACCGGCGTTTACACGCTGCCGAACCAGCAATCAGCCACGCTCCGAGCCGCTTCTTGAATAGAGCGTGCCGATTGCCGAAATCTATTGCCTGTCAGAGGAGCGAGTGCCTCGGTAGTGCCGTACCCTCGCCACAAGATGCCGCCAAAGCTGCCAGAAATAACAATATACACCAGACAACACGCACTGGGGAAATAAACACGCCGAATGAAACCCTACACAGGATGCACCCCTGACATATCACAGCGTAGCCTACCTTAAACATGCTTACAACCCTTACATTAACCTACAGTTGGGCAAATCTTTAGCATAAAGCTTATTTTATAATACATTTATAAATATCTAATGCAGTTTATTGAATAATGTTTTGAAAGTGAAAAGCAAACACGATTATTGTCGCAACCACGGTTTTTCCTCACTACGTTTTCCAGCGCGCATCACTCCCACTCCTGCCCAGTGTTAATTTTGTTGAAGAATGATTTTCTTCATAGTTTTCTTCATACTTTTATAGTTTTCGTCAACGACCCTAAATTAAAATGAATGAAAAACGACAAAAACTAGGACGAAATTAATTGACACTTTTGTTAACGAATAAAAACGAGACGAAAATGTTTGGCAGACACGACATCCAATCAGATCT
Source organism: Ancistrus triradiatus (assembly GCA_025084515.1). Taxonomy (NCBI): domain Eukaryota; kingdom Metazoa; phylum Chordata; class Actinopteri; order Siluriformes; family Loricariidae; genus Ancistrus; species Ancistrus triradiatus. Next base: position 655,640 of record JAJAGP010000167.1, read on the forward strand.
GATCTAGTTTTGTCTAAAGGCGGGACAAGTTGGGTAGCGATCCAATCAGTGATGTGAGCTAACCCCAGGAAGACCGCACAAGTAGCCTCTGTACTGCTTCCCATGAAACCAACTCCCCAATATTAACACCTGAGAGTCAGAGGAGAGTCGATATATCGGCACATTTCTTCGAGTTTCGTCTTCTCTGTTGGTATGTTCCTGTTCCTGGTTCCTCTTGCTACGGTTTGTATGTTCCTGTTTTATGTCTTGTTCCTCATCTAGTGTGTTCCATGTTATCTGTTAGCATTTGTATTGTTTTAACATTGTGTTCTTGGCTCCCTTGAAGATGAATGAAGGTACATTATGTATTTAAGATGCATCATACATGGCACTTGTAATAATTCCACCCTAAAGGTGTTTTGTCACTTTATATTGTTTTGTTCAGTAAGAAATTTTGCATGAATTGCAATGATAAAAATAAATTACACAACAAAAGACACACGTCTGTCAGAGTGGGGGGGGGGGGGGGGGGATCTCAAATCTTCAGAAGGGGGCACTGCGGAAAAAGTTTGGGAACCACTGCTTTAAATAAATCTCCTTTAAAATAAGTGCATGTGTAAAAATATGAAACATTGTGCTTATCTATTATTTTCAGATGGTTTGACCTCACTTTACTCTGCCTATACCGAGGCTGCACCAGGATCAGTCAGACCAAGTGCTTCGAGGTCAGCCAGCAAAGGTTTTTTTATGAAATCTGTTACTCTTTCAGATTATATCAGTTCTGTTTAGTAATTCTATTTTATTTTTAGGGTTACACGTGTGGCTTTGGGAATGCAAAGTGTAAGTTCTTATCGTATTACTGCACTGTAAACATGAGTCTCGTGATCAAGTCCAAATCAGTTCTGTCTACTTATAAATAATGTTGAAGCACAAGTTTTAAAAATCATATTGCATTTAATTAAAAATGTCGTAACGTTGATTCCCATTGAGACAGAGAGCAAACCCTGAAACCTCTTTAACCCTGACGGAACAGCTGCTCCCAAAACAGAACAACGCAGAAAATCTCTCGCTGGGAGGCCGGTTTGATTTTTTCACAAAGAAGAACACAGCAAATGAGGAGCCCAGAGGGGTTGCCAGGTATTTAGAAACAGTTCTGCTGTGAATACTGTGTATCTGTCCTGTGGGTAACCCTGCTCAGGTGCTACTCAGCCTCAGACCTTTTTGTTAAGAAAGCTTTTGTGAATCCGGTCTCTGGTTTCCAATGCAGAGTCCCCTATTATGGTGGTCTGTGTGTGAGGTGCCCCTTTGTGCAGCCCTAACTGGAGAGGCCAGAGGGCGAGATGCCCCTTTCTTGAGATGTGGTGCTTTGCTAAAGGGACCATCCTCTTCTGTCAGGTTAATGGTCCCGGTGCTGTCCGTGTTCGCTTCACCAAGGAGTTTATTGAGCCATGTGACAAGTATCCACATTTACAGTCAGCTCCAGAATTATTGGCACCATTGGGAAAAGGGTCGGGTGTTGGCAGTGGTTGGCTAGTGAGCTGTGATAATTTTGCGTTCTCCTTTCCATTTTTTGCCTGTCAGCAACACCTTTGGTTGTTGCATCTGTTTTCTTATGCTAGAGTTCTCTTTGCTTTGTGTTTAGTTCTCTTTGCGCTCTTCAGACAACCTGATTAGATTCCAGATGGGTTAACACACCAGGGTGATAATGTTGCGGTTTTGCTTTTTGAAAAGGGTTTTTCTTAGAACAAATATTTTCATTGTGAGATTAAAAGTGACTTAATGACAAAGACTTTTTTACCCTTTTCTTTAGCAAAGGAGGTAATATTACTGGAGCTGATCATATGCATTAATTGTATTTATTTAATACTCCTAAATCCTTTTTACAGGAGTCAAACAGAAGAGAACAAAGAGGTCGACATGTTGCTCGGTATATTTGATGGCATCTTCTAGAGCGTTTCGAGATAGTTCATAAGGATTTATATCTTATTACTGAAGGGGTTTATTTATTTATTAGTGTTCTCTTCAGATATATAGTATTCTATTCTGACTGTTTATATTGCTACAAGCATTTTAAGCAGTTTGTGCACATTCATGTTCAAATGTGTCAAATATGTCAAATGATATTTTGTAACAGTGATAGTCATATTTTAAATCTAATAAATGTTTTTTCTGTCAGAATGTATAGTTGGTGTTGAGTTGGAAGTTATATATTATATTTAAATAAAATATTTTTTTTTATTTAAAATTTACATTTACACTTTAGCCACCACAGTCCCTAAATATGGAAGTACCAGTTGGATGTTCTTCATATACTGGATATTAAGAGAAAGCATTTTTTGTTGCCAAAAAACAAACTGCTATAAAAATTAAGAAATCATTTTATGGAGGTTCTGTCATACATCCTCTCGCTTCAAAAAAGAGAAAAAAAACATTTTAATTTTCATAAAGTGAGATATTATGGAGGAAATTCCAGAGAGAGGAAACAATACGAGTTTGCCTTGAAACTGAAGACAGATCAGCATCAGTGCATATCAGTACTTTTATTTTTTATTGTAAATGGTTTGCATATATAACAAAATGCAAAGATTAATGTAGAACAACACAAAGCTAGGAAACGATAGTAATAAAACTCCGTGAATGAGCACTGTAAGTGTTTTATATATGCTTCTGTCCTCTTTCACTTTCATCGTCTGCTGGTCTGGACTGAGCTGGTACTTTGTAGACCACGGCCTTAAAGCTGGTTAAAAAAAAAGAGAGGAGAAAAAATAAGTTATTTTGTTGCTTCAGATAAAGTTATCAAACTCATTGTTTAGATGCAGTAACAGTTCTATTACATAGTAATATTTTACCAAATAAAAACAATAATAACGTAAACAGTAAAAATGGTTAAGCAGTTGGCCAGCCAAGCCCTGCCTTACACCGAGCAGACATAGTATCAAAATCACAGACAGGCAATGTTCTGCTGGGGAACATTGGGTCCTGGAATCCATGTGGATGTTACTTTGACTCGTACCACCTACCTAAACATTGTTGCAGACCAAGTGCAGCCTTCATGGCAATGATATTCCATAATGCACCCTGCCACATTGCAGAAGTTGTTCAGGAATGGTTTGAGGAACATAACAGGTTCAAGCTGTTACCCTGACCTCCAAATCCCCCAGCTCTCAATCTAATTGAGAATCTGTGAGATGTACTGGGCAAACAAGTCCAGTCCATGGAGGCCCCACCTCTCAACTTACAGGACTTAAAGGATCTGCTGCCAATGTCTTGGTTCCAGATACCACAGGACACCTTCAGAGGTCTTGTGGAGTCTTGGATGCTGTCTAGGTGACAATCACTACTATTCACAACAGATTAAATGTCTTATTACCTTATTTCCTTATCTGTCATGTCGTTTAGTAACAGCTTAACCAATGATCCTAACCTCTCCATGGCAACAGCACCAAAGTGTGCGTGTGGCTTGGGACTGGTCAATTATCGAGCTTATTGTGGAAAAAATATGAAAAAATCTCCACATGTCTAGATGAATTCGACTCTCTTAGCATATGATGTACCTGCGATGATGAACATGATGCCCGCTGCCAGCGTCATTTTAGCTTTGGATGAATCCTCTGTGGTTCCAACCTTCAAACACTTCAGAGAGAACAAAGAGTTCGCTGTTGCAAACGCAAAACCACCATCAGCGCTCTGACATCCTGGAACTGACCTGAGACACAAAAAGATTTTTCAGACAGGGGCTGAACATCATCTGGGGTTACAGGTTTAATGTAGGATTAAAGCGCCACCTAATGACGGCCTAAAACATGGCAGCTTAGCGGGGTATGATTTCATTACTGGCAGGACATTTGTCACATTTTTGTCACAAAGCTTGGTGAGAGCGAGAGGCAAGGTTAGCGGCTTTTCTAGGTAAAATGCATGGAAGGAAATCCGTCCTCCCATCACAGGTGGCGAGATATGAGGTAGGCAAGATAACGGGGGCAAGATAAAGAGGTTACACTGTACTTATTAAAGCCTATATTATAAACCACAATCATACTTTATTGTAATTTAATCATTTAGGTAATTTAAGAATAAATCACCTTCTGTTAGAGTTCAGTCTTAGCTATCCATTTTCGGTGAAGCCTTCTTCACTTCCTTTTGTGCTTTTATTTCCCTTTTCCTTCCCCCATGGAGTTTAAATACACATTTAATCTGTTTGCACCCGTGCACCGGCTTCGTCTTGTCATCCAGAGCCTGATTGCCAAACCTGCAGCGAGTTCAGCCCTGATGAGCTCTGCCCTAAAGGACCATGAGAAAAAGTTGATCTCGGGATTATAATGAGTTACTTAGCTCTGTTTCCTCGTTGAAGGTTCCGCTGAGTTCTGCACCATCCGTCTGCCTCGCCCGCCATCTGTACCTGTTCAGTCTTTAAATCTCCGTGTTTCCACCACAAACCTGCTCTGACACCTACACTGTTCATCTACTGGTTCTGACCCGGGCATTGGCCCGTTATCCGTATGATTCTGAGATCTTTCTGTTCATGCACCAGCTTCCGCCCCGAGCCGGCCTTCCCTGTTGTCTGTCACCTGGCTGCCACTGCCTCCGTGTGGGTTCATTCTTTCCCTCTCATTCCTCTCTTATCCATGTTTTGCTAATATACCTCTGATCCTTTACTCTGTGCCAGAGGTGGGTTTACTTGCACTTTTGCTCGCAAACCTCAACACCTTCCTCCTATAAAGTTTTATAAAGCAAAGAAATAAAGTTTTTCAAAAAGGATTTTGTGGCTGTGAGTCAATCTAGTGTTGTTAGGTTTTTGCTGATAACAGTATTGACCGACTGTGGTCATGACTGCTTTTGTTTGGCCTTCATCATCTCGAGTGTACATAGTCTACACCTGGCACAATGAGACACTCATTCACCTCTGGGCTATTACATGACCCTTTACCGACAGTTCCTGCATGACAAAAATAGATTTTTTAAACAACTGTATTTGTCAAACCCAGCTGAGTTTGATAGTTTTTGAACTGACCAGTCAGAGGGCTGAGGACAAACTGTAGCTCATTATCTTTCCATCAGTTCAGAGTTAAGAGTGTTTTTATTTATGTATTTTTTATCTTTTGTGTTTTTGACTATATATAACTATATTCAATTCAGCACAAGCTTACTTCTCCAAGTATAATTATTTATTTTTATATTTTTATTGATGAAATTAGTCAAGACATGAAAACCATGAAACAGGAACAAAACAAAGGCAAAAAATTTCCTAATATACCAGCTAGTGTCGTAGCACTCAAGTCCAGACTCGAGACCATAAACGAGCATTCTCGGTCTTGTCTCGGTCTCGGGATACTGTGGACCAGCCCTCAGTGCTTTCTGTACAGCCTAAATAACATTTGCACTGTGATTGGCTAACAGGGAAAAACACGTTACTGCTCTTCTCGTTCAGTACCCAATCAATATGGTGACTTCTGGTTAATTGTGACAGAAGAAGGGAAACAGAATCATCAACATGGGACAGTGGTAGCCTAGCGGTTAAGGTCGTGGACTATAGACCAGAAGGTCCAGGGTTCAAATCCCACCTCTGCCAAGCTGGGTCCTTGAGCAAGACCCTTAACCCACCATTGTTTGGATTGTAAGATTGTATCAATTGTCGCTCTGGATAAGGGTGTCTGCTAAATGCTGTAAATGTAAACATCATTTGCTTCCAAAAATTACATTATCTTAGTATGATATATATATATATATATATATATCCGTATATATATATATGTACACACGTGTATATACATGTGTGTGTTAAAAAAACTATCGGAAAGCTTCTTGTAAGTGTAATTTCTGAGCGTACACAAACCTTTGGCTATACACAGAACCGGTTCTGTCTCCCTCTAGAGTCTTTGTTTGGTACTGCAGTAAACCAAAAAACGGGGCGGGTAGTCCTGCGTTGACTACAGCGCCGCTCACCGGTCGTGAAGGGAAGCGCAGGAGAAGCGGTGAGGTTGCTGAGGAATTTGTGCTATTCAGGCTGGTTTGTGCTCCCGCTCCGTTTCATTCACCCGTCAGAAAAGGTAAAAATGCGCTATGTTAATCCTGACTGAAACAATTTCTCGCTCTTTCTTACATTTAACAGGCGGGTTACGTTTGAATTCCGTGAGTGTATTCGTTTAAATCAGACATGATGTTAACGCTCGGTGTATCGATGTCAGTTTGTAACGTTCCAGCCTAATCCTGGTGTAATTATATTAGTCTAGTCATGACTACATTTCACGTTTTAGCATTCAATTCTAAAATTAGCCGTTAAAGGTGCCGTGAAGTTCAAACACCCGCGGTTTGCTGGGGTAACGTTACATTCCGTTGAACGGGACAAGCTAAGACGCTAACCGAGGCTAAATTACAGACTAGTTTTGCGCTTGTGTGAATGCCGGACAGATTTATGTTTATGTTTTGAGGCGTATTAACGTTTAGAATTGATTTAAAATGGCTGTTTAAGTTCTGCAAGTCGTCTGTAAGCGGCTCACATCCGGTTATGTCCACACTTTAACTAGTATGCTACATACCAGACATTCCTCCAAGTTAGGAACTGTTTAGATTAGCAGCCCTGTAGCGATGAACTCGGTGCCGAACTGAGTACAGAAGGACTGACTACAGAAATGTTACGATGATTTAATGAGCTTATTTAATACAGTTATTAGTATAAATAGTATAAAGGTGGACTGTTCTGGAACAGTGGTAGCCTAGTGGTTACGACACTGGACTATGGACCAGAAGGTCCAGGGTTCAAATCCCACCTCTGCCAAGCTACCACTGTTGGCTCCTTGAGCAAGGCCCTTAACCCACAATTGCTTGAGTTGTAATATCGTATCAATTGTAAGTTGACGTACTAAATGGAGTCTAGTACGTACTAGTTACATTTCAGATAGGCCCATGGTCCAAACTGGTTCGTTACCATTTATAACGAACTATCCACACATGCAGCTGAATACCAAATGGGTTTCTTCCGCCATTTTAGTCCTGTAGTCAAAGGTTATGGTCTGTATTTATATCTAGCATTCCAGATAGGAACTGCAGGGACCTGTGACCTAGGGGTTTGTACCGCCTGCAACAAATTACCTCACAAAATATGGTTCGTTTGTTTTATGCCACTGCTTCGTTAGAGAATATCCTTCCATCTCTAAATGCACAAAAACATGATGATGTAACTCTGCACTGGTACCCTGGCTCTCCCTCACTGAATTTGAATCATGGGGATTTCTTAGAGGCACCTTAGTTGAGGTGCTGTTCTTTTACTCAGCTTTGGTTCTCACTTTTGTTTCCTGCACAGGGGCTGCATTCCAAACAACATATTTCACATTGGTACGCCACCAATGGTGTCCTAACCGTTTAGACAGATTACACAACATGTGGTCTGGTCTAGGTTGCCGCCTGCTTGCTTATTTCTACATTGACTTAAGTTGTGTTTACATGCACTGTCGGATTTCTTCATCTGATTATTCATTGGTTGAGTACAAAGCCTGCTCCGGTCTATAAACCAGATTAAGAAATCCGATAGAGAGCTGGATTTTAGGCCAGTAATCGCATTAATCATAGCACGTCCACTAGTTACCCGATTATGGTTGTTTCTTTCAGTTTGTGCATGCTTACGGGATAAGCCAGTATGGTTGCCAGGTCCACTTATTGTACAGAGTTGGCTTTAGTTGGGCTATTTTTGTGTTGATTGTAGTTTTATCGTGAGGGACCTGGCAACTCGGGAACTGAAGGCAGCAAAACGGCTATCAAACTCTTTGTGGAGACTGAAACGCAGTATACTCGGGAAAACAAATCTTTTGATTATTTAATATTAAAGTTTGGAGATTACGTCGAATATTTCTGTGAGATTATCGGCTGGTGGCAAAGTATTGCCAGACTTATGAAAACCCGGCGGTTTCCTGCGATCTGATCTCTCAATTGTTTCCGTTGACTAATAACATTACAAATGTGAATGGCATGGCCACGGTCCGGTTTAATCCTGTGCTGTATCAGTAAGGCCTGTAACGTCCTGAGACAGGAGATCCTGTTTGGATCTCCATTTGAAGGCAAATCCTTCATGGTTGAAAGTATCACGTGATGGTGCCCTTGGTGTCTGAGGTTTGTTTTACAGAACCTCTCAGGTTTCCGTGTCGTTTAAAAATGATCCCTCTTGAATTTGCATAAACAAATTGAACCTTTCTGGTCATTAAAGCAGAAGTTTTTTTGTAATGAAATGCTGCAGAAGAGACTCTGGATTAATATTTTAGTATGAATTTGATATTCAAATCTGGATTCCGCAAAAATTTGTGGTTCTTGACAGAGGCCTGTTTTCACCCTGTAGAAATTGAAATGATGCCTCACATCCCCAGACTTAAATATAATAGTTGTACCGAATCCAGAGCGAGGGTCTGTTCAGGAAATCCTCAGACGGGACGGGTCTGTTAAGTTTGCGTGTATTAACACTTACACAGTGCAACATTTAGCCCTGATCAGTTAATAAGAGAAGCAGGATGTGCAGTCTGTGGTGAAGCACTCGGTCTGAATATGAGAACACTTCCTGTGTGAGAGAGCGAGTGCAGCTGCCTCACTGTGGTTATTGGTGCATTTTTTACCATTCAGCACAAGGGATGTAAATGCTGCCATTTTCTTTTTACCAGCAACTGTCATTAGTCAAGGAACAAGCTCATAAAAACCCAAAACAGTGTCAGTTTTGTCTGTGAGGCTTTAGGGACTCAATAAAACCAACAAGCATGGCAGTTAGATTTGCTGTAGTTGGTCAGATTTACACGAACATTTAAACTAGGGGTGGGCGATATGGTAAAAATATTGTATCACAATATTTATAGACGTTTTCACGATACAGGTGATCGCAGACGAAATGCATCAGTAGCGAGAGATTCCTAAAAACTACTATTCAAATATTATCCCATACTTGGTAAAGTGATTTTTATTCAAAATCTGCTGCACTTCATCCACATAAACAGGACCAAAAAGTGTGGTGCAGGACCAACTCACTGGCCCATCATTAGAGTCTCCCCCAAATAGCCCAGAGGGGGTGTGCCCCCCACTTTGGGAACCACTGCACTAGGAGTTTTTGCAGGGCAAATGTGAACGTGTAAACCTGAAGCTTTTCTTTTGCAGGTTTGGATCACAGATCAACATGTCTCAGGCTGATAAAACGAAGGTATGTGCATGATGCATGGTTTTTGTTTACATTTTATGTTGAGGCCTTGGACTTAAAAAAAGTAAAAACAGAATTTTAGAAATTTTTGCAAATTTATTAAAAAGGAAAAACAAATTTTGCACAGCTATAAGTATGCAGACCCTTTTCTATGACACTTGAAATCGATCTCTGGGTTCCTCCCATTTTCCTTGATCGTCTTCGAGATGTTTCTACACCCTGATTGGATCGATCTGTGGAAAATTCAGTTGATTGGACATGATTTGGAAAGACGCACCCCCCTGTCTACATAAGGTCTCACAGCTAACAATGAATATCAGAGCAAAACCAAACCATGAGGAGGAAAGAACTGCCTGGAGAGCTCAGAGACAGGATGGTGTGGAGAGACAGATGTGGAGAAGGATTGGAAGCTGGTTGGAAGAAGTTGGAAGCTGGTCGCCCCACCAGACTTAGTAATCGGGGAGAAGGACCTTGGTACGAGAGGTGACCAAGAACCCAATGGTCACTCTGGCTGAGCTCCAAAGATCCTGTGTGCAGATGAGAGAAACTTCCAGAAGATCAACCATCACTGCAGCACTCCACCAATCTGGGCTTTATGGCAGAGCGACCAGACTGAAGAGTCTCCTCAGTAAAAGACACATGAAAGCCATTCTGGAGTTTGCTGAAGTTGATAAAAGGAACTGATAACCTCTTGGAACCGGTTCTCAGCTGGAAGCGGTTCCTGATTATTGTCCCTAATGCTAATAGTAAAATATCTGGAGACACTGGATTTTCAGCCACTGAAACTTCTCAGCTGAAAATGGTGCTTTTCTGGTTTGGATTCAAAGGTCAGCTGGGCCAGAGAGGGGAGACGGATGCACATACCAAACAGCTAGCTTGGGGACTTGCTTAAGCTTGAACCCGGTTCACTCTGAAAGCATGTCTGTGGAGTTTAAATATCTTTTTGGACAGCATGAGAATGACCAACTTGAGTGCAGAAAGGTTTCATGAGTGTGTAAGAGTGCAGCAGTCATCCCTAACCCTTTTTGACCGAGGAACGGGTTCACGCGCCTAATTTTAAACAGTTGGTTACCTTTTGACCAAAAGGGTTTGGATCTTGAAAAGTTTGTTCACAGGTAGAACAAAAAGTTGATTCGACTCAGGTTCTTCCTTGACTTGGAAGAAATTTTTGCCTGGAAGCAAAGCAAATTTTATTCACAAGTCGTGAAAGGCTTAATCCATTAGTTTCGTCTTACTCTAGACTGGCATTGATGCCACTGCGGGTAGATCCGTATGACCAAGCGCTTTGATACTCTCTTTCCTTCACACTACAGCCTTTGGCACACCCAAATCCGACCACACCTTTTTTTCCAATTACCATCTACTTTACGACCCATTTTCCACACATTGAACGAGACTTTCACTGCACTGTACCACCTCTTCTCAATCTATGAATCCCGTTACACCCCCCCCCCCCCCAGGTATTTATAGCCGCATCATCCTCGTGCAGCGCCATCTGCAGGACCATGAAGTTACTACCAG